>OU426983.1:90827338-91427338 GCA_911387785.2 Aelia acuminata | reverse complement strand
ATACTATTTATATTTTATAATAAATGCCATATCATCTTGGTGAATGCAATGAATTGTATGTAAAATAAAAAATAAATATATTAATCTGGTTTATTGGATCGTGTTTTATTTATTCTTGAGGAACGACAAGTTATTATAGACTTTAAAAAAAATAAAATAAAATAAAAAACTGTTATTAAGTTTGATAGCTTCCGTATTAAATATTGAACTAATTACGATTTTTAGGTACATACGATATATTGAACAAATCACGGCGATATACAGACAAAGATCTTCTATACATACATATGTATCTATACTTTTTTTATAATAAATTAATAGATGTATTATTATTTAATTTTCGACTTTTGAAAATTTAAATAATTCATAATATTTTTAAGTAGTCCTTTAGGGTCGAAATCGAACCAGAACTATTTCGAATCAATTGCTCTATTTTGAGATAATCGTTTCTTTTATTAATATCTATATTTATATTTAGTTCATTAGTTTAAAAGGGAATCTGTAATGCTATTAATATGTATGCTTGAAATTTGGATTAAAAATTACTCTCTCTCTCTATTTCATTTGATTCCATTATATATTGGTATCAAAGAAATTAGTTTGAATCTTTTGAATTACAATATGATGAATTGGTAATTAATTTTCCGTATTATTAAGCTATCACCGTATTATTATATCCATAATTATTTTCAATTGCTCATTTCACCATATCCAGAGCTATTAGCTGTATAATAGTTTTTTTTTTTTTTTTTTATTCATGATCTTAATTTCTTTTGTTTGCCTTTTTTTAATTTCGAATTATATTTGTATCTTTGAAAAAGTGTATATTAATAGTTAATTATATCTAGAACATTATTCGTTCTAGGTAACGAGTTCCTTTCTTCGCCAATAATAATAATAAAATGTTGAAGAAATAGGGAATGTTCGTTTTTTAAAGTACTCTTCAAGGTTTCTTGGTGGTATTTTTAGTTTAGTTTAGCGTGAATCAGTAGTTTCTTTAAAAGTTTTCGAAAAAGTGGAGAGACGCCATAGGATTTTCCAGGCGGGTTGTGGGAGTATTGTTGCGGAGTGCAGCTGGAACCTTGGCCTGAGCAGCGTGAAGGCTAGTGCAGCGAAATGTCTGGACCATGAAGCAACAGTCCTTCCGTTGGTAAACCTTGTCGATGAACAGAACTTTCTTAAGTAATAAAAAAATAAAAAATAATTATTAGTGTTTCATTTCGGAAGGCTGTATGTAGACATGTATACCACACTAGGATGGTCAGTCACAATAAAAAAAGCGCAGGGATAAACTTCTTAGCATACAAACTTTTGACGGTAACAGTTTTTTCCCTCTCTAGATAGCTATTTATATCATATCTAAATAGAGTGCAAATCAAAGTAGTATATGTGTACAATTTGTAACTAAAAAAAAAAAAAATCATATGATTTTGTCTGTTACATGGAAAAGAGTTCTAGAATTTTTGTTGAAACAGTCAAATGTTCTGAAGCTTACAAGAATCTTCTCAGGCCCTTCTGGAATTTTCGATGTAGGACTAAATATAAGAAACAAGGGACAAGGGCTGGGATCTTAGTATTGCTCGGTACATGGAAGCATATGATTAGTATTGTTACTGTATTGTTACTAGTAGTTACTTTTAGTAACGTGGTTAACAATATGAGTTTTTATTGTTTGTTTGGCGTTCTCAATTATAATAATCTTCCAATAAAAATTATATAAACCCACATTAGGTTACAATATAAAACTTCTTGAAATTTCTAGGAATCAAGTAATTGGTCTGAATGTAGAGTTTTCAGATTTGTGTTTTTAAACCTTATTTGCTTTAAACTTGAACGATGAATCGTGGATATAAACTCCCCTCCCCCAACCCAGCGTTTTATTTTGATGAGTCGTTTGTTTTCCTCCAAAACTTACAAATTCTATTCAGTCACATGACCAAGTATGTACCCATAATGTGTATTAATCAGGCTTTACGAGACCTCTACTTCCTTAAATCACTATTCTTCACTATTATTCTTATAGTTGTATAGTTATTATTAGAGGTAGTTAATATACGCTTCAAATAAATGTTTTCCGGTGTTGTTTTTTTTTACACATTATTATTAACCTTCTATTGCTAAACAATTACGTTTTCTATCATATTTTTCTACCCATAATTTATTTATAATACAGGTTCATTGTTTTTTTTTTTTTAAATTCGAGGATTAAATTTAAAATTTAATTAAATATTTTCAAATTTTAAAAAATCTATATTCTATATATCTATATTCTCATCATAGTGTATACAAACTAGATAACTATGAAGTTGTATTTAATTATTGCCTCACATTTGTATTTTATTCTCTCGATATATCACTAATAAATTTTAACATTCATTAATTTTTTATTTCTAGAGGTCGGATTATTTACTGTTCTTAGATATTCAGCAATTCAACGCCCATTGCAAGTTTATTAAGCCCCTTGTTAAACCTCCTTTCTGGTTTCGATTAAAAAAACGCATCCATATTAATTAAGATTACCAATCAGCAATTTATTTACAAATTCACAGATGTATCTCACCATGAAGTTAAGGCATTTGTTATCTTTGTTTTGTATTGTTTGATGGTATCTCCCAAGGTCCTCTCCATCCTTCCGAAGCAATATTTTTCTTTCTTTGATAACTAGATACTAGCAGTAAAAATTATGTAATCCATGTTTTATTTATGTTTCAAATTTTCTTCATTTTAGATTCATTTATGTAAGAGGATATGGAATCCAACTATCAAAGTATAACTTTCCGATGACATATCCAATATTCCCCAACTACATATGCAACCTGAGTGCACAAACGAACGCAATCACGATGAAATTGTTTGCTTTTTAATTTTTAAACATTCAAATAAATTTTGGTGTTATATCCATTTAGAATAGCGATATTGTATATAACTTTGAGATATTAAAACAATACAATGTTTCTATTCTCCAAATTGAGTTTTCCTATTTAGTTAACACCCCATTCATTGGTCGGTTACCCAAAGTTAACTAAATTTGTTTTGCTGTACGTAAGTTTTTTTTATCGGAACAATATTCAAGTTTCGATAATATTATTTATTATCTTTTATGCATCAATAATTTTCATGATCATTTTTCCTGAATTGAAAAAATGTATAATAATATTTTAATTATAATTCTAGGCCTAAAGAGTAGTAATCAAATTCATTTTTTACTTAGAATTATGATTGTTTCGAGTCGTGTATACTTTAGTTATTTACACGACTTGCATGTTAATTCAATTAACGTATATTAATAATAAAATTGTCGATAACGTAATTCTTTAGTTCACAACAATTTCTTATTAATATTATTCTAAAATTATAAACTATTAGAAAATCATAAAATTAAAAATTACTAGAAATGCAAACAATTATCGGAAAATAAGACATTAGAGAATTATTAAGCACAGACTATTTAAAGTTCACATCAAAGTAAAAAGTTTCAAATTAAAAATAATAAGTCATCGAATCATAATTTCTAATTTTATAATTTTTATATAATTATCAGAAATTAATAAAAATTATGATTAAGAGTATTATTAGAAATTTAGAAAATTAGAAATTATTATTCAATAGTAACTACTTGTTATTTTGATGTGAACTTCAATTAATCCGTGATTATTAGATATTTTGAATTTAATGGTTTAGTCTGTCCTATAATTCTTTTGAATACTTTAGCTCTTTCGCTGAAGGTTTTGATAATGAGCAATAGGAATTTTCTCTTGTTTATTATTTTCTGTATATAATAAAGTGAATTCTATAGTTAAATATTCCTCATAGATATTTCATATTATGCTGTTCATGGTGGAAACAAGAGTTTTGCTTTCTAAATGGTAAACCGGAGTTGGGCGTGGCTGTTACCATAGCACTGGTCGACTTCATCCCTCTTTCTCGCCCTGATCGAATCTTGACATTACCATAGAGTCCCGGCATTTCCTGAAATTCTAGCAATCCCTCCTACTGAAATATTTAAAAAAAAAAAAAAATAAGTTATTAAACAAATAATTTAGTAGATTGAAATCAATCCATTTTTTTTAAGATAATAATTAGAAAATTTTATGTCATGAGTGGATGAAGGTGTTATGTTACAAATCAAAGTTTTGATAAAATGACAAATAATGGTTTTTTTAAAACTATTTTATCTTCTAATAAAATAGTTTAAAAATTATAACTTAATTATTCAACCAAAGACCATAAATAAATAACATCATTAAATGATTTTGTGTATTTTTAAAGGCATGATCTTCCCAGGCAATGAGATGCCTAATACTTTGATTATAAATATACTATGATTATCAAGTTAATGGGCACCTTAATGCATCAAAAGACCATGCCTTTGACAAGTACACACAAAAAAATCTTTATTTTTCATTTTCTCAAAACTTGGAATTTGTGGCATAACTTCTTGATCCGCTGGTCCCTTAAAAAAAAAAAAAAAAAAAAAAAAAAATGGTTATGAAGTAGTTCATACTTATATTTAATTATATATTATTAAATAACAAAATTCAATTTATCTATTATGTGCTACGAGTACTTTAAATAAAGTCATTTTATAAAAATATTTCATTAATATTTATTTAGAATTTTAGTAATAATATGTTTGTATTAAATATATATAAAAATGAAAAAAAAGAAAAATATGATTTATTGTCATGCTGAAAAATAAATTTTACTTAAGAAAGAAAGAAGAAATCATTTATATGCAGTTTATTAGGAAAACTAATTCATTACAGTGTATGCTGTTTTGGGGGAAGATTTATCTATTATTTATTTTACATGCTATGTTTCCTTATGATTTTCAGGTATAAGTTTCAGCCATTATATTTACAATAAAATTATATCATATTGAAATATAACTTATTAAAACCAAACATGCGTTTTATTGTAATGACTTTAAGATAATATTCACGGTAAGAATATAGTTTTACTTATTTTATATTAATATTCATAGTGAGGTATTCCATTTAGTTTCTAGTCAATTTCAACTAAGAAGCAATCATGAAGTACAGATTTATTCTTTTAAAAAATGATAACAATACTCTATTAAATAAATAAAATCCTGATGATTAAAGGATTTTATTTTATCACTTATTAAACAATTAATGTTGGGGAACTGAAAGCATACAGTTTTTTTTTTTTTTTTTTTTTTTTTTTTTTTTTTTTTTTTTTTTTTTTTTTTTTTTTTTTTTTTTTTTTTTTTTTTTTTAGAATAGTCTAAATATTTTTGCTTAGTTATTTTTTCAACAATTTTTACTTTACTTAAAGTTTTAGATGAACTACTCTTCAATACCTTATTTTGGCGTGAATTTTTTTTTTAATCATATCAAAATGTTAATTGTCACGCCTTGGGGTCACTATTTCAACTTTTCTGTTCTACTAATTTTATTATAATATTTATTCTACTATCAAATGAGCCAATAAATATTCATTATAAGAAAATTGCAGATGCAGGCTCATTATGTTATCCTAATTGATATAACTAAGAAAGAAATTTAAACTTTTGATAATAATTTTGAAATAAACAAATAATTGATTTAAAACGAAAAAGCAATATCGAACCTCCCATGCTTTTTGCGAACATCTGTTCGGGCCTAGAGGAAAGAAGGGGTTATTTGATTTGCAAATCAGCATCCACGTATGAGAAAACGAATCCCTGAGATTGCTGTAAGGGTTTTTCTCATTCAGCTTAAGTGAAGTGGTGAATTGGAGAACCACTGGGAAGAAACTGGTGTAGTCCTAATGGTTAAAGGGGAAATACATTAAAAGAAGAAAAAATGGGTGCTTTTCTTTCTTTTCTTTTTTTCGGTAAGACAATCACTACGGATGAACTGATGAACTAACATCCTGAATAGGTGGATTTCTTGCTATGGAAACCAAATTCTAAGGTTATCTCGATTGATGGCAAATTTCATATGTCTTTTCTTCATTAGAGGTTTTGAATTTAAGATATTTTGCATTGGAAATAATAGTAATAACTTTATATTAAACCAATATTTCGCTGGGGAGGGACGACTTTTCTTTCCTATCGACTTGCATATCTGATTGCATCTCTTGATGCTTCGTTAAGGGGTCCTACTTCACGAATTCAGGACAGGCCTTGATGCTGCATTATCCAAATCAGGCAAAGAAAAACCCTGAAGTGAAGAAGTCCTTCTGCGGGACGTCTAAGACAAGAAAAAGAAGTAAAGAATCGTTTATAGCCGTGACTAGTTATTTATTTTTAATTTATGGCACCTTATTATTGAGGTTTTCTAGGTTTGCTACAGTAATCCTAAACTAAAAATTGAATATACAAAAATAATTATTTGAGAAAATGGCCACTCTCACCTGCATATTATATTCCTATTATTTTTAACTTCATTCAGTGACCTGTATTTAAAAAAAACTTCGTGAATTCTAATTATTCTAGAAATCTTTGCCGGACTTCAACTTGTGTATTTATGAAGTTCTGTAAAGAAGGGGGTGGATTTGTTTATAAATTTTTGTGATAAGTAAAATTTATGCTTAAGACTTTTTTATCGTTTTTTTTTTAATTTAATATTTTATGTATAAAAACATATAGTAATTTATTCCTGATTAACGAATTTCTATTCCGGGTTTTCAAAGGTAATTCATCTTAAACCTTGGGATCTTTTTGTTGAAACATGGCTTTTGTGCAAACATCACTGCTGAGAATTGAAAAGTTGGAACTAAAAATAGCTTTTGAAGATAGGTACATTTCAGATCTCAATTTTGCCAACTAACGAATTCCACTGAAATGTTGAAAATTATCCTCATTGTATGGATGAAATAAAAAAATCTTTGTTTTAGTTCTATAATATGAAACTGTTAATAGACAAGATTAGTGGTTACTGATAGTCGATTTAGCATATATGCTGTTATTGCTGGATATTTAAAAACATAATTTAAGGAATAATCAGGATTTAAAGATAAGGACAAAAAACAGTTGACCGTAGCGAACCTCTAAAAAAATAATTAATTACTGCATTAGTTTTTCTTTTATAGTTATGTTTATAGAAAATTAAAATATGTATGGAAGTTATAAAAATATTCATTACAGAAAAACTGACATATTGTAATTAATGTTATATTCCTTTATTTTATTTTTTAATACTATTATAATTTTATTTTATTTTGCTAGGATCTAATTGACTGAAATTATATTTATTTTTTCTAGATAAATGTTATATTGATTTTTATTATGTTCAATATATCAATGCATAATTTTATGAACATTAATCTTGAATTGAATCTTCTTTTCCATGTTGATCTGATCAAATGCCGGAAGAAATAAGAAAATAATCTAAAAGATCATAAATGCCGCACTTAAAAATCCATTCCATAGATTGTATCATCCATTTTTATAGCCCGATTAAGCATTATTAACTCCGATTTGGTACTCTATAAGTCATAAGTACCATCGAGTTACTGGACGGCTGTAAGGGAAACCACGTTCCCGACGACAGCGCTCCCTACCAACCATCTGAGTAACCAATTATGTATGGGATTCATGTATATCTGTGAATATATTTTTATACCTCGCATTTTAAAGATTTTTAATACAATGGAATATTTGTTTAACATAAATAAATCACGCGCAGTTATCATATATATTTTATCTACATTAACACACCCAGAATTAACTCTTAAGAGCTCTGATCCTTGGCAACGTGGTTATTCCAGCGTGCACTTCTACCCCAGGCGGCGCTTAAGCAGTATCTTTGCTTGATACTGTTTTTGTCCAGAACGGCTGAAGTTTTCCCGCTTCGGCCACATAATTAATTCATCTCTACTTTCATTAATTAGTATTAATTGAGAGATAATTTAGGTAATCACGAAGCTTGATTATAAATGTTAACGATGTCCACCGTATCAAACGATGTAGTGAAGCTTATACGTTTTGTGCATAATCTAAGCGAATAATTACTTCATTTAATTATTTTTATAATTATATATAATTAATTTTCAATTGTAAAATAATTCTTTTAAATAATTTTTAAGCTCTAGGCAGCAATAGATATTAATATGACATGTTTTTATTGATTTAAATTATAAATTCATCAAATCAGTGCATCGTTTATCCGGACAAACTAGAACCAGATACAAAAAATTACTCAAAACAAGAGCTTTTGAAAAAAAAAAAATCTGGTGCGTGCGCGCAACACACAACTTTCACTTACCAACTTACTTAGATAAGAAATTAATGCGTTTTGTTAATGCCACTTCTCAAAGTCACACATTTTCCACATTCATTTCTTATTTTTGTTTTCATTTGCTCTATAAACCCCTCAGAACATTTTAATAATGATAACGCTTACCTGATATTAAATAACACTCAATTTTCATTAAACATGACGAATATGAAGAAAATCGTTAAAGCCGTTTTTAAGATAATCTAAAAATTAGAAAAAAAGTTATGAAATAAAGTGTCCCCTTCGGTTGATCAATCTTGATGAAATGTTGGCTATCACATCTTTGGCATATACATACATAAATACCCAGTTTGATCAAAATCGTGAAAGCCGTTTTTGAGTGAATTAAAAAAACACGTGAAATTGATACAAAATTTATTAAGTAAAGTCCCCCCTCCGGTTGATCAATTTTGATGAAATGTTGGCTATCACATCTTTGGCATATACATACATCAAATACCCAGTTTGATCAAAATTGTGAAAACCGTTTTTGAGTAAATAAAAAAAACACTTGAAAATGATACAAAATTTATTAAGTAAAGTTCCCCCTCCGGTTGATCAATTTTGATGAAATGTTGGCTATCAAATCTTTGGCATATACATACATAAAATACCCAGTTTGATCAAAATCGTGAAAGCCGTTTTTGAGTAAATAAAAAAAAACACTTGAAAATGATACAAAATTTATTAAGTAAAGTCCCCCCTCCGGTTGATCAATTTTGATGAAATGTTGGCTATCAAATCTTTGGCATATACATACATCAAATACCCAGTTTGATCAAAATTGTGAAAACCGTTTTTGAGTAAATAAAAAAAACACTTGAAAATGATACAAAATTTATTAAGTAAAGTTCCCCCTCCGGTTGATCAATTTTGATGAAATGTTGGCTATCAAATCTTTGGCATATACATACATAAAATACCCAGTTTGATCAAAATCGTGAAAGCCGTTTTTGAGTAAATAAAAAAAACACTTGAAAATGATACAAAATTTATTAAGTAAAGTCCCCCCTCCGGTTGATCAATTTTGATGAAATGTTGGCTATCAAATCTTTGGCATATACATACATCAAATACCCAGTTTGATCAAAATCGTGAAAACCGTTTTGAGTAAATAAAAAAAAACACGTGAAAATAATACAAAATTTATTAAGTAAAGTCCCCCCTCCGGTTGATCAATTTTGATGAAATGTTGGCTATCACATCTTTGGCATATACATACATCAAATACCCAGTTTGATCAAAATCGTGAAAGCCGTTTTTGAGTAAATAAAAAAAAACCTTGAAAATTATACAAAATTTATTAAGTAAAGTCCCCCCCTCCGGTTGATCAATTTTGACGAAATTTTTACAGTCATATCTCGGGCATATAAATAGATCAAATACTCAGTTTAATCAAAATCGTTAGAGCCGTTTTTGAGAAAATCGAAAAAAACTTAAAAAGTTATTAAACAAAGTACCCCCTCCCTTTGAGCAATTTTGATGAAATTTTTGCTGTCACATCGCGGGCATATACATACACTAAATATCCAATCTCAGGTTCGCACGGTTTATAGTTTTTGAGCTAGTCTGTTCACACACACACACACACACACACACACACACACACACACACACACACACACACACACACAGACACACATACACACACACAGACCATTTCGCGGGACTTGGTTAATTGGACTCAGGGGAGCCCAAAACGTGTATTTCCGTTGAAAACCGGAAGTCGAAATTTTTCACGATCGCAATACTTCCACTTACTATATATTTCATATATAGGTAAGTGAAAGTAAAAATGGTTAAATCATAATTCTAGAGAATTGTTTACAAAAAACAACAAGAGTTTTCTCATCATTTCATTTAAAATAATCCACTTCTATGCCCATAATTTCTCTTTTATTCACCCCTACTTCATCAATATAAAATTATAAAATAATAAAAGCCAAATTGACAAATTATTATAATGTTCTTGCTACCAGTGGTAAAAATTATTATGTTTGTGAGCATTCATTAAATCTGATCTGCAGATGCGCATTAATGATGCTAGAATAAACGAGTTTGTACTGAACCTTCAATGCCTTGCAAGTATTATAATTGATAACGTTATATTTTATAGTGCCTAAAACTTGTTTAAATGATTACTCAAAGAAAGTTATTGCCTTATTTTATATTAATAAAAACAACTATTTGAGCATGTCGAAATATAGGAGATATCAAAATATAATGTTAGCATAAACATTAATTTATAAGTTTAATTATATTAATATTTACGTTGCATCTTACTTTAAAAAAAGAAATCCCATTATTTTGCTATGTTACTCACATTTATTTAGAACAGATATTTATTTATAAATTTACTGGCATTATGTGTGTGTATATATTGTATTGTTAAAATCAAGGTAAATTGGTCTTTTCTTATATGGCGTGACTAAAAATAAATATAAAAAGTTGGGATGTAGCTTAATTAATCATGCAACAGTTTAGGATAAAACACACCCTAGATTGATCATCTGATTGTGTCAATATCAAATTGTAGATCAATGTTGAAATTATATTATAATCTTCAACTCTATATTAAGTACAAGGTTGAGGTTTGACAGTTACGTAGGTGCTATCTACGAGTATATAGGAGAACACAGAGGGGTACTGCGCAAAATGTCTGTTGTTCGATAAATATAAAGATAATTAATGTTGATTGAAAACAAAATTAATCGTACATTTTATGTAATCGATTTCTGAAATTATTATCGATTTCACATCCCTAGTAAGGTTGTAGGAACGTTTTTTTGGTAAATATTTTGCTCCAATACATCGATCTTGAAAACAATAGACTTCTCAATCATAAATATCTTACAATATTAAGATACAATTTTTAGTTAAGTGAAGTGGAATAACATTGTTCTTCGCTTAATAATTGGGTTTTATTTTTATTAAACTAAGGCAATGGTTGTTACCACTCTTTGAACATTGGATGAAAACACTTTAAATTTATTAATAATCATATTTAATTCATGTTGGAATATCATGTTGGGAAGTTGCGAATGATATTCCAATGTAGACAAAAGATATCGCCCGGAGTGTTGTGTAGAGTAGACCTCATTGATTATTCGAGCCGATGCAATTTGCCTAAGGTTTACCCAAGGCTTAGCCCCGCCGCACATAACTAATTGCTCACCTTAATTTACATTTATGGCCTCTGCTCCATTAATAAAATGAAGCCATTCCAGTAATGGCTCTCGTATTTTCCCGTATTTTAAATAAAAACTTTTTAGATGGAATGCTTCTTTTCTTATTCCCATTCCTCGAAATTATGGGCAGTGGAAAACGGTACAGTAGTTTGGAAACTGGAACAATATCCGTGGCAGAAACTTTTATAAAAAAATCTGTTTTTCAAAATAAAATTTATAAAATTAATTTTATTTTTTATATTCTTGAAACACCAATAAGTTAGTGTGAATTTTCAAATTCCACGTTCCTGAAGTTTGAAAGAACATAATTTAAAAAAAATTAAATTATCTTAAAATTTTTAGTAATAATTTTTGAGCTAATTCTATGATAATTGAGCTGATTCTATGATAATTTTGAGCATTTAAATTGTAACTGCAATTGTATATTTCTTGTGTTCTTTTTGTATATTTCTCGTGTTCGTCAAATTGTAATTCTATAATAATTTTACTCCATTTTATTTATCTGCATTTTGATTTTATTGAAAATTGTAAATTTGTATTATGGAGCGAGAATGACCCAGGTGGTCGAAAAGCCCGAAATTATATATAAATAAATAAACTTAGTCATTTTTAATAATTATTTAGAGCCATACATTAATTAAAAACCAAAATCTCATAATAACGTATGTATAATATTATATATTAATGAGTATATATATATATATTAATGATCCGTTGACGCTAAATGGGTTAATGTTAATGATATCTCTCTTTAGGTACTAACAAAAAAATAAAATAATAATAATAATATAATTTACCGGAAGTTGATAACTGACTCTTCCTACACCCTAACTGCGCTCCTGGGGGAGCGAACAAAAATAGACCTGTCAACTTGTAATTAATCCAAACCAGGCACTTAGGCTGAACTCCTGAACACTACCAACATCTGGACCCTACGATTGGAATAGCGATCACAACTTTAGTTTGTACTGACCTTCTATTTACAATTCTAATGGACTCTTGAAAAAATAAACAATGCAGGGAGGAAAAAATAAATAAAAAGAAGAAGGGTTAAAATGGTAGAAATAAATTTTCTTAATTAAGACACGACTATGAGCTCTCCAAAGTAAATTTATTGCCTCCTTGTGGGATAATTGATGTAGGCTTAAAAAAGTTTAGAAAGTTTCTCGTATATTTTGTCCTCTATTAGAACTGTCTATCGCAATAATCCTCAACCATAAATCAGCTAAGTTAATCCCTTTTATAGGTAATTTTACTTATGGGTATAGTCTTTTGACCAATCCTTAACCTCTAAAATCCTTTCTTAGAAGCTTTGTACTCATTATGTTAGCAACATACATATTCATTCACAGTACTTTAGTTGCGATTACACAGGTAAATCGCTTACCGTAGAGAAGGAACTAGTCCAACTTTTATTATACATACATTGTATACATCATACATTATACATACATATATATAAAACATTTCGTAATATAATAAAACACAATCAAAATAAATTGCTCAGAAATAATAACTAGCGTCAATATATAATGTACTAATCAGATTTTTATCTCTTGTGAAATTTAGAAAAGTGGACTAGTTGTTTTGGTGCAGTTAGTGATTCATTATAGGAAAAATGTTGTTCCGAAAGGTTAAATGTGAGCATGTATTTTTTATTAACCTAATTGCTCAATCCTTATGACTAAGACATTTTTTTTTATAACATCTTTTTAAACTGATTCATTTAAAAATACATTTGAGCTATCAAATTTATGTATGTGTTTACTATTATTGAGTTAGTTCTGTTGCTAAGGAATTGGAATCTGATAGACTTAGGAGGTGGAATCGAACTTATTATTGAGAGATCTTTCTTGCGTACATTCGAAATCGATGAAATAGTTAACTGATTCATGGGGGAAAAAATGGTGGTTGAACGTGAATTCTGACCACATCCTTGTTTAACCAATTTATGCAGAAGAAATATTTCCTTAACAAGTGCCTAATTTCCTGAACACGTGACAGGTTACATGGCTAAAATATATTGAATTGATATCACTTCTTTATAAATATTTTTCTTATGTTCTAAAAACTTTTACCTCCGATTTTTGTATTTTTAATATTTTTTTTTTTTTTTTTTAATCGTATAACCTTTCTACAATAAAATTATGTATTAAATTACTGAGAAAGAGGGTAACCTAAATCGTAACGTGAAGTAACCCTCACACTCAAACAGCAATAATACTTTATTTTTTATAATAATTCATGCTTACACTTCTTTCATATGCTGTATGATGCAAGTATAGACGTCATTAAAGATGAAGGAGCATATGTTTTTCTGGCGTTCATTAAAGTTCGAAGGACCAGGATCTATACTTGTGAACCTTCAACTAGGATCCTATCTATTCAATCATCTCTTTTTTGTTTTATACTTTCATATTTCGTCTTTAAGCAAGAGTTTAACCATTTTTGATTAAAAATTCACATTCAGACTTGCTGGTCTTCCGTTAATGCCACACCGTAATCCACAATAGATTCCTTATCAGGTATTCGATAAGGGATTAATTTGCTACTGAAGACGTTTAAAATTCACTATTACCTTTGACAGTTTCTGAAGGCCAAATCGTTCGGATTAATCGTAATAACTATTATCTTATAAATTATCTTGCCATACAGGTATTAATTATAAGTTTTATTTATTCTATGGTGTTTCACTCATCTTCTAGCATATTATTTGAAACATGTATGCTTAGGCTCATCTATAGGTTAGCATATATTTTTCGTATGTATTATGTATGATTTTTTATATTATATTATTACGAAATAGAAACTTAGTGCTAGATTATAAAACGGATTCTTACTGTAAATTTTTATTTCCCGATAGTTTTTTCTCCTATTGAATAATTTTTTCAGAACCCAAACCAAGCATACTTTACTTCCGTTTACGTTAACACATTCACGCCAGCGTGTACCACCGGTGGCCCGCACTAGACTGTCGCATCGGTACTTAAGTCAATCACAAAACTGTCTACGACTGTTTTGTATTAGGTAGGATTGTATGGTTTAATTTATTATTGGTGGATATTCAATACTGCATAATGCCCTTGAATAACTCCTGTCGAATAGAGAGAAAATCATTATGTTCAGCAGCCAGTGAGCGAGGAACACGAATTACAGTGCAGGCGTGAAGGTGTTAAACTATTTCATAAATTTATCTAATCTGTTTGAGTATGATAAAATTCCGTTATGTTATATATTACTGGTTGAAATAATTTTGATTTTCTTTTATCTGATAGAAAACTTGTTGACAGCTCACATATTTTATACCCAACTCTTATCTGACCTTCCGTAACTGGGGGTTAAACTGGATTTCACCCCTCCCCAAAACTAGTCTTGCCATTTATATTTATTATTTCCTAATAAGAAAACTCTACATAGTGAAAGAATTTATAAGCAAAAGATTCCTTTTTCCAATTGATTCAAATTATTTTAATTAATTTGTTTGACTGTAGAGACTTCAGAAATCTTATCTAATACGAAAGAGGATGGAATTTGGATTGAAGATCAACTTCATGATAAAAACACTACGAAACATCGAAAAAAAAAAAACTTAAATTAATAATAAAATTAAAATAAAATGTAAAAATTAATACAGAAATTTAACAGGTAAAGATAAAATTCACTAAATACCCTTTATATAAATCCTCCAAACACTATAAAAGAATATTTGAAATATATGTTGATATATATAGTTATAGAAATATTGAAATATATAGTTGAATACTGGAAGTTCTTAAAAGATTAAGATAAAAAAAAGGAAATGAATATCAAAGATTTTTTTTTTACATAATAATTATCATATTAATTGATTCTTAATTTTTATTCATAATCTAAGTTTAATTTAAAAAATATTACAGCGCCATCTTTTGATAAGTTTATGCTTCTAAGTTTTTTTTTCCGTTATATTTTAAGTTCTAGAAAAATGTTATTGACTTTCATGACATACTTTTATAATTATTTCTGAATTAATTATTATTATTTTTATAATTACAGATTACCCTGTTTTTAACGGACTTTCTCTTCCATTGTCTTGACTGCATTCGTGATTCATTTCCTCTTGCAAAAGCGTTATACAATCTGTTAGTTGCATCAATTTAGAACGACCTGGAACTTTTTCTTATCTCACAATATCTAATTTGTTCCCTCCCTTTTCTTTTAATGTTTATTAACAAAGTAATTTTATCAAGACATTTATTTTTGTTACGGCTATTAATTATCGTAACTTTTTCATGTTCGTGGTAGTAATTCACTCTGAATAATTAATCATGTATTTCTGAATAAATTCATTTTAAGTATGGCTGAAAATCATTTTCTTGTAATATCCATTGGTAGTTTAATTTCAACCGAGGAGTTATTGAAGGTGTTTTCCCTCGCTCCTGCAGTGCCAACTGATTAACACCTCTGAACAATGATTTCGCTGCCTTCACAATACAGGTGTTAGTTTATTAACAAAGACTGGACTCGTGAAAAATAATTATCAGCATTTATTTTATTTATTTTTTTGCCATCCTTGCTCTTTAAAAAAAAAATTAATTAACTACTTTTTTAAAGAAAGGGAATAGAAGTAATAAATGAATGAATACATTTTTGAGTATAATGACCTATTTTTCTTTATTATAAACAATTCTACTGGACCAGTACATTCCTAAAGAACAATTATTTTATCATTTTTTTTTTTAATAATGAACGATTTTATTTTCAACAATATTTTGCACGGATGTGCCTTTTAGCTTAAATTATTAATTCTTTATATTTTACGCTAAGTAATGTGAAGAATTCGAAAGTAACGCTGGAAGTTTTCTAAACTGGTGAACATTAAAAGTGATTATTGAGAATAAATAAAATGTCTAGATATAACTAGAACTTAATCAAAAGCATTTGAGAAACTTGGCATAACCATAAAATTCGATTCTAGTTATAATTTATTTTGGTGCTCCTAGCATGCCTAGACATATAATTAAAGAATATATTTTTAATTCTATGTTCTATTTATGTCTGCACATGTGAAAAAAATAATTTAAGTTCATAGCATTTCTTATTGCAGCAATCGAAACGGTTTTAAAAAAAAAAAAAAAAAATACTTTGGCTCACTTTTTTCCGAATCTCTTAAATTCAAAATTAGGCAAAAACTGAATACATATACCTACTAACTTAAACCGATTTGGACATACGCCTCATAGAGTTTCGGCTCAGCTAAAAAGACGCACTTACAAAAATTACAAACTTTCCAATCCAACATTTTGAGACTAATTACGGACGCTCCCAGACACCTAAGTAACCGAACTCTACATACAGACTTACAACAACCAACTATCGAACAACACATACAATCACTTTACTCACGCTATTTTGTTAAATTAGAAGAAAATCATAAAATTAATTAACCACATGGCCACGGCTGACATGTCCGTTAGAAGGCGGCTAAAAAGAAGGTGGATGAGAGACCTCCTCACCTGAATTTGTGTCAAGCCCGGAAAAAGCTGCTGCTGAACACTTTCCTTCCCTCATATCCTAAATGCCTGACATATTAATGAGTTGCTGCAGACCACGAATTCGACGATTGTCGCAGATCGCTGACAGGTGCGAATCAATGTTTGAAGGGGGGAAAAAAAAATCAAAATGTTGAAATCTTCATATTCCTGCATGAAAGCACTATAACTATTCAGTTTTGAACTACTTCTTAAAGAATAAAATCGACGTCTTTTCCGTTCGGTTTTAAAACCCGTAAACCCTCTTAATTACACTAGGCATGTGTTTTAAAAAATTTAAAATCGGAACATTGAACTTTTACAAAACTACTTAAAATATTTTTTACAAAATAAAAACCTTTGAAAAAAAACTTTCCCCGAATGAAGAAGTGTATTTAGCCATTTATAAACATGGGTGAGTCTATAAATTAGAAAATCTCCTCTTGTGAGATGTTATCACGGTGATGAAGTTTGCTGAAACATTTGGAAGTTGAAGCTCTTAAGAAGAGGGTCGTAGATAAGGTTTTGGTGATGTAAGATGTTTTCTTTTCTCCCTCCAGCCTAGCCTATCTCTAAAAAGTTCCAACTCAACCGCAATCCTTAATATAATATTTAACTTGTTTAGATGAATAACTTCCTCTGTTGTAAACCTTCCTTGTGTCATTAATAATATAGAAATATATAAATACTAGAAAAAAAGGTTTTGCGAAGATTCATTTTTGTAGCTAAATTTAATTATTTCTATTGCTTAGATAAT
This sequence comes from Aelia acuminata, assembly GCA_911387785.2. NCBI lineage: Eukaryota > Metazoa > Arthropoda > Insecta > Hemiptera > Pentatomidae > Aelia > Aelia acuminata. The sequence continues at coordinate 91,409,661 of OU426983.1, read as the reverse complement.
GTATTGTAACGTGAAACTAAACATAAAACATATAGTTTAGAATAATTCTAGACTTGTTGTTGAAACTAACCAACCGTTGGATAAATCTTTCATAGAACATGTTTGTGAATACGATGTTCGAGTACCATCTACGCTGGCCTAGAACCTTCCAGACTGTTGTTCTAATTCGACCAAATATAAGGAGCGATGGACTGGAGAAAGTGAAGCTCAAGTCATATGGTTATTTTTGTGTTACAAAGTTATAATTTCCTGTGTAATTATTATTTGGTTCTCATAGTTTGTTTGGCATTGTAAATTAACATTTTTCTTTGAATAAAAATTGTTTAACCCACATAAGCGTTACAGTATTGTTAATTTAATAACATAAATTATAATTTTGGTATTATATATTATGATATAAATTTTCTACTCAGTCAAGGTAGATGTTATGGGGAGACGATTTTTAGTAATCATATACATTTGATAAGTTGTATTAATACTTTTATTTAATAATAAGTTATTTCAATTTTAATAATTTTATAATATTCCTCCCTACTAAGCTCATCATCCCCTAAAGGAAGGTAAAGGGGATGAGATTATCATGTTAATTCGCTGGTCCTGACAGAATAATGATAAGATTTCGTTTTAGTTAACTGTTCTTAGTTACACCGCTACACCTTAACTCATTTAATTACTTAGAAATCGTTAAATTTTTTTAAAGAATATTTGGAACGATTACTTGTCCTTTAATCGTGTAAATCTTCTTTGTAGATGATGATTATCTGTAATAGTTAGAAACCGTCTCTTAATGGAAAATCTTAGGTGAATATTAGAATCTGCTTTAAAAAAATTATGATACTGACCAATAAAGAAAAAAATTAGTTGCTGACAGTAATACAAACTACCTTCTTCGATTCGCAATATCACTTTTATTAAACGTTATACATAATATTAATTTTTACAAGGAAAATATTAGTAAACTATTCACCGAATGATAATCTAGAATCAAATCTTTTAATAATTATTAAAATAAAAGGATAAAGTTGAATTGTAGAAATTGAGTTTGTTGGTCTCGGATTACTACATCTCAATTCAAAGTCATTAAATCTAAAAAACCTTTTTTTTATGTTTCTAGTTAATTTACAATAGTACAGTTATTAATTTTTGTATAATTTTGATTATATCCTTTGTAATATAATATATGTTACAATATTTTTTTCTTGCTTCAGTATCCAATTTCTCAGGCGCAACCTGTATCTCTACTGCGCTACATTGTTGCTAAGCGTTTTAGTATTTATTTTGATATTTTCTCTAAGGCGCTGGAGCAAGTAGATAAAAATTTTAGATACTTTTTTGAACTGTTTTTTTTTTCTCGCAATTTATGGGCTTATTATTTTAATTTTTAACATTGTTTAATACTTCCTCCTATATCTAAAAATTTCCATTTTCTTTTTTTAATTTTTGCGCTTAATTTAATTTTTATATACTGTGAACTTTATTATTTTAAAATCCCCTTCAGATATTTTTTTGTGTTAAATTTATTCGATATGTATATTTTAGTCAGTTTTATTTTATTTATGGTATACTTTAAGTTTTTTTTTTATTCTATTAAGTATTTTTTTATAATATCCTTACCTGCCCATAATTTCTTTACTATTATTATTATTATTATTATACTGTATATTCTACTATATATGCTCTCCTTTTCGAGCTCTTATGTACATTTTGTATTTATAGAAATATTTTGCTTGGGATGCTTGTATTTTGGCTGTGAATTAATGAAATAATTGACATTATTAACAGTACTGTATATAAAATAAAGTATATAAAGTAATTATACAGAATTTTACTTGTTAACAAATAAATTAATCGAAATTATACTAAAACTATTAATTTTAATTAATGAACCAGGAAAAAAAGGTTTTCTCATATCCCCTCATTTTATTTTATTTTTATTTTTTAAGTTTATTGATTCCTGTAAATCTTCCATTTTCTCCATAATTCCATTTAAATGAGGTTTGTATTATTTATTTATTAAACGAGGTTTGCAATCCTTCAGTTTCTATTATTTAAAAAAAGAAAATTAATTTTCATACAAGAATAACAAAGTTTAGATTATTTATTCGTTTTAAAATATGAAAATATAAATAATATCTAATGATAACTACCAGAATGAATGGCATACTTATGTGTGTTCTCGTTTGAACAAAACTAAATAAATATTTATTTTATTAGTGGCAATCACAAATGTGTTGAATAAAAACAAATCAGTGAGCGTTTTGGCATGAGGAAAGTTTTTGACTGGCAGCACATCTTTCTAGACTTGAATGATTTGATTCAGGAGAGTAGATCTCTTGACCATTTTCTTTTAAGTAAAAATTAAATGTAAACTATATCATGGTGTCTGAATGATAATTTTCATTTTAATTACATTTCCTGATTGATGGGTTACGACCGAGGAAGGAAGTCCTTGCCTCAAGCCTAACCACCAACAGCTTAGTCACCAGATGACTGAGTAACTCCCACAAACCAGGAATAAACTTGCGGTTGCCTCAAGGGCTCCTAGGGAACTCCCGGCTAACTACCACGACTTCTAACCAACCGGCATATTAAACTGTTTAAATCCCCCTTTGGTATAATTACATTTACATTTATTTATAAATTATACTTGAATAATATTAAACAAGTAAAATAACACATTCTATATTCAATTTGTTTGTTACTGGAATTGTAAGACTCAGAATCTGATTATTCAAGTTCGAAGTTAGAATACCAACTTTGTGGGTAAATTAACTCAAGTTATTTAAGGTTATTTTCAGTTTAAAAAAAAAGAGTTCCCAGGATACAAGGATTTTTGAAAGAGAGATAAAACGAAACAAAAAGTAACAAACGAGGTGAATTTACCTCTGAAACAAAGAAAGGCTGACCTTTAAACATTTCCCTTTCAGAGAAAATGGAATAAATACCTAAACCTTAATGGAATCTGTTGATAGTTAGCGAATAAAATGCAAGGCTATACATTTCTTCTTTTTCCGTTTTTTTTTTTTAATTATTAATCGAAGTCACGATTATGAATTATATGAAATATATCTGTTTTCTTAGAGCCTTAAAGAATGATGAAGGGATTATAAATAATAATTTTTTTTTTAATAAAAATTTAAAAATAAATATTCTGATCCAAAAGAAAATAAATGTGGATCTTGGAAGACCAGGGGGCTTGACATTTTTCGGGACATATAAGGGACATTATTGAAATAATCGAGTTAGGTACGGAATATGGTAGTAGCTACCTTGTTGATTAATAAAGAGATAAAATTTGATTTAATTACAGTGATTAGTTTAAATTAACAAGCATTTAAAAAGCCAAAATTCCTTAATCAGAAAAACCTGTTAAAAAAATTAATAATTCTCAATATCCCATCCCTATTCAAAACCTGTCCATCATAAAATTTATGTGGAATTAATCTTCTTATAGTATAACACCAGAGAACAAAATGAGTTTTAAATTTCGTCGAAACCATATAAAATGGTAAATCGTTAATAATTAGATTTATTATTAATGGGATTTACTCAAGATGAGAAAATTGGCTCTTCTAAGTTCATTTTATTAAAGATCCAAACATATTTTTTAATTTTTAAAATTGGTAAACAGATTTTATTTATTTTTTAAAAAAAGAATTTTTGTCTGGGTACTCCCACCATCTTAGTACGTGTACGATGCATCAATCACTTCTTTCCTTTGTGACTAGTATTTCTTCATTCTCTCTGATCTATTTCTTCACTCTTCTTCCGAAATAGTGTGTTTGGATTTCAGTGTAGGATTTAAGTCTTGGAATTTCATATTTTCGCGGTGTAGTCGAGTAATGGCACGTCTGTCATTTTTAATACTTCCGTGTCTTTTTCAGTTTCTTTATACCAGAATTTATTATAAGGGTTTTTCGATTCTAATGTGATATTTATTAAGTAAACAATTAATACTCCCTCTCTATGAATTATAGATAAAGGAATTTTATATTTTACTACGCTTGAATTAGGACCGAGTAAAGAATTATATAATGAGTATAGCTTAGAAGGAAGAAGTGCGGAAAGCAAGAAGTACAAGGCAAAAACTCGTAAAAGACGTCGTAAAATGCTACCGTGCACGTTAAATGTCGGAATGGTATAAGAAAAAACATGATGCCGAGGAAAATCGTGAACATGATATCAAGGTGCATCTTACCTGAATGTGTAATGGCAAAGTCTTATTCAAACAAAAAACAAATGCCTTTAATTCGATGACGTAGAAAGTTTATTCTGCTCATTTAGTTAGAGATCGTATAATTTTATTTCTGTTTTCCTGTTATAAAAGTTTTAAAATTTATTATGGCCAGGTAGGTATTCTGACTATGAAATGCTCTATTGATTGTTCTAATAATAGTTATCGATATTTAAAAATTAAAATATATGCTTATATATTACTGAGTATAGTAAATTAATACGAATTTATTTAGTTGGTAGTTTTTGTTTCTCATATTTTCTAGGGGCGCAGCTGCACCCCCTCCCCCCGCGGTCTCCTATGACTCGAACTGTAAAATGTTTTTCGTTTCATTACTGATTAAATCGAAATCATAATTATGTTCAATCATACAGTAATTTCATTCTGGATAAAGATTATGTTAATTCGCAAGTAATAAATGAATTGTACGGAAACTTTTGACTGATACTGTGAACAACACGTAATAAATTTATTGTTACATAATAACACTTAAATTGATTCAGAGCAAAGACGAGAAAAAAAAATCATAATTATATTTAATATAGACAAAATATATTTAAAATCATTGCTCATTAAATAATAATCTCTCAGTATAATCATCTCGTCAGAGTTTGAACTTTTTTTTTTTTTAATTAAGATAAATTGTTTAAATAGTTTAAAGACAAATATACATTTATTCGTCTGTAAACAAATGCACTTGAGATTTTTTACAATAATATATGATCCCGTGAAAATCAGTAATTGTTTCGGATACAAATTTCATCATTTTTAGTTTGGAATCAAAATAAATGTGATGCAAGCTGTTCCGTATAATATCATAACATTATTAGTAGTGTTTTCGTTTTTATTATAATGTAATAGTGGGTTTTTTGTTTTTAAGATGATTGCATTTTGAAATAAGTTCAAAACTTTAAAATTTTATTACGTCTTAACTATCCAACTCATCTTGCTTTGGTTGGGTACCATCACCCAAGGATACTGTGTGCTCAGGTCTCACAGATCCGCAACTTTCACTGCTCCGAAAACGTATATTTCAGCTAATTTTTTATTGGATACCCAAGGAAAAATAAAAAAAAATGTTTGGTGATAATAATAAGCGTACAATTAAAGAAGAAAACTATAAAAAAAACCAAAAAAAAAAACCTATGTATTCAGTCAACCATCAAAGGGATATTCCTGTGATTAGTGTTGGCAACACTGTGCCGGCACCTCGCCAGCGGCAGTAGTGCCGGTGTGCTCGCTTAGTTCGGTGTCGTGTTATTGTTTATTTATTGTAAGTGTGACAGTTAGGAATATCTTAATATAGTATTAAACTCTATTGTGGTTTGATTTTTTAGGTTTTCGATCGAATTTTACGTCTTGTTCTTCCATTTTTTAGTTACTCTTTTTCATATCTTTACGTTCTCTGGTTTATCGCTGCAAGTAAGCAACTCTTTCTTTATTTTATTCATTGCAAGTTCACATTTCTAAATATTAATTGCTGCCATAGTCAAGTCAAAATAAAATAATTTAATACCTATATCAATCCTTGTACTTCTCATGGCAGTTTAGTTGTGTTGAACTGCTTTAATATTAGTAATAAATATTGTAATAAATCATATGATCATAAAATTACAAAAGTATACCCCCTTAAAATAATAATAAAAATTTATTAATGTGTACTTATTTTTATTTTTCAAAGTTGTATTTTGGTTTTATCCTTATATATATAAAAATCTCGTGTCCGTATGTTTGTCTCTCTATTTCTCAGAAACTACTCAACCGATTTTAATGAAATTTGGCTCAATTTATATAGTTTTGGCCAACTTACCGGACCGGATAGTTTTTAAATTGATTAGTGATCAAAATAATTCTTATATAGCGAATTACTTCAAATACAGTAGGTCGTGTTATGATTTATTAACATGGCGTCATATGTCGATTTCATAATGTTTTTGTTTATAAGCATGCTATTGTAATACAGGTTATCATTATTATAATTTTGTATTGCGTTATGTGAGTGCAGTTATTTTTCCTATATTATTATTTTCCACAGACAAATAGTAATACAAATTTGTATTTATTGTTAATTTTCATTAAAGAATAAATAAATCAAGAAAAGGTTACAATAAATACTCAAATGTGTAGGTACTTTTTCTTCCTTTTCCTTTTTTATTTGTATTTAAATTAAATTACTAGCTAAGCGCTGAAACGCTTTGCTGGGCCCACCCTGATATCAACTTTTAGTATAGTAAATGCATTTTAATAATTTAAATTACGCTATTATTTGAAATAATACTCTATAAATGTTGTAACAGCACCTACTGTCATAGGTGTAACCTAATAGAAGCCTTCCTTTGGGGAGTCAGTGTTGCCAAAAATTAGTGAAAATTAGTCAATTGGCTACACTGCGGGTAACCAGTCGTAAAAACTCCCTCTCAAAAAGGGTGTGTTTTGATTAGGTGTTGTGGGATACTTTGTGAATTGCTATGGTAAAGAACTGCATAATTAAGACTTTAATATTATATTTTCAGTTAATTTATTTAACAGAAGTTTCTTTATTTTCATTATTCGTTTTGTTATTATTATTTAAATACAGTGTTTTTTTATTTTACCAAACCTTTTTATCATTTTTATCCCGAGATCTAAAATGTAAAATTTAAAAAATGTCAGTGAAGATTTGTAATTCCTCCTTTATCAACAATAATTTAAAGTTGAGAAAATTTAATCCCAATCTAATAGAGGCTGTTACTTCCTAAGTTGTAATTATCTTTAAATGTAAAGTTTAAGAAATGTTAGCGAAGATTTTAATCCTTTCTTTAATTTAAAGTAGGCTATTATTGGAAATAATGGAGTACTACTGCAAAATAATCCATCGGCAAATATATTTTTTAAACAATTGCTCTATATTGGAAACGGTGAAATAGAGCTAGCTGTATCGAAATTCGGGGAGCGGGGTAGCCCACTGGTAAGGCAGTGGACTGCTGTGCTTAAGGTCCCGAGTTCGAATCTGACATGGCTTATGATATCTTTATTATTCGCCACAGTTCGCCTCGTGGGCCGAGAGACCCTCCTGGGGCAAACCCAGCCTCTATAAAGTGGGTACCCTTAATTGAAAAATTAAGGGGAAAGAACCTGGTGGTTGAGCGTGATCACGGTCAAATCACCTCCTTGCACGACCGCTGACCAAGAAACAGTACTCTTCCTTACATAGTACTGCACCCAAGACCCTTTATGGGTTGTAGTGGTACAGGTTTTTTTTTTTTTTTTTTTTGTATCGAAATTCAAAATTTATCAAATTACCAGAAAATTTCTGAACTGTTGTAGAGACGAAAAATGAACTGTCTACGAAACATAAAGTGTCTTTCCTGATATTTTGAACAATTATTTGGACTATAAGTGGCTGGGTAGTCGTGCTATTTTGGCAGCAAAGAATGTTGATTTCGATTAAATAAACTTCCAAAATCAATTGACAATATTCTAGATGTAAACGAAGCCGTAAATTTCCCATCTGAATTTTTTAATTCCCTGGATATACACCCAAACAATCTCCAGTTGAATATTGGCTCACCGATCATTCTTCTTCGTAACTTAAATCCACCTCAATTGTGTACACGTTTGGTCATTAAAAGGATCACAGGAAATGTTATTGAAGGAAAAATGTTACCTGGAAGGTTTACAGGAGATATCGCCCTGTTGCCACCTATTCCCTTGGAACCGACAGAATTTTCAATAAAATTTAAAAGGCTTCAATATCCTATTCGTTTGGCTTTTGCAATGACCATAAACAAATCCCAAGGGCAAACAATGTCCACTTGGATTTGAAAATCCGTGTTTTTCCCTTGGGCAATGGTGTGTGGAAACCATCAAATCTTTGGTTTGTGTTAAAAAAAAAAAAAAACAGGTTAACCCAAAACATTTTGAACAAATTAGTACTTGAATAAATAAAAATCCTTAATTTTATTATGTAAAAACCTCTTTAAAAAGAGATTTATTATCACTCAAATATATTGCTAAATTAAAAGCTTCAACACACCACCCTCCTACCGAACACTTATTAGCCGAAGGGTTGGGAAATCGAGATCTCAAAGAAATTGAGAAAAACGCCTATCAAAAGGACATATATGACGCGTTAACCAAGAATGGCATGACCCTGAGCAAAATTGCTGTTGTATGTAATACTGAGCAAAAACCCGTTGTTAAACTAACAATACCAAGTTGAAGTAGTGTTTGGCCAATAATCAATAGATCAATGGCTGTGGTTATCAAAACTTACTTCAGTCATCCTTTTTAAAATTAGTGGAAAAATATAGCCATTTCGAGTTAGTTTATACCGATCCATAAAAAAAGGGCGATACTGTTGGCAGCTCTGTGAGTCGTAAACACAACAAGCTCCTTTTTAATCAAACTACATTGAAGTATGAGATGTAAAAAAATAAAAACTTTAACTTTCCTATATTCTTTACCAAATACTTTTAAATGGTGTAATGCTCTATTCTCAATCACGTTGGATTTTGATTAGCTGAAAGGTTTTCATCTTTATCAATGAATATTGGTATTACTGTATTTGTTTAAAAATATTAGGATATAACTACTGAGCCACAGCAACGCGTGGCCGGGTCTGCTAGTATTTAATATAAGAAAACGTAACCTTTTAAACGATATTTCATGATTTGACTTTTTAAATTCAGGATTTTGACTACAGAAAAATACATAATTTATGCATAAATTACTGATAATGTTAGATCACCTTTAATCAACTATTATACAGTAAATATTACACTATTTTTATGAGTTGGTTTATTAGTAGTATAATTTATGCCCTCTGCACATATAAATTCAACCCAATTGTCATGAGAGACTTTCCTTTCGTTAGTATTCAGTTATTGTTTAGCGTTTGTGAAATCATTTTAGATACGTTCCAATTTCATCTCGTAGCGTTTTATTTTTAAGACATCTTTTACTGAATATCTAGGTTGCGTTAATAAAAGCATTTAGTGATATTACACACTCTAATCAAAAATCGATACTGACTCATAGTGATATTTTTCTAGTAACGTCTTTATCCAAATATGTACATATACGATACCATCTATTTACTTTAATATTCCTGGAAAACGTTGGTCGGTTTCGTCATTTGTCGAAATGCAACCATCTTACATCAGGTCATAATTTAGTTACAGTGCATTGTCAGTTCATTACGTAGTTCTTTCTAGTGTTGGAGAAATCTACGGATATAGATGTCATAATTCTACAGAGTTTATTAAGATCAAATTCAAGTTTTAATAAGATAAGAACCGAAATTTATTAGGCTTTTTTTATATTTTTAATAATTATATTTATATTTCTTAAAACATAAAAAATAATTGTCCGTGAACCCTACCCTTGTGCTGTCTGATTCTATTTCGATTCACTGAGGAAGTCCGCATTCCTTCCTGTTTTCTACGCTTCTCTAGGCTTATATATTTATTTACTTGTTAAACAATAATCGTTTAGCCATTAATTTATATATTAAAAAAAAAAGTAAGTGCTTGTCGAAGCCAGGAGCTGCTATGTCTCGTTTAAAGAAATATAATTAATCTTCAATGTTGATGTTTCTAGGTGTAGCAATAAGCAATTTTAGATTTCAAGTCATTACACAATTATAACAACAACAAAGAAAAAAGGTAGAAAAAGAAATATCAAGGCGCATGACGAGCAATACCGCACTTCCTGTAGTGTTGCAGTCACCTGATTTTACTAAGCATCTTATGATTCGCTACTGACAAACAGTTTACTTCTAAAATTTTAAACAAAATTAAAATATATAGCAAGTGATAATTATAAATAAAATAAAAGATCAATCAATATCTACTAAGATTTTTGTTGATTTGAAAATATGCATTCAAAATAATCTATATTCAGTTTCATATTTTTTTTTCCTAACAAAGACAAGAAAAGATTTTTAGGCATTTTATTTTATAATATGTACTAGATTTATAATGACCTCTCTTGTGTTTTACTTTTGGGTTTATTTATGTTATAACCTTGAATATAATTGTCTCAATGGTTTCACGAAGGCTAAAGATATTTTGATGTTTATAAAATAGTTATTGAAGGTTTTCTCTATCTTTAAACCCATATTATGTATCTATTCTAACATGAAACATGCAAGTGTTTGAATATATGCATACTCATGTTTATGTAATATTTATTTGATTAATTGAAATAGATATCTAGGATATTTTTATGTGAATAACTTTATATGTTATATTATTTGTAATTTTATGTTTATACAGTGGATGTAGAAGGAAAATGTTTCCACATTATATTTCATTAAGGAAAAAATCAATGCAAAATATAGCTCAGTTTATTTTACTAGGTAAAAAGTCATTCTTTTCGAAGCCTTCATTGGTGTGAAGTCAATGGATTTACTACAATAAATTTTAAACTACTTTATTTTAACGATAATAAATAAAAAATGGAACTATATTATTGCATAAGTATATCTATATTTTTAATTCTTAATTTTGCAACATTGTCCCTTTTTAAAAAAGACGTAAACTCTATTCACCAACAGAAAATTACTTCATTGTTTGACTAACTAGTCATGTATTTAAACTGAATGCAAATGCAAGTGTTTTCCCTATGTCCAAGGTAAATGGAACAAAAAAATACTTTTCTCAGTAAAACCTAATTTTCCATTGTAAATTCTGGCACTTGTATTTTATAATATGTTATAAATAATATTTAAATCATTGTAAAATGGTGCATTTATTATTCATCAAATATTACCAAGGCAAACTTATAATTTTAATTCTATGAATATAAATTTATTTCTACGAATAAAAGTTACACCAGCTTTTTAAAATAAGGTTTGGTACCTAATTATTTGGTGACATCGTATATTGAGGTTTACACTTATTTCTTAAAATTGTTTACAATTATTGTTAAATAAGAAATACTATTTTCTGTCGAAAATCCTAAAGTATTTTTAAATTAAGGTGGTTCTGAAGGTTATTCGATTCTGAATCATGGTGTTATTAAGGTCGTGTCATTAGGAACATTAAATAGGTATTAAATGAAGGATTTAAGCAAGCACCGATTTTATCATTATATTGCTCTAGAATTATGAGATTTTTTTTTCTTTCGACTTTTTTCCACAAAATAAATGTTATTACACAGAATTTTATTAAAATACTAATAAGCTGTAACAGGTTATATATACTCGAAAATCTTAGAAGTAGGTTTATCTAAAATTTAGAATATCACTTATTGTTACTCGTTAAAATTTCGGGTCATGGTATATGATAAGTTGACGATTGATGGATATTTTAAGGGGAAAAAAATGTTAAAAAAGGAAGAAAACAGTAATAAAAATAGTAATTTTGAGTCAATAAACGAGAGCAGTTTAAGATTTTAAGTAATGTAACTGTTACAAAAGTAACTGATCCGGCATTAGTGGTGCTAAATTGTCCATAAACTTCAGCAGATCAGCTAAATATTCTTTTGCTTTAATTAATTGATGCTGTTTTTAAAGGTTTATTTAACTCAAATTTCGAGGATATTTTGTATAATTGGAGCCTTAAAAATAATACAACAATTTTATTAATTCTATATCAAGTTAGCGAATGCTTGAACAAAATAGCAGTTATAATATTAACTTCTAGTTTTTTAATTAATGTATAATTAGCAATCTCTCTGGTATTTAATAGTTACAAATATTTATGCTAGGATTGACATTTAATTTTTCTTCCCTCTCAATTCAGTGATCGACATTCAATTTATTTAAATCTTAATTGTATGAAATTCATTTTTTTGTTTTTTGTTTTGTTTTAACGTCACTTTATGCCACTAAGGCTAATCGGACGATGCTACCTGAATACGATGACGATGAGTCCTAAATTTTGCCTATCCAGGTATAATTAGGATAGGGATCTTTAACGAGTACCTGACATCGTACAGGCTCGGGACCTCCATTTTACGCCTTATCCGAGGGACGGCATAGACCAGGATTTTTTACACCCATTGAAAAATCCTAGGGCCACCTCGGGACGCGAAACCGCGACTTTGCAATCTGATGTCGATATTGAAGTAATTTTTGAAGATTTTTTTTTTTTTTTATTATTTTAATCTATTGAGGAGTTTTAATATTAAACAAACCATTATTTTCCTCTATACATGGGATATTTTAGTTTTAAATAAATTTAAGTTACGCTTTTGCTAACCACCGACTTATTATAAAGAAGAGAAGCCATACTTACCCCTTTAGTTTGTGAAGCATTAAAATGCATCAGGATGATGTTGCTTTTCCTAGTTGGAGGTTGGCAGGAAGCCAACATTTTTAGTCCGTCGTTTGTGAAGCTTCCTTTTAAATAATTCATTATTATTAGTATTATTATCTTGTTATTTAAAAATTTATTATAAGATGTCCATCATCTTACAAATAGCCTAATAATTATATGTAACCCTAAAACTGTTGTTGAGAAGTTAATTCTAACGCTATAGAAATCATTCTGATTGTCTTCCCTATCTACAAAGTTATCTGATTTCACTTCTCAATAAAAGTATCTGTCCATGAAATCTATTGAGAATTGTATTGCTGGGTAAATCTGGTGAAGTCTTCACCACTTATGTGAAGTATTTAAAATATACTTACGTTTTTAAGAATATTTTACTCTTGTAATATTTTGGAACTTACGGAGTATGTTTTATAGTTGCACAGTATAATTTAATTTATTTTTCTTGGAAACCATTGTATTTTTTTTTCCATTATTGTTATTTTAGAAACTTCTTTAAATACCTTGAGAGTTGAATCATCTGGTGAAAATTTACTTATAATACTAGCAATTCTCATTTAAATTTTAAAAAAGTAAAATAAGTACTTGATGACTTAATTTTTAACAAAAATTTCGTTACATCAATGATTAAACCATGAAAATATTCTCCCAGTGTACTTTTCCTCAAGTCTAATATTATTCCGAACAGTAGATATTCACACCACATGACGTGAATTCTCCCACTCCTTATCTGTCTCCAGTTCTTGTTAAGGACGCAGATATAAACTTTTTCCATTAAAAAGGTTTCTTCTTCTTTTTTTTTTTCTTTGGAATGTCTTTCTGTAATATCAGGAATTATTAATTTATTATGATTCTTCATTTTAACCGACATTTGTGAAACATTCAAACTAGCGGTTTGTTTATCATTAGTTTTGGCCTAAGTTCAAAAAATGTTTTCCTACTCCTTAAGCATGCTTGGCTTCCTCAAGTATGTAAACATGTCAAGGTATTAAATGTGGGTGTTCGTATTTTACGGGCGTTAAATAAAAAAATCTGGTGCGTGCGCGCAACACACAACTTTCACTTACCAACTTACTTAGATTTGCCACTGTAAAAATTGGAAAAAAAATATGAAATAAAGTGCCCCCTCCGTTTGACCAATTTTGATGAAATGTTGGCTATTACATCTTTGGCATATACATACATCAAATACCAAGTTTGATCAAAATCGTTAAAACCGTTTTTGAGTAAATAAAAAAAACACGTGAAAATGATACAAAATTTATCAAGTAAAGTCCCCCCTCTTGTTGATCAATTTTGATGAAATTTTTACAGTCATATCTTGGGCATATAAATACATCAAATACCAAGTTTGATCAAGATCGATAAAACCGTTTTTGAGTAAATAAAAAAAAAACACGTGAAAATGATCCACAATTTATATGGTAAAGTCCCCCCTCCGGTTGATCAATTTTGATGAAATTTTCACAGTCATATCTCGGGCATATAAATAGATGAAATACTCAGTTTAATCAAAATCGTTAGAGCCGTTTTTGAGAAAATCGAAAAAAACTTAAAAAGTTATTAAATAAAGTACCCCCTCCCTTTGAGCAAATTTGATGAAATTTTTGCTGTCACATCGCGGGTATATACATAGTTTAAATACCCAATTTCAGGTTCGCACGGTTTATAGTTTTTGAGCTAATCTGTTCACACACACACACACACACACACACACACACACACACACACACACACAGACACACACACACACACACACACAGACCATTTCGCGGGACTTGGTTATTTTGACTCAGGGGACCCCAAAACGTGTATTTCCGTTGAAAACCGGAAGTCGAAAATTTTCACGATCGCAATACTTCCACTTACTATATATTTCATATATAGGTAAGTGAAAGTAAAAATATATACTCATAAAAAGATGTTGCCTTGACCTTCATATTTTCAGTAAATGTTTGCTTGTACTGTAAACTTTTTTAAACTTTTGATGATGTTTAATTTTATTTGCGCATTTATGATTAAAGTAGTTTTCATTAAAGCAGTTCCAATGTTTTTGTTTGTTATTTCTGACCGAATTGGCGAAATTTTGACTGGTTAGTTGTTCCACTTGCATTATTGAGACGCTAATTTTTTTTTATTCTATTTTACCTGTAATTAAACGATATTGTATAATTTACTTCTAATGTCGAATTTTTGTTATTTTTTATTAGCTCAAAAAAAAATCTTCATTTATTAGTATATTACAGCAAATCATATGAGAAAGGATGACACCTGCCAGCACCTCCTAGTTTATTTAGGAACGTGAATTTTTTCTTTGCCTTTAGAAAAGTACCATACTTTATTCAAGATCATTGTAGTTTAATTAGTCTCCTTATTATTAATAGAGTAAAGGTCTTATGGATATTATGGTCGTAAGTCACAGAGAATAACAAGATAAGTAGAAAAATGGTCCTCCAGAGTAACCTGTATTGTGTGATCTCCTTTAACGCCGAAAACCCACATCTATAAATCTCCTTGAGGTCTAAAAAAGTTATAAAAATTATTGGGTAACTAACTGCTTCGCGATGTTCAGAAAGCTTGAGATGATCACCTTGGAGGCAACCCATGCGAACATTTTTTTTTTCTACTTAGCTAGAATGGTGTTAAATAGTGTGTTAAAGTGTTAAATCTAAAGTTTTAAAATTAATTTTCCATTTAGAGTTTTCCGATGTTCAGATCGATCCAAGCTATTTTACTTTCACTTACCTATATATGAAATATATAGTAAGTGGAAGTATTGCGATCGTGAAAAATTTCGACTTCCGGTTTTCAACGGAAATGCACGTTTTGGGGTCCCCTGAGTCGAAATGACCAAGTCCCGCGAAATGGTCTGTGTGTGTCTGTGTGTGAACAGACTAGCTCAAAAACTATAAACCGTGCGATCCTGTAATTGGGTATTTAGTGTAGGCATATGCCCGCGATGTGACAGCATAAATTTCATCAAAATTACTTAAAGGGAGGGGGTACTTTACTTAATAACTTTTTAGTTTTTTTTCGATTTTCTCAAAAACGGCTCTAACGATTTTGATTAAACTGAGTATTTGATTTATTAATATGCCCGAGATATGACTGTTAAAATTTCATCAAAATTGATTAACCGGAGAGGGGACTTTACTTAATAAATTTTTTATGATTTTCACGTGTTTTTTTTATTTACTCAAAAACGGCTTTTAAGATTTTGATCAAACTTGGTATTTGATGTATTTATATGCCCGAGATGTGACTGTAAAAATTTCATCAAAATTGATCTACGGGAGGGGGGACTTTACTTGATAAATTTTGTATCATTTTCATGGGTTTTTTTATTTACTCAAAAACGGTTTTAACGATTTTGATCAAACTTGGTATTTGATGTATTTATATGCCCGAGATATGACTGTTAAAATTTCATCAAAATTGATTAACCGGAGAGGGGACTTTACTTAATAAATTTTTTATGATTTTCACGTGTTTTTTTTATTTACTCAAAAACGGCTTTTAAGATTTTGATCAAACTGGGTATTTGATGTATGTATATGCCAAATATATGATAGCCAACATTTGATCAAAATTGATCAACCGAAGGGGGGACTTTACTTAATAAATTTTGTATCATTTTCACGGGTTTTTTTATTTACTCAAAAACGGCTTTAACGATTAACAAAAATAAGACATGAATGTAGAAAAATGTGTGACTTTGGGAAATGATATTTAGCAAAACACGTAAATTTCTGATCGAAGTAAGTTGGTAAGTGAAAGTTGTGTGTTGCGCGCACGGACCAGATTTTTTGTTCTATTCCCCGATTTCGAACAGATGAAATTGAAGGAATGGGTAACGTGGATACTAGTTCTCCAAGTTGAACCTATTCCGGATGATTCTTTGATTTAGTAAAGATTTTATTTTTTTTTTTGCTTCACGTGCAAATCCTTTTTAGCAATGAATGGCTCTTGCCGTCTTAGCAATTTATTCTGAATCATTGATAGAGTGTTTAAAATTTTGTAAATAGCGAACACATAAATATACACCGGATGTTGAATGCTTTCGACTCCATATTGGTAGAAGATAACGGAAACAGCCAAGAGATAAGATGTATATGAAAAGTCCAACCTCTTCCAAATGTAGCCATGATCACTTTCTCTGATGAAAGTCGAAATATGCCGGAGGAGGACAAGACCGTATTTGGGTTGGGTGTGTTCCGGCGCCGGCTGTTCCATGTTACACAGCTATTTGTCTCCCGTTGCTTGCTTGATATCGGACGCAATTCCTCAGATTGCACCCCTTATTATAATTTTCCATTAAAGGTAGAGTAACCACTTTGCTCAGATGCAGGAAATGCAACGATAAAATAAAACGTGGAAGGAAAAAAACGCGGGATTCCTGAACGATGGCGTAAGCCCAATATACACCAGCCAACTTGCAGACTCCGCCCATTCAGCCAGTTTACACGAAATCTATTGTTAGATCTTGGTGAACTTTATCTGTGCCGTTGAAGAGATAGATACGACGTGATGCAACGGCATTCAAGGCTTCGTCAAAAGCGTTGATGTGCTAATTTTGTGTATAGTTTAAAATAGATTCTTTTTTATTTTTAACTGCGATAATAAATTTTTAACAATATCTGCAGATTGAAATATTCTTTATAGATATGCGCACTAAGCTCTAGTGTATTAGTATTAAGGCTTTCAAAAAAATAATTATTTAAAAAAAAAAAAAATATATATATATATATATATATATATATATTATGGGGGTAAAATTTTGTATATATATTGTGGGTAAAAACGACCTGTACCTCCTCGTGGCGACCCTGGGAGCGCGATGTATATATTTGTATATAATGCTGTTAGCTAGTATATATATTTTTTTAAAAGCATAAATAATAAAAATATAATCCTACTTAAATTATTTTATGTTTAAAGCTGTTTGTAGTATACTTTTTAGGTCCAGGTCTATTAAGTATTAAAATTATGGAAATTAGAGCTTCTTTTCCTGGAAATCTTCCTTGATATATGATGAAGTATTTTTGTGACGGATGCTAAAGAATTTGAAAGTAGATTTTATTCTGCTAATTTTATTCAGTTTTTAACCCTTGTTAAATATTTTCATAATTTTAATTAATTAATTCAATTTACCGTTATGAATGAAAAAATATTTCTCTTTGCCTCCTTTGATGTTCCGCGAAAAATTGAAATAATCAATTAAATAAAAAATTAAATAGAAATTAATTAACTAAATAAATAAAGATAAACATCGGAGAAGAAATATTTATTTAAAATTTCCTCTTTGTTGCCTTTGATGTTGCTAGTATGTATACGCCACAAAAAATATAATAATAATAAATATAATGAAATAAAATAAATTATAAATATTTCAATCGCGAAAAGATGGTTCTTTGAAAAGATAGACTTTTTCATCGTCTATTCTTTCTTTTTTTTTCAGAACTGGAGAAGAACCTCTTATTCAGTAACAAGCTTTTCCTTAATTTGTCTGGTCTTAAAGCTAGGTCTTAAAACTAGGAAGTTTTTTTATTTATGTGGGATATCAGTAGGCTGGTAGGAGGCTTAATGAAAAAAAAAACTGACTAACAAAGATTTACAATTTTTCCGCTTAAAAGTAGGGTTTATGTGGTTTTAACCAAGGTAAATTTTTATAGTTTTTTAAAGACAAATTTATCTACATTTCAGTGCTGTAATAGGTAATTAGCTTACTTTTATGCATTTTTAATTACCGCTCACTGTTCTACAAAAACTGTTCTCACTTGAAAAAAAAAATTCTGAGTGGTATTGCACAAAATATATATTAAGATGACATATATCTTACCTCTAATTAGAATATTCTTGATTAGTAATTAGTTTTCTGTTGCTCATCTAAGAAACATCTCGAGTAATACCAATTGGAAGTAAATTATGCTCTAATAATTCTTGTAGAGGTGAAGGTATTATCAGCTTATCGTTAATGCCACATATCATGCACAGTACGCTTATTATTGTTTGATATCATCTTCATCGCGGAAAATGCACATGATTGCCTCATTCGCTGTATGACTTAACCTTACAATTAACAATTGTGAGAATTATCATCTTGCGTAAGACCTGAGACGTTTATTTTTTCCTAAAAAAAAATATATTTTGATGCTGTGTGGTTATACAAATCCTCACATCCTTAAGGTTCTTTAGCTACATACTTTATTTTCTCAATTCGAATAAATATTATTAATAAATATAATTGTGTTTCCTGAATTTCACTAGTTTGGAATAATCAAGAGTTTGAATTAGGAACACTTTAGATTTGGCCGCTCTACCTGGCTGGCATCTGATTGAATTTGATTTATGATTCACCTTGAACCATTTGAGAGATCAAGCCCTTTCCTATTGGTTATATATGTATGTCAAGTCCTGATTTTTAGTTTCTTTTTAGGATGTTTTAGTTTCTTGTTTTGTTTTTCTATTCAGAAGTCGTTCCACATGAAAAATATAGAAAAAAATGTCATCAATGTTTTAAAGAAAAAAAAGACGAAATTTTAAAATATTAAATATATGCTGGTTTCATTAAACATTTGAAGATAACATTATAAGCTAAATATAAATATTGAAACTTTCAAATTTAAGTATTTAAACCATTACCAATATCATAAATGTATACAATAATTTTATATCGATGTCTTACGTCACAGATGTGCTAAATACATGGAAACTAACTTTTATTTATTATACAAATTTATTTTAATGTTATGTGACTTACTAAATAGTATGGTATTATGGGGGTCCAAAATAACAATGTAAGCATTAAACTTCCGTGCAGAACAGACAAAAATAAAAAAACACATTAGGAAATTTCAAAATGTATGAAATATTATGTTTTTCCGATGTTATTTGTTGTTATTGCCGACAGCTAGGTTTCATTAAAAAGGCATTAGGAACTTTCATATTAGTATTTGTTGCTAAAATCGAGTTTGTGAAGATTCGAAGCATCTCAATTGCTTCCTGTTAGGGATATTTTGATTGTCAGGAAACTTTTGGAACATTTCCAACCCGAAGCTCAAGCTTCCAAACTTGAGGCCACAACTTCTCCCCCAGTTGCTAACTCGAAGACGCGTCGAATTTCGGTTCATTAGGCTCTGAATTATTTCCTCTATCGTTATTCAATAATTAGATGACGAAGACAAACCGCCCACAAAACTTCCTCCAACGGAATATTAATCTTATTATATTATACTGTATTTGCAAATATTTTTTTATCAATTATATTATTTATTTATTCTCATCTTGAAACCGAAGCGATGTGACGGCTAGCAATCGAACACGTGGACGTCAGCCGTCCTGGCTCCAGCATCCAGCCAACATTTGGCTAATGGGTGGGGGCGGGGCGGGGGGGAGGTACTGCGAAAATAACTTATTTTTTCTCTTTCCTTTTTTATAACTAACTGCATCTTCAATAACTACTTATTGTTGGTGTAGCGCTCATAGATAACTAAATATTTAAACGAATATAGATATATATTTTTATTTTTTTTAAGTTTTTAGCAGGAGGTATTGATACAAAATCAGGTTTTCGTTATTAAGCGTTGAAATTTCGTCAAAAGTACCAAAATAGTAGCTACTGCTCATGTATATTAAACCATGTAAATAGATGTTATCTGTAATGAGACATTTGAGTTGACTAATTGTTCACTGACCGATCGCAACATATTCAACACTAATTATTATTACTACATTTCAAGTGAACGCCTGACTTTCATGCTTAATCCATGCTTCGTTTTAGCCACAACCAATTTTGGGCTAATACGGCGTATCCATTTGTATGACAGATAAAGCTGGTAATTTTTAATATCTAATATAAATTGAAAATAAAAAAAAAGTATTCTTTATACACTTAAAAACCTAATTACTAATATCATTAAGATTAAGATTAAATACTTTTATGTAATTTTAAGTTTTTCGAAAGGTTTTTTATTTCCATAATTCTTTTAATTGATATTCTTGACGAATGATGGTGTGTAATCTTTAAACTTTTTCGCCTTAGAGTTCTATATTTTGTTCTGATATTTCTTGATGTTTTCACCTAAGATTTTTAATTATCAAGTTATTGTTCAGATAAACATGCGTAAATCCGCAAAACCTAGTATTAGTTTCTAAAATAATCGTTATAATTATTATGACGATTTATGTGATTTTTTGATGTAATGAGAGTTGGATCTATGAGTTTAATGTTTATCCTTGTTAATGTTTGAGCAAGTAGATGAAGAATTCCTTGCCCATGACCATCCTCGAGGAGACTATCCGTTCGAATATCTCCGTCTGTTCGGCCGGACACTTCGGTATCCACCGCAGCTCTCGGTACGATCCAGGACCGAAGACCTGGAGGCACTTCCAAGTACATCACCTCCCTGCACACCCGCCCCCCTGAGGATTCGCGGAAGAGGGTCACTGACTCGAAGATCGAGACGGGAGGCCAGACGTGCTATCGATTTGTTGTGCGTGCCCTGTTGCTACGCAGTCCTCCGCTCTTCATCTTATCACCGCTTCCTTATCGTCCTTTTCCCGTTCACACCTGTGCTAAACCTCATATCGCCGCTGGAGAAGTTTTCGCTTAGTTAATCAGTATGTCCCGCATTTAAATGAGACAAAAAAAATCGTAAACTGCCTTAAAAATACCTTAAATATGCTTGAGCTTCTTACAACAATTCTTGAGCTTATTACAACCAGGCAAATAACTTTTAGTAAATATTCATCGTTTTTCCAATGCCGGGCATCATCAGTTTAAACAAAATCCAAACTTAATAAAAATTGAACATCACTCCAGTTTCGAATTAAATACTGAAGAAGCTTATGTTAGAACTTTAGTAGAGAAATGTCTTTAACATAATTATTCAGAAAATAAAAAAATTTCTAAACCGTTTTTCTGTACTCATATATATAAAGACAAATATTCTGACTAAATGCAGCAATGAAATAAAAAAAATGTTAAGACCAAGGACATTTAAATAATGAATAATTACTAGAGAAATTTCTTTTAAAAATTATTCATTAAATAAAAAATAAAAAACTTCTAAACTATTTTTCTGTACTTATGTATGTACACCAATTTCATGAATATGATTCTTTTTTCTTTAATTCTGTTTCAGTAGTCATGAACATTTTCGTACAAAAGTGTTGAAGTTTATATTGGGGTTTCTTTATAAAACCTTCTGGACTATAAGTTTAGACGTCATTCTTTTTTCATGGTACAGTTCTTTAAAACTAATAAAAAGATTGCTATGAAATTTCAAATGAATGATACATTGAGAAATTTATTTTTTACCACTGCTTTCTCGTGCCAATTATTTTACAAATTAGTCACATTATTAGTATATCCAACTGATTCCAAAAGAACTAGTGAGTCCCATCACCAGAGACAGATTCCTGGTCAATCTAATACATCCAAATGAAAAAAAGCACTCTCACAATGCACCCCATGCAATAACAGATTTTTACCAAAGAATAAAGAAATCCAAAAATTTCGTTTCTGAACAAGGAAAAGAAGGAAAAAATCCAAGAAAAATAAACCGTTTTATGTATTTGTGCCAGTTTCCAGAATGTTTTTTTTTTTTTTTTTAATCATGCTTTAAGAGTAATCATGAACATCTCCTTTTTAAAAAATGCTAAATTTTTTATTGATTTTTCTTTTTAAAGGGTTGCTATCTATAAGTTTTCACGTAATCATTTGTCCATGGGACTGTTCGTTAGAACTAATTTAATAATTATTCTGAAAATTTGAAATGTTTGTATAACTTATTAACAAATGTTTTATTTCTTTGTTTTGTTGATATCTTCGATGATTGGGTGGGTCACCAGTCTCAGGAACGTTAGCATTACATCTCGCTCCGGATCTGAATCTTTTCATCCCCATTCCTAATTAATTAAAAGATCCTCTGTTCTTACTTTCTTCTTCTTTTACTTCTGCAATAATTAATTACAGTTACTTTACTAATTACTTCGATGTTTATTCTTCAGTCTTATCTCTGTTTATCTTCCTTGGATTCCCTACGTCCCTGGAATCCTAAATCATCTTTATCTCTTAGTACTTAAATCATTATAATCTTCTATATTTTTCACTAAATTTAGATTTATTAAATTTATTTAAATATATTTTCATCCAAATAAATAAATATTCTCTGTGATTGATAAATAGTAATTTTACAGTGCCTGTTATCTCAGGTTTCGGGATAGTTACTTATGTTGCAGAAGATTTCAGTTGAAATAATTTTTCATCGATGTCCCATATCTTTCCAACCCGCACCTTTTTCCTCAACCTGGTTCTTTTTGTCAAATTTAATAGCTACTTATTAACATTAAAGTGTGGGAAAACCACTTTACTTTTATTGGGGTCCTATTAAAATTAAAATATTAATTTCTTATATATACGTGTAGGTATATATAACTGGTAATATTTTTGGCTAAAATATATTAATACATATAATAAACGTATTCAATTATTTTATTTTACTAAACATAACAATCATAATATGATTCTAGAAACATTACACTGCTTTCTAACACTCCCGTTATGAAACGTTGGAACACTTAGTTAGAAACGGTGATTCCTCTATGTGACTTGATACTTGATTTCTGTAAGATTTTCTATTACCTATTACTGATTTTTTCCTGAGTTACGGTTGATATTTTCCATCCGGTTAACTACTTCAGACCTGAGGAGGTCTCAAATTCTTGAAGGGAAATGGTTTAGTATATTGGTACCTTAGTTAATTCAGTTCAGCCCCATTGATCGTTTTAAAGTTTGTATGCTATCGCATTTTAAAGATCCTGGCCGGATACGCGATTGCAAGCACGCAAACCACAGAACTTTTTCCGTGGGAAAGGTTATTCCATCCGTTCTTTTTCTCGTCCTAATTACCGACCGAGCTTTGGCCAATCACTCACTTTCTAGGAAGATGTTCTCTAGAAAATAAGTTGTTTTGCAATTGAAATTGGGATATTGGGTTTGTAGTTCTTGCGATGATTTTTTTCAGTTTGCGGCTGTAGTTACTTCATGATAAGAACAATTTTTCGACTTCTACAAAAGCTTACTATTTTTTTTTTTTTTTTAATAGAATATAATATTGCCCATGAATAGCGCATTAAATAACTCAATGACGTAAATAATGATCGCCCTCAACAGTTTTTCGAAGCGATCTTGACCGGTTTTTTTTCTTTTTTGGTTCGGGATAGTTTCAGCAGAACCGAGGGGCAGACCTTGAACTATATGTGTCCTTTTTTACAGAACCGCCTTGATTTATCTCCTTGTAGAGATGTTGCATATTCTCCAGCATTTCTCAATTATCCTGTCATGGAATTAAGAGTATTTAAATACAAATGTTAGGTAATTTCGAAGTGTCAATTTGAAGGTATTAGTGAGGAGAATGTAAACAAGAACATTTATATTTATGTAGAAGAAAATTTATTAGAAAAGTTTCATCAATGAGATTAGTGATAGCTACTTTCAGAAGGAATGGCCCATCTTTTAATTAATGTAGATTAAGAGGAGAAATATTTAAATTATTAAATGCAACGTCGGTGTATCTATAAAATGTCAAAATAAATTAATTTTTCTTTTATTGATTTTACATAGATAATCATGTTTTCTGAGCTTGCGTGCATTGTATGGATCTCAAGTCTAAACAAAGTTATTATTATTTTTTTTTTTTTAATCTATACAATTCTTTTAATATATTTTAGTAGAAAACTCTGTTTCCAGTGGGTTTCACTAAAAATCTTGGTAGACAACCCATTGTTCTAACCATGTTTCGGAACTACTTCTTACTTTCTTCCTCTTACAGGGAATGCTCGCTTTGGTAAGCTCATTCCTTGTACATTTAATCTAATGTTGGACCCACTTCATGTAATTCTTCTTCTTGATGTATCGTATTTTATATTCTTGATGCCAGATAGTTAGGAGTTCCAAATGCCTCAGGTCTGACTAAAAAGGAAATGAAACTAAGGACCTCTCCTAGGCTTCACGAAGCCGATAAATCCGGTGTTCCTTCGGGCCTAATATAACCTCTTCCCTTTATGCGGTCCCTTTTCAGCCTATTGAGCGCCGTGATCAAGTCGGCACCCGCTTAAGGCTTTTGTCCGATGGCAATATTTGATTTATTGATTTGTATTACATTTATTGTTAAGCTCCCCCATCCTTTTATGGTCCCTAGTTATTATGATACTGCGCCATCTACTAAGGTGAAACTGTGTCTAATCATATCCGTTATTTACTGGTTTCTTTTTTCAGGTGCTTGAAAGTCCCGAATACCTTTTCCGGTTAACCGCAAGGAATGTTCATCATTTAAGGTTTGATGAGAGATCGCGAAAATCTATTTGCTGTATGCCTTATGAAGTATCGAATCCAATCACCGAAATCGGATTAGAAATTAATGCTGTAGAGATAAATATTTCATGTCCGAATTGAAAGTGATTTCACGATGCCATGTTCTTTCCCCCCGAGTATGGACTTAAATTTAAATGATGTTTTGGGTTTTTTAATATTAATAAGATTATTATTACAGGTGTTTTCATTATTCTTTTTATTTGTTTATATAGTAGTATAAAGGTTTGTTATTAAAGACAGTTCAACTAAGTTCATGACTTTCCTCTTCGTGGTACAGCCCAGTGTTCCAACAATCGGCAAATGACTTTTCGAAGGAGAACACTTTTACCCCCTCTCCATATCTCCTGTCATAAACAACCATTTTTTCCCCATCAACCAACATTCAGTATCACCATGACTAGTCCCGTTAAAAAAAAAGTAGAAGAGCATTACTTCTCGAAACCGGATCTACGCAGCAGTTGAACTATCGTTTTATGTCTTTTAGTCCATAACTGCATGTTGGGACAAAGCTATAAATTAAATCGTATAAAATAAAATATACATATAGCTTATTATGATTTTTACAATAATTGTTCATTCACTAGATATACGTGACATGGTAAGTCTAAAAAAAAAAAAAAAAAAATGTTTAGAAGTTGCATTTCACTGAGCTCAATTATAACGTCCGGTATTATTTATTGGTCGGTCGGCATTGAGCTTTAAGTAGTTCGCTAATGTAGTATTCCCTGACAGCCCAGAACCATTGCCCAATGAACCTTTCCCAATTAATTATACAATATTGTTCTGAGTCACTGGTGAAAGGGCAGGTCGTTCCTGTAACCGGTTACCGGTTGAGTTGCTCCTTCTGTCTCCGGTCTGCATTTCCATTGCCTCACCTTCGGGGAAAGCGGCTTGCATCTCGTTTCCCTACCGGAGCTTTATCAGGTGTGTGCCCCTGTATATCTTTATTTATATTATGGGTGCAGTTGCTGTTAACTGTATTGGAGCAATCACCAGGACAATCTGACAAAAATAAATAAATATAAAAATTGAGATTGTCCTGGTGATTGCTCCAATACTGTTAACAGCAACTATACCCATAATATAAATATCCCAGGAGATTAAGAAACCAATTATATATTGGATATAATTAAGAATCTTTATTTATATAAAGTGCTTGTCAGGACCTCTGATGCTAAGAGTCAGTCGGCTTGATATTTATTCTTGACTTCATTTCATTACTATTGCTCATACGAAGGATTTACTTGATACATTTGGTAGGATGGAATGTACCATAGCTTACTTAATATTAGGCATCATTCAGGTTCTGAGGAATTGAAAAAAATCGTTAAAATAACTTCGTAGATATAAGATTCTTAACAAATATTGAATCACTGATTGGGTCTGCTTGGTATCTGAAACATTAAATGATATTTTGTAAACGTATTTGCACTTGTTCCCGGCCATGAATCGAGGTTAAGATGTGCAGATAATGTAGCTCGAAGCAATCCATCAGGAATCCTTTATACAAAAATGAATACTTTAATAGTTGGCAAGAGATCTCTTGGTATATCTAAGCCCCGATAGATAGGTAGAGCCACCAAAGACAAGGTAGAGCCTAATCTAACAAGCTGAAAAGAAGTCCAAGATAGGCAGATGTGATGAAGGCTGGCTCAGGCGGCTAAAGATCTACAGGGTACAACGAGGGTGTATATTTTTTTCTGTCTTCTGTAGAAGTAATTTCATCAAAAATCATTAATTTGGTAACCTTCTGATCATTTGATATCGTCTGAAAAAATATTCTCTATGATCTAACTCCATATAACAAGAGCTGCGCGTAGGATAGATAGCATGCGATGTGCGTGGGGGTCCTGGTGTTTTGTCGTGTCGAGGCAATTATAGCCGGCATAATCGCCTGGTTATACTCCATCAGTTTCTCGATTAAACTCGTTCAATTCGGAAATAACGACTTTTAGATTATTGTTAATTACATTCAGTTTTTATTCCTTCGATTGCTTTTTAAAACTTAAATTCTTCATGATTTATTCCGTAATACTTATTTTGTCTCTCTTTTTTTTTTATTGAACTTTATTAATTTAATTGAACTTTATTGAAGAAGATTTGACGAAGGTGTCATGTTAAAGAGTCAATTTTTTAAAAACGGCTAATTTTTTTTTTTTTTTTTGTAATTATACTAGTGTTTATTTTAATTTAATGTAGATCTTGGAAGACTTAATACATGGAAAGGTCATGCTTGTAAAATTTACTCAAAAAATATCTTTATTTGTAATTTTTCAAAACTTTTGAATTTGTAACATAAATCAAGAGAGAGAGAGAAAGAGAGATTCATCGGAGCCTACACTGTACTAGACCCGGTGTGTCACCTCATGGCCATTCCTAATTACGTTCTTCGCCTAATTTGTTGTTTTCCTTCAGCCTTGTGGATTTGTTTATTAATTTGTTGAAGATGTTCTCCGAAAACATTTATTCTTCTCATTTTCAATATTAATAGATACATCAAACGTGCTGGACTCTCCTGCAAACGTGTTCTCACAATTTACTTGCGTTTATCTAATGAGCTAAATTTGTCGTGCGGCTTGAGTGTTGTTGGATGATAAAATTTCTCGATTAACGAGAACAAATGGTTCCATTTACTGCATTACGGCTCATTATTTATTTGATTTATTGTAGATGTTTTAGAATTCTAATAAAAATTTTCTTCTTTATCCATTTCCTCCTTTTCAAAGCAATAATGGCGATAAAAGCATTAAATTGCAGGGGGGAAAATTGTATTAGTCTATTGTTAAAATGATTTTGATACTAGCTTCGCCGTTGCCGTCATCATCTAGACTGAGCAATCATTGATGGAAAGAGGGAAAAGTAGACCTTTCTTCTTATAGCTTGTTTAAGATTGGCCTTCATAACTTTAATCCATGTTAAATTAATTAATGTTTAATTCATTATTGACTTTACATCATAGGTTCATTGCTTGAGAAGAAATTATTCATGTTCTTCATGACGTTTTTGCATGGTAAAGGTATCTGGGAAGATAAGGTCCAATTTCTGCTGGATATTTCCAATATTATCGCATAGAACTTTTCTTTTTTAGTTAGCTAGTGTCTTTGACAAAGAAAGAGAGTATTCTCTTTTCTTTGCTGATCGTCGTGTTTTTCAGATCTTTGACTGATTCCTCTTAGGCCCGGTGCACACGGACGACACTTTTCTGCGATCCGGACTATAAGCCAGGTCAGGGGTACCTGGAGTACAATGGACCGACCGGATTTACCATTATACTCCAGGTACCCCAGACCTGGCTTATAGTCTGGATCGCAGAAAAGTGTCGTCCGTGTGCATCTGGCCTTACATCTTCGTGTAGTTCAGTTCTTTCTTCTAACCTTTCCCCACCTGAGGTGCCGGCCGAGATAGCCTTCGTGATGCCCCTGTTCCAAAGGGCAGCGGATCCTCCCGTCTGCGAGATGGGCCAATTACTTCCCCTCTCACGGTGTCCCGCTCCGATACTAAGGTAATACGCTTCACTTTCTAGCAGTCTTCTCTTCTCTATTATACCAGCTAACGATTTCCCATCCAGATAAGTCATATACCTGCCTTAGACAGGATTTAGTTACGTTCAATTAGGAGAAAGTATGATGGTTGAAAAGAACACATATTTTTTGCGAATAGACTGCTCTACTTTACTGAACCTTATATTTTATCATTGTCTACTGTATTCGTACCCATGTCAAATAAAGCGTGTCATCCATGTTCCGATGCTTAATATTATTTCTAACAAACAGTAATTAGACTTGTGAAGTTTCAGAATACCTCATATCTTCAGGTTGGTAAGGTTATAATAGAAATTAGCCTCACTCGATTAAGTTTCTATTGTGCAAATGATGGGTTTTTCCTTTGTCCGTATGTGCCACGGTGATCTACATAGATGATTTTATACAATTACATCAAACCTTCTTTTCGTCTGTCCCTTCTTTTAGTGCCGAATAAACTTGCTATGTTAAGAATATAAATTTAAAAGCTCCGTTCAACTATCGTTCCTTGCAAATTACACTCAACTATTATTATCAATTTTATACTAAATTACAGTTGACAAAGATTATTACCGTGACGGCAGTAAGTAATGCACCATTCCTAGCCATGGAACACTAAATTCAAACCACAGCCAAGGCATTAGGCGTCACAGGTATAAATAGATTCTTAGTTGGCCTTTTGGTTTTCTATTTATTGTGATATTAATACTGCTCTTTGTTTATGCTTTATTTATTTATTTATTTTTTTTTTGTTCTATCATATTAGAACCAAATCAGAACTTAAACTTCGTTTCTGAATTCTAGTTAAAATAATTTATACAAATGGTTTTTCGTGCTTTGTTAAACATATATTTATATACGAACCATTGCACAAGAAGTAAAAGTATAGATTTACTTGGACGAAATCATTACATTCGCGATCTATAATTAATTCCTATGACAATCTTATTTATAGTTTTTTTTGGTAACATTAAATCTTGATAAGAGTAAAGTTCCGGTCCAAAAAATATCTACACAGAAAAAATGAAAAAGGAATATAGCACCTAGTACCCATTTTTAATCGAAGAATTTTTTTATTTTTGCACTTTGAATGGCCTAAACAAATTTTTGAAATAATACATGTAAAATCTATTCGTCTTAAAATCTCCTACATTTTTAATTATTTGATTTATTACCTAATAATAAGTATTGATCGGACTAGTATAACTTGGTATCTGTGTTTACAGTATCATTCCCACGATTCCCATTAAGCTCCGTTCACTCGTATTATCTTAATTTCTCTAATAAGTATAATATCAGACTCCCGATATGAAGCTTTGTATGTGATTTATAATTATTGATAATTATAAAATATATAATGAGGAAGGCATAAATATCGGGGCACTGCGCCACAGGACGACACACACGGCTTGTTGAGGTTGTTGCCGGATGGAGTCTAGTTTGGTCTCGTTACCGTGTTAGTCCAATACTCCGTAATACCATCTGATGGCGTTTGTAAATCATGGCATCCTTTCTGATTCCATTATGTTTCTCTGATTGTATATAACTGGCATTTTCATAATCTTATGATACATACGATTGTATTTATTTATATTTCGTTGCATTGTTGATTCCCCTCCTTTCCCAGCTCTCATAGGAGCAAAGTTTTTTACAAAAGAAATTAAAAAAAAAAAAAAAGTAATGTAAATAGCTCGAATAAGTGACGAATAATGAATAAGTGACGCCATCTGATGGCGTTTGTAAATCATGGCATCCTTTCTGATTCCATTATGTTTCTCTGATTGTATATAACTGGCATTTTCATAATCTTATGATACATACGATTGTATTTATTTATATTTCGTTGCATTGTAGATTCCCCTCCTTTCCCAGCTCTCTAGGAGCAAAGTGTTTTTATAAAAGAAATTAAAAAAAAAAAGTAATGTAAACAGCTCGAATAAGTGACAAATCACAGAAATTTCTACCCCCAACCATTTTTTATTAATAAAAATGTAAAAAAATGAAAATTGTTTGATCATCGTGAGATGAGATGGCTTCTTTAAGCACCAATAATTTACTGTAAAATTCCACATTTCTGAAGTGTGTGATATTTGAAGTTTTAAAGTTCACAAAAGTACACTTTAAAATAATTTAAACTATATTTGACATTTTTAAAAATAATTTAGAACCTTAAACATTAATTAAAAAACCATTATTATAATGGTACAATATGTATTTTTTTACTGATAAGAAAGCTGTGTTTTTAAGCTACTCAATGTAATTGAGCAGCCCCACTTCTGTCATGTATTTTGATAATAAAGTTTTTCTCTCTCTTTATTTATTAATCTTTAGTTATTAATAATATACTGAAAATATATTAGTGTTCTAACGTGAGACGAAAACCATATTGAAGAGTTCTAGACATTTTTGTCGGAACAGTCACCAACTGTTCCAGTACCGGTTCTTGATTATTCTAGAATCTTCTACGATTTTCGAGAGCCTTCCAGAATGTTCGATTTCAGACCAAATATAAGGAACTACGGACTGGATTCTTAGCCTTGCTTTGAAGATCGAATCATAAGGTTACTTTTTTGTTACTTTATCATTACAAGTAGATACTTTTTGTATCTACATCGTTATTTATTTGAGTTATTATTGCTGTCTGACATTGTGAATTATTATGAAATAAAAATTATTTAAACCACGTTAATACCATATAAGCAACGAAGGCAAAGTGGAAAAAAGAATTGAGTACCATGGTTGTCCACTAGGCTGCAGCACACTTGCAATATGAAATTCTTTAATTCTCACTAGTTTAATATATATATACATATATATTTTAATAGGGTTGTTTCAGTCAATAATAAGGAACTATGTTATGACGACGTTTCGAGACTTTGTTGTTCTCATAAACATGCAATACAATGAACAAACTGGTTGGAATACAATAATATACAATTATATCAATTATAAAAACATTGATAAAATTACACTAAAGTTAACAGTAATGTAAATTGTAAGTATATTCATACACTTTTATCATATGACTTATGTACAATCATACAACCTGTATTTTATACATTTATATTACTATTAACTTTAGTGTAATTTTACCTATGTAACTCATGATTACTCATGTACGATACAGTAGTTCATCGTAGGGCATGATTATTTGGACATTATAGTCTCAAAACGTCGCCATAATATATTTAGTTTCCATAATGTATTTAGAACCCTATTATAACATTTATATGAACAGTCAAGAAACATATCCAATGTATATATATATATATTCTGTATATTATACATATATATTGGGAGAAATCTTAAGCTTTCTCGAAGGATTGAAATTCTTTTTTATAGAATAAGTTGTTTATAACTAGAATACCCACATCTTTTGCGAGTAAGCGGTTTGAGGTTCGTAAAACAAAAATGATGGTGGTTCTCCCCTCACTTGCCCTGCTTAAAATCTTGAATTTTTTCTTTTTCTGATTCCCTAACATTAGTGTTATATTCCACTTACTATCTTCGTGAGAATTGAACCCACTCCGATTCTAACCGAGTCTCTCCAGCCGGGCTCCCAGCAAATCGAAAGTTCCTCAAGATGACTACCGCTATTTCTGGAGTGAAAGCAACATTCCATCGGTGGCAATCTGCGCCCTTGAGTTTTGGCGGTTATTAGAGCAGATCTAGAGATATAAAAAAAGTTGGCAAGGTTCTGGCTCTATCTGTTTAGGAAACGTTCCGGTTCATTTTGACTTAATTTCCTTCATTTCCTGCACTTGAAATTTCTTCTAGATCACGTTTTAGAAAACGGCACTTAATTACCTTACGTTTACCTGATTGAGCTACACAATTTATAGCTATAATCAATTAATAGTTTTTAAACTGTTGGATCGTATTTTTGATAAATGTCGCCCTTCTGTTGTCGTGTATTTTTAAATAGAGAGGTTAAATTAAGTATTGAGAAGAAGACTCGGTTGCATAGCTTCATCGCGTTATTTATAGAGAGCGCATTTCCAGGCGGCCAGTCTGAACCTTTGTCCACCAGAGGCCCCTCACTTCGAATATCGATTTATTGAAGTTATTACTTTACAATTTTTTTTTTTAGTATCTTATTTTTATTGTTATTATGTTTCATCATATTGACATTAAATCATAACAATAATTTATCCAATTTATTCCCAATAAATCGCTTATCTGCTGCCTATAAGTTTTATTTTGGCGTCATTTCCCTTGACAAGAAGAAATACATTCGATAGTATTGGTAGTTTAATAAAAAAAAAAAGACATATGTATTCATTGTAACCTTTAACGCGGTTTCCATTTAAGCTTAGTCCAGTATATTCAATGCCTAAGTTATTAATGAGTTGACTCAGTGGTTTGTTTATTTTAAAACTATTTTAATTAAATTATTACAAAAACATTTTTAGGACCTACTTTTTTTTCTTCCTTTTTTTCTGTTCATTTTGTATTATTCAGATTTTTTTTTTTTAAAAAAAAAGATCAATATTAGTTGTGAGGGATCTTGAGGTGAGATGGGTGTGTGGAGTCTGGTTGTAATCCTCAAAAGGATCGCTGACTGTGTGTTTTTCTGTACAGGAGAGGAATCAGGAGATGTAGCCGGGGAAGCGGATAGCGGAGAGGACTCTGAAGAGGAGTGGAACTACATTAGTGGGAAGGAGAACAGGCAGCATAATCAGCAACAAAAAGAGGTAACCTCAGAAAAATATAGGTATTATTAGAATTTATCAAATTTCGAAAAATATATTTTGGTACTAGATGCCATTAGACTTAGTTTTCTGAGCTCTGGTATAATTCTAGAACAGAAAGCTTCCTCCATTGTTGAATATGATATTCTGTGGTTAGATAGATAAAAAGAATTTGGCTCACTTGCCTTGTTTGTTCATTACTACACCTTTACCAGTACCGGTTCCTGTAGTGTTTGATACATTAAATCTTCCCGTTCGCCTAATTTATCACTTTTAGAATGTAGGTATTACAAATCATCTGAAGGTGTTTGTTTGCTGAGTTTATAACCTCTGTGAGCAATTGCCTCTTGCTTTTCAAGAGATTCTCCTAAAAATTATACAATATTTTTTTAAAACTTGGTACATGAGTAACTCATTACCCAGTCTTAAATTATTTAAATCATAAAAGGAACCATATAAATTCAAAGACTTCCTGGCTTGACATATTGTGTGATATATAGGGCAAAATGCAATCATTCCCAACTCATGAAGTGCTTTTTACTAATTACTTGATGAATAGTAGCAGATCCACATTTTTAGCTTAAAGTTTCAACGACATCTTTCTCACCCTAGTTTCAAAAATAACCATACAACCTCTAATTTTCTTTACCTAACTTGTATCGTTTGTCAGTTTTGGAAAATACGCTTACAAAGTATTATTATGGTTCTAGTTTTTTGGTTTAAGCAAAGTTTGAATACTGCCTCATGCTTCATTTATGCTACCTCTGATCATCTTTAGTAAACAAACAGACTCTCTCTGAACAAATATTCGGAAATCTTTATCCTCATTTTTACTTAATAAAAATATTTATTACTTCAATTATTATAATATGTTTTGCTTTTTATGAATATCAATGTTTTTTGTTTCACTTTGACTTACTTTTGTTGGTTTATTATTTCATTAATCAATTATAGCCTACGGTGTTGTGAATTGCATATTGAACTTTGATGCGTCTCACAACTATCTATCAAATTGTTTAAAAAACCCCTCTTAACAACAACAAATTATATTGTCCCTATGAAATTCATCTTTTTAAAAACTACAGAACTTTCATTAGAATAATTTAAGAAACTGTAATGTTTTTATAGGAATAACCTTAAAGTCCTTTTCACATGTTGTGACATTTCGTTTTCAATTTGGACCTGTTTTTAATATTCAATCTTATTTTCAAGCCTTCTTTGTTTTCTAACTTACAAGGGGAGGCTACGGACGTGGGGTCACCGATTACAATGAAACTTTTTTTCGAGTTTCTAAATTCAAAAATATTAGATACGTGTCCGAGGGTTCTTGCCAATGGGCCTTCTGAGCCGAGAAAAAAAATTTCTTAGGAACGAAAATAGCCAAAAATTGCATCAACAAAGTTGCCGCTGCTCAAGGCTCCTTCAACCAATTTCAATGAAATTTTCAGGCATGTCAGAGTATTGAAAAATATTAGACACGTGTATAGGGGATTGGCGAAATTAGCCTCTGGAAGCCCAGAATAAATCATTCAATTTTGTGTTATATTCGCGCTCTCGGTAACGTTAAAAATCAATTCCATTACTCTTTAAATTGAATAAACTACGTTTTTTCAGCTTCTTACTTCAAAAACTAAATATTTATATTTAAAAAGAAATTATTTTGAGACGAAGTTTTTTTTATCTTCTAAATTTATGTTTAAATATTATAAATATTTAACAGGAAATATTTTTCATAACAAAATTTCCTTGCTTGGATTGAAGAGATTGTCATCAAAAAATTTATGCTCGTAAAAAAGTAGTACCTATATTTAAATGTAATGTGATACATTTTTGAAAAATTAAAATTAAAAACTTTTTTGTCCAAAAACATATTTTTGTCAGGAAAATGTTTCAGACTTTTCCTGGACTACATAAACATTATAAAATACCAAATTATCCTAAAATACTAACTATGAAATTAAAAATATGCGTTTACACCCCACACTCGTTGGGGTGATATTTATCAAAAAAACAGTTAAAACATAAGTTTTTTCGGCAATGACAGCATTTAATAAAAGGTACACCTTTGCAGTTGCAGATTCCTACCTTTTTCATTCCATCAGGAAAACATATTTGATTGACATTTTCAAATATTGCTCTCATTGGAATTAACTTGGATGCAAACCAAGCATATTTTACCATGTCAACAAATAATGGAGATGATGATTGGTGATGAATTAAGGAATGAATTTTCAGAGCATCTTCCCTTGAACTAATTTTCTGACGACCATCACTCAATATTTCAGCGAAATTTCGTATTTTTTTAATGAAGTTTTTTACTTGTCGAAAAAAATAAACATCACATGGTTGACAATATGCTGTTTTTTGTATTTAGAAGTTCTTACTGTGTTTATAACTGCAATCCCTTAATTCAATAAAAACAGTTGTCGTCTTCCAAAGATTTATTATTCTTAATTTTTAACAAACGTTTTCAATCATAAAATAATTCCTTAATTCTTTGGGTAAGGGAAAACAACAATGGAAATACTTTCAGATTCAAAATTCAAACTTTCGAATTCAATTTTTCGCAAAATTATCTTAAATATTTTATTAAGTAACTATGAAATTGTGCTTTTTACATAAAAACTGGAACATATTTCAAATAGTAATTTTTTCTTTTTTTTTTTGGTTGAAAATTTGTCTTCAGTCTAAGCAAAAAAAGCTTTTTCATGAAAAATATTTCCTGTTAAATATTTAAATACAAATATTTAGTTTTTTACGTAAAAAGCTGAAAAACGTAATTTATTCAATTTACAAAGTAATGGAATTTATTTTTAACGTTACCCAGAGAGCACGAATATACCACAATTTTGAATAATTTATTCTGGGCTTCCAGAGGCTAATTTCGCCAATCCCTTATACATGTGTCTAATATTTTTCAATACTCTGACATCCCTGAAAATTTCATTGAAATTGGTTGAAGGAGCTTTGAGCAGCGGCAACTTTGTTGATGCAATTTTTGGCTATTTTCGTACCTAATAAATTTTTTTTCTCGGCTCAGAAGGCCCATTGGCAAGAACCCTCGGACACCTATCTAATATTTTTGGATATAGAAACTCGAAAAAAAGTTTCATTGTAATCGGTGACCCCACGTCCGTAGCCTCCCCTTGTTAGTTTTACAATGCAAAATGGCATCACAATGTTATGTCCATTTGATAAAGGAGTTTCTGTAAATTGTTTAGTGTTACTGTTGTTTTTTTAAACTGTCCAATAAATTGATAAAATGATGCTTATAGCAGTTTTTGTATTTTTCAAAAAGTTTCAATGATATTAGCCATTTTTTAAAATTTTTAATGTTATTTGAATAATGTAAAATCCCCCCCCCCCCAAAACAAAGTCAACATCCTGGGGTGTAATTTTTGTTGTTGTTATTCTATCATAATTATATTAGAAATTATTAAGTATTATTAGTGCTAATAATACTTTCCTCTATATAAAACCGCCTTTAGGTAGTGAAAAGCTAGAAAAATACCAAACGTAAAATATCTCTCCAATGAAGAACTTTTTTAAAGTTTCTATGTTATTTTTTATTTCTTTGTAACTGTTCAATTTATTCCCATAGTTTTTCCACGGTTAACTGAGTCCCATATGTTAAATAATTATGATAAACTAGCTGTACACACTACACCCGGACTGTATACCCGATGTACAGCTGTACACTAGTTTAGCCCGAAAAATTATATTTTTTAAAT
The DNA here is from genome assembly GCA_911387785.2 of Aelia acuminata. NCBI lineage: Eukaryota > Metazoa > Arthropoda > Insecta > Hemiptera > Pentatomidae > Aelia > Aelia acuminata. The sequence continues at coordinate 91,372,850 of OU426983.1, read as the reverse complement.
CTATAAAATCTATAAAGTGAGATTTTTATCGACTCAAACGGACTATTTCGTAAAAACCAATGTAAAGCGAGATCAAAACGATTTTTATAACAATAAAGAATATACCCAGAGAAGGCTGAAGTTAAGCTGAAGGCAGAAAAGGCTGAAGTTATGCAATTTTAACATGGTTAGGTGTTTGCACCTGGTATCAAAGAACCACTGAGCGAAATTTGGAGAATTTAGGACAAACGTTCTGGATTTCTATAAAGAATAAGCAAACAAATAAACAAACAGAATTGTTGTTGTAGTGACTAACCACTACACCACAGGTGACCCCAACAAACAGAATTTCATCTTAATTAATATAGATAACCTTGATTATAATACATAATTTGTAGTTAAAACAATCATAGTTTAAAGTATGTAGTAAAATCCATTCCGCATTTCTTGTTAAAAGGCAGCAAATTATTCAATCATTTAAATGGCCTGCAGCCTAGTATTTTACTTGTAGCACCTGCTTGGTGGTTTAAGGTTATATAATTTCAATGGGCAGTTTTCAAATTTAGTTTTTTTTTTACAGGAGCTGAGTGCAGAAGACATGGAATCCCAGCTAAATCCGAATGCAGCAGAATTTGTGCCCGTGTATAGCACAACTGTAGAGCCAGATATTGCCAGTTCCCCTCAGAAGGGAATGGAACGAAGCCTTGAAAATATTTCGATTCCGTCACCGAACGACTTTTTCAAAGAAATTTGCAAGAGGCCATCAGATATAGGAGGTATAATATTTTCATAGTTTTCTTTATTTTTCTTTGGGAATTTGATCACATTTCCCATAGTTTTGTTACTTTTATAGTTTTTATCAGTAATTTGGAATTTCCTTGACTCACTTCGATTATCTTGTTTAACTAAATTAAATTTTAATAATAACTAACAATAAAATAATAGGTTTTAATTTGACATTTTAATTTTTAGTTGAATATGAAACATCTATGAATGGAGATGCTCTGAACAACTTATCTACCAAGGCTGTCTTTGGTGATGACTCTGTTTGCCTGAATAGTACAGTAGGCAGTTTACCAAATAATGAACCACTGAAAGATACTAATCCATTTGCCCCATCACAGGTTCCAAATTTCGTTCAAGATCATTTTTCAATTCCTGACGTTTGTGCTCAAGATGACTTTTCACACTCTGATATCGACTTTAAACCATTTTCTCCTCAACCTCAGCAAGAAGAATCAGATATTTGTTTTATGGCTAGTCCTGATAAACAGCCTGATTTGATTTCACCTAGTGCACCTCCTCATGAACCAGAAATCAAAGTCAATGAGAGCAGTGTTACTGATGTATCAGAAATCACATTTGGTGATGGATTGAATGTGGAGGAAATCATAAGATCGAAACAAGATTCCCCTCTCCTCAGAGAATCCCCTGAACCTGGGCTTGGATCTGGGGTAGAAAACAACGTTGATGCTACTCCTGAAGAGCTGGCTGATAAAATGCATGAATTTTGTACCATGCCCAAGACATCAGAGGTGGAAAATTCTCTCTTAAACCATGGTCCGACTGATGGAATTTCTTCTCATCATGGTCCAGAAACCTCAGTCGACAGTGATTCGGAACAAGATGATGTCCTAGTTTGTCCTGTTAAAAAAGATGAGAACATAATGGAAAATAATGAACATAAAAGTGAAGAAACAAATGCTGCAGATTTTAACCATGAGAAGCGTGATGGTGAAGTAGAGCTGGAAAGTGAATTAGTTTACCACAAAGATGAAGAAGATTTTGATATCAGCGGTGAAAAAGAAGTTTGTTGTTTAAGGCCAGCAGTCATTGACAGTTTTACTAGTGATCAATCAGAAATCGCTCTAGAAAAGAAAAACTTAGATGAACTAGATTTAGTGAAAGATACCTATGAAAAACTGGAAACTGAGCCTCATAGTAAATCACAAGATGTTTTCGAAGATGAAACTTCTGCAGTTGAAGTAATAAATCATTTAGAATCTTCTGAAATGAAAGCTAGTGACCAAAATATTCATAATGACTTTGAGACAAACAAAGCCGAAAGTGAAGTTACAAAAGAGTTATCTAATGAAGAAGTTGAACAAAGCATGGATCATGTTCATGGTGATATTGTAGAACCAGCAAAAGGTTTTAGTGACATTGTTTCTGAACCTGAAGTGGAAAAATTCTCAAGTGGTTTCCAAGAACCAGTTTTTGACACTTTCCAGGATGAAACCACAAATGAGCTTCAGTCGCATTTAGAAGAATCAAGCAGTGATATTCCTAAACCTAATAGTGTAGAAATAACTAGTAGTCCTGTTGATCATATTCTTGAGTCAAGTTCTGTGTCATATCAGGGTGAGGAATCTGTAACTTCTACTGAAATATCACAAGTAGAATTTATGGGTCACGATGAAATGTCCCGTAAAGTGATGGAACTTAACCGAGAAATGAGAGAGTTGGCTATGGAAACAGAGAAGGAAAAAGAAAAGCTTAATCAACTTCACACATTTAAGGATTCACCTCATCATGAGTTTGACTCAGACAATGATGAGCCTGATGAAAAATTGTGTCTTAAGAATGAAGTTCATAGTTATAAGAACAAAGATATAGTAACGGCTTTTGATGACTATGAGAAAAAACCGTTTGAAGTGAATTCAGTTCCAAGTGAGGTGACCTCGTATTATCATGGGGAAGATCCATTTTCCATCAAGTCTGTGGGAATTAAACCTCATGATGATTTATATCCAGAAGAAAAAAATGTTCCTGTTTCAATAGAAGATATAAGTTCATCTGTTTCAGAAAAGCCTAAAGAAGAATCTATTACTCCTGTTGATGAGGTTGTCTGTAGAAAACAAGAAGTTCATGAAGAGTTGATATGTCCAATGAAATTGTCACCTCTAACTAAAGAAACAAAAGAGGAAGACTTATTAGGAAATGAAAATAAATTTTCATATGAACAAGAAGTCATTGAGTCTGCTCCCAAAATCGATAATGAACCCATTGCACATCTTGAAGATCAAATTGAAAATGTTATTACTCCTTCAGAAAAAGTAAGTGAAACTGTTATTCAAGAAGACCTTGTATGTCCTGTCAAGCAAGAGGAAGAACTAGTATGTCCGATTAAAGTAAAACAACAAACAGTTGATCATATGGGTTTCTCTTCTTTAAGTCAAAATAACTTCTCAGATATGTATGATTCTGATGAAACAAATTATGCTCAAATCAAATCTAAACAAGAAGAAGAAGAACTTTTATCAAATAAAGAACACGGTGACTACAAAAACAATACTGAAGAAGAAATGGATCAACTGTGTCCCCTAAGGAAAGCATCTGACGAAGAAATACCTGAACATAAACCTGATGAAAACGAACAGAATAGCTTGCAAGATGACATTCCCTACACAGATGAGATGTCATCTTCAATGATAGACCATGGTGAAGATAAGAATCTACCAGAAGCTCAGTCCAACCAGTTGGATTTGGTACAGGAACTGCAGTTTGAAGTTCAAGAGAAACAGACAGAAGGAGACACTGAAAGTGATTCTGGATTCGAAATAATAAATGCTAGCGAGGCTTCGACTGTGGAAATGGAAATGATGAGATACCAATCAGAAAAAGAAGCTGGTGCAGTTAATGAAAAATTACTACTTGATCGAAATGAAGCTGAATCATTTGAAAAAACTGAAGAATGTGTGAGCAACGAGGTGGAATCGAACTTAATCAGTAATGAGATTGTATCTGAAGAGGCTAAGGAGGAAGAACCTGTTGTAATAGCCCAAAAACAGGAAGTTGAAGCAGAGTCATCACCAAAGCACGTGCCTGAGCCACTGGAGAGGACCACAGAGCTGGTCAATGGCACTGTCACCCCGCCTGCCACGCCGCCCGCCACCCCTGCTCCTGGCCCCAACGAGGAGGCCAAGGAGGGTCTCATCGCTGCTGCTGTTGCTGCTGCTGGTAACCATTCTCTTTATTGCTATCATTTAAAAGTTTGTTTCCTAAAATAATGCTAAATAATAATATTTCTGTAATGTTCTCTGGATGATTAGTTCTCCTGACGTTGACTGACATTCATGATAATCAATTATCCTCAGAATGTTAAACAAAACTTTTGACTATTTTCCACCTCTAATTATTCTGTAATTGTGTGTCTATTGAAATTTGAAACTATTTTCACATCACTCATTGTGGGTTTGTATATGATAAAGCATGTCCTCTTGTTCCAAGTAAGTAGTAAATGTTTCAATTATAAGGGTTAGCCAGAATCAAAATTGGGGAGGGGGGAGAGTACAAGCCATGGTCGCTTGTTTTTTTTTTTTAATGTGGCCATGCCAGCTCTATTTTTTGCCCAATTTAATGTCTGAATCTTACAACTTTTTCTAAGGATATCAATAAATTTTATAGAGCTTGTTGGATCGACCAGATCGTTTAAAATTGATCCCACCAACATAAAATATGATCAGCTGTCTCGCTCTCATTTCAACAGAATCTGCATAACAAATGTGATCTCCTTTCTTGTGTGAATATATGACATCTGAGTTAACCTGTATATAAATTGCTGTCACTTTTTGTAGTAGATTCCAGTCAATATTTCGTTACATATTACATCTTTTCACTGAGTAGCCATCGTAGAATTAGTTACCACCTGGTGGCAGCAGTGACAAAGTTCCACCAGCTGACGCAGCTTTCGTTAGGTCTTTCGGTTTTCCTCCACCTTCTACAGCCTCCCTGGGGATAATACTCGTGGCTTTCGCCAGGTCTTTGTATGGAACAAATCGTATTCCACATATATATTTAAAAGTTACGAGGAGGATTGCCTTAGTGACCTAGAATCCGTACCACTTTGGCCACCCCCGCCTCTGTCGTTCTCAAGTTAAAAACTCCCTGGGTGGCACCACGAGAAAGTGACAGAAGGCGCCAATAGAGATTGAGACAGCAGAGATAACTAAGCAGCGAGTAGGGCTCTTTTGTAAGTGCTCTCTCATGAAGCTAGAGGACTCCCGCACTCTTCTTATCGCATCAGCTCTCCTGTTATCCCTTCTGTTTACCCCCATGGGTTTTTTGTTACATGTATTTTTTTTTTGCTGTAGGGGGGCAGCTGCCATCCTGCCCCTAACTGGGTACGCCCATGTACTTGTAATCCATATCTTAAAGTATTTACAAAGTTTTTCTTGTATCATCCATAAAATATACGGTAGACAAACATGTTTTCTTATATTAGTAATGATGAATTGTTTGAGATTTGGCGAATAATTATTGTCATAAATTATAACAGTTTTGTTAAAATTACACACTGAAGTATAGTCAATAACCACTCAGTCTCACAGAATTTTTAGCGTACTCAATTTATAACCCTGAGTACAATGATGTCTATTTAATCATTATTTATATTTAATATATAAAATCAATATGTTTTTTAGGTGCAGCAACAGCTGTGGCTGCAGTTGCAACTGCAGTTTCTGAATCAAAAGTAGAAGAGAAGAAATCACCAGCTAAGAAGACTGACACGCCAACTGCTAAAGCTGGCACTGCTACCAAGGCTCCATTGAAAGGTGCAGCCTCCAAGGCAACTTCAGACAAGGCTCCAATCAGTAAGCCTTCAACTCCTAGTAGTAAGCCGTCGACTCCAAGCAGTAAGCCTCTTGCCAAACCATCATCTCCAGCTGCTAAGACAGCCAGTGCTTCCAAATCGAGCACCTTAACTGCTTCCAAGCCCAGCACACCTACGTCTAAGGTTGCAGCTAAACCTGCCGGTAGTAAACCATCAACACCAACAGGAACTAAACCAGCTCCCACTGCAGCCAAACCGAAACCGACAGCAACTTCAACAGCAAAGCCCCCACTTTCTAAGCCTGCCTCTTCAGCACCAGCTGCTAAGAAACCTACTGCACCATCGACCACAGCAGCAAAAACCACCACCACATCTTCAACATTGAAGCCTGCGGCAGCCAAGCCTGCACCAGCTGCTAAACCATTAGCCAGTAAGCCTGCTGCTGCAAAACCTGCTGCTTCAGCGGCTCCTGCCAGGCCTCCAGCTGCTAAGCCGCCCGCTAGCAAACCTGCGGTGACCAAGTCCACTCCATCTTCAACCCTGAAGCCTTCCTCGCCTTCTCAAAGGCCATCTTCTGCAAAGAGTCCTGGTGCAGCTACTGCCCCTCAGAAAACTACTACAGCAGCAGCTAAACCCATAGCAAAACCTGCTCCAGCAAAAACTACTACTGCTGCCAAGCCCCCTGCAAGTACAACTGGTGCCAAGCCAGCAGCCAAACCGCCAGTGAAAGCTGCTCCACCTGCCCCTATCAACAAAAAGCCTGCAGCACCTACTGCTATAAAGAAACCAGCCCCTACAGACAAGAGTACTAAGGAGGCTAACAATAAGTTGACTGCTAAGACTGCTTTGAATAAGAAAATTGTAGATAAAAAAGTTATAAGCAAAAAGGAAGTAATTGATAATGAGGAGCTTCCATCTCAAGTGGCCATTGTTACCACAACAAATGGCCATATCTCACTGATAGAAAATGGTATGCCTCCAGTCGAAATTGCGGAGGAAGCAAATTAATGTTTTTTATATTTTGATCAGAATAATGTATAATATTAAGCATCACGTCGATGCAGACTGTTGTAATTTTTTTTCTCCATTTTTGCTTTAAGTTAGGTATGTGGCCTGAGTTGTATTAATAATCATAGGACACTATGTATATATATTATTGAATAAATAGTCTTGTATTAATTTCGTTTATTCAAAGGTATTTTAATGTATAATTGTAGAAATTTTTATTTGTTATTTCTAATTTGTAAATATTTAAAATTATTGTATTTAAAACGTTTACTAGGTGCTTGTGGCTTAAAAACTAACAAGTGTTTTAATTTAAAGCATTATGACTGTGCACTTTATTTTAACAATTTGAGGAAATAGAGATTTATGGAAGATGTTGCATATTTGAATTTTATTATACATGATAGCATTTATTTTGAGATTAGAACAGTGGTTCTTTAGTGTTAATGCTTATAATTTTATTATTACTATTAATGCTGGTAACTGTCATTTTTAGTTATGTTGCCGCATCTTTTCATTGCTTTCCTAGCATTTTGTCCTTTAGTTAGTTTTGTAACTTATCAGTTTGAATTTTTTTTTTTTTTTTTCAACAGGGCAGAATGTCTTAAATTATTTTATTTATATGGAACAGTAATAAGTGTTTTATTCAGCACAAAACATTTTTATACAATAAACATATTGGAATAAATAAATGCCAATAGAAGAATTTTTATTTTTTTATTTTGTCACTCCTCATTACTATTATTGTATTTATGAAATCATATAAGACGAAAAAGAGATGAAATGAAGAAAAATAATTGAAAAAGATTAATTCATTCTTATCCATTTCCTAATTCCCATTTCTTACCAGTTTCACTAATTTATTTTAGTATTCCCAGTCAATTAATCTTGATTTTTAGGCGTTATATGATATGCATAGGTGTATAAATCAATATATATTATAAAGCAAAGTGTGCAATTTGTGTGCCGTGCCGATAAGGCTCAAAAACGATTCCATGTACGATCAAGAAATTTATGTCGTGTTGGACCCCTATAGCCTCTAACAGTGCAGAAGGTTTCCATTTTTATATTTAGGGTGTAAAATTGAAAAGAAAAGAGCGAGAATTTTAAGCCTCTCGTACCATGTATTTAATTAGCGATCTGTTTGAGTTAATGAATGAAAAACATCTCTGCAATCAATTAGAAAACCAACTGGATTCCTTAACAAATTAATTTTTACATAGTAAGGCTACTTGATTGATAATTGAACATATTACATTTAATCAATATATAATGTATAAGTATATTAATGCAATATGAGTGACTATTTCTTAGTAGTACAGTGAGCATATAAAAAATAACACACACACACAAAAGTAATAATGACTGAATACAAATAGAAAATAAAAAGTTTGAAGTGTTCTTATTGTAGATATGAAAAAGAAGTTGGTTTGATTACTGTGTATCATGAGCCTTCCAGTTGACAAAATGACTCCAATTTCAGCATTTATTTAATTTTATCATCCCTCATATTTCAGGATAAAAAGAAGTATGGTAAAAAAATTGTGCCTTAATCAATTTTTTATTTTGACTTGGTAATAGTTGTAAGAATCGAGCTCTGCAAAATTAAGGGGGATATTTTAAGGGAGGTTGATGTGGAAGAAAGGTCTTAAAAAAAAAAAGTTGCTTTGAATCTTAGGTAGTTTTTATACTTCTGGATCCAATAGGACCACTTATATGAAATTACATTCAACAGATCAAAAGTTGTAACAGATTATAGTTGAAAAACCATACCTTGCTAACACAATGATTATTACGCACATATTGCACGTCGGCAAGAAGAAGGTTAAAATTCGAAAAAACAATTTTTTTTTTGGATAATCACAAGTGAAGTTTCAAGTGATTTCTCATTGTTTTTATGTACCTACAGACAGCGACTAAGGAAAATAGTCTACCATTGCGGCGTTTAGTACCAGTGGTACTAACTGTAACTCAAAAGTAGCCCTCTACTTGCGTTAACACGATCATCCATCACCGTAAAAGAATATGGTGAATTGCGCCTGAAGCTAAAGAAATAATTAATAATATTTTTAATTAATCCAATCTTAAATTGTGGCTGACCACCAATTTTAAATTATTTTTAAATAATTTATTTTTTGGATTAATTAAAATAATTTAAAAAATTGACTTATGTCAATAAATATCATAAATTGGACAAAAATTGTCCACCTCCCGCTACTACTCACAAAAACTTGTGAGATAGGGGGAGTAGGTATCAGTGAAGAGGAAGGATTTGCTCTGCCTTGAGCCGAGCTCTGTGGTGTAGCGGTTAGCATCCTCACATGTAACGCAGGAGACCCGGGTTCGACTCCCGGCGGAGCCAAATCTTTTCTCTTCAAAAAATAAATTATTTAATATTAATAATATTGTGAATATTATGGCATTGCAGGTTTTGTCATTCTGATTCAAGCTGTATTTCTAACTCAAAATTGATATTATAACAATCCGACGTGCGATATGCAGATATATACGAGTATAAGTCGATTAATCATTAATAAGTTGACCGCGGATATCTCTGTTAAATGTGGGTCTGAAATCTGCGTAACTATTATTTTAAAAAACTTAAGCTAAATATAAGTAAAATGTAATAAGATAATAACAAAACCTACTAGAAAGTTACGAACCAATGGACAGGTTTTAATTTGTTAAAAACTTCATATATACATACTTCAATCAATAAATAATATCATAGATAAATGATCAATTTTAAGTTAATAGCCAGATTGTCTGTCCATGGATTTTTAAAGTAATCTTGAATTTTTTATTAAATATGGTCCTGAAAGGTAAAATGCAGTTATGTACAGTGATATAAAGTTTTTACATCACAAAATCGAATGGAAAATTCACATGGCATTGCAGTCTGTAGATTGAAGGTTATCCCAGACTATAACTGCAGCATTAGGGGGGAGGGTCGAGCACCCCAGTAGTCGGGGCCTAAGATGTACACGAAATAAATTTTTTTTAACTGAGATATCAGATTTTTCAACTATAATCTAAGAACTTATCATCTGTTGACTGCATGGAATGGGCTCATAGGATTCAGAATCACAGAAAATATCAAACACGATGCATAACTCGACAAAGTTGCAGCCAAATTAATTTTTCATTTACCGTTTTCAACACCCCAAAAAGTATATAGGGTTCCGTATTTGGGCGTACTCTGCAGATCTCGAATCTTAATATGAATACCAAGTTAAAACAGAAATTTCACCAATGTGCTAATTTTGTTCTATATTTCCTTTTATTTTAACGTTTTTCTGTTATTAAAACTACCACACAACTACTGGAGCGAAGCTGGGCACCCTAGCTAGTATTTCATAAATTAGTGAATGGCTGCGTTTCATTTTTAGGTGTAATCATGGGCTTCAGTTCAACTATAATTAGACCATGAGAGAATAATGAGGCATTATATTAACCCTCTGTTAGTCGCATACACCTGATAGGTGCATGATTTTTAATTTTTTGGCGCCAATTTCTAATAAGGCGCCACAGTGTAGTCTCCTCCTAGATATGCTCCCCTCTTTATTATTCCGACCAGTCAGTACCCCGGTGATCACCAAAGATTGCACTTCCTGTCATTGGCGGCAACATTCACCTCTCAGGTGCTGCGGGACTATCAGCGTCATTATATATTACAAAATATGAGCATATACACTCAACCAGTTGGTCAGTTTTACCTGAAGGCGGCAAGGTCCTGGAAATACCGCCTTGTAAGTTATTGGGGCCATAAACCTGCAGTGAGAAATTCAAAATAAGTAAAACCGAAGACGAACAATGCTGCCGACAACCACCCAGGAATATACATGGGGAAGATTGTTGGAGAAATTTTGGGCCATAAACCCCGGTTTTTCCCGGCAAAGATACCGCTGAAGAAATGTAGAGAGGGATGGAAATTTTAGAATGGCCAACCAATGAAAAGAAGTCTGGAGCCAGCCAATCAGAGGTTTATTTATTCATAATTATATTCTTTATATTAAGTTTTTTTTTCTGTTAAGTCTATGTCTTTTTATTTCTCTGTTGTATTAATAAATATGACTGAAATATTTGTTTCTATGCCCCTTTATATTTTTATGTTAATTTTTTCTTCTTGTTTATTTTAGTGTTTCTTCTTTGTTATTTTTTATAATAAAGTTCATTGCTGATGTCAAATTTGTTGTTTCTGCCCATATCCTTTAATCTAAATAAATATCATTTGGTATCAATCATTTTTAGAGGTGAATAATGGATTTCACCTCACAGGTGCATAGCGACTATTGGAGTCAGGGAAAGGGGTTAACGCAGGGTTAAAAAAAAAATTATTTTTTTTCATGTATGTGAAGTCAAAAGCAAGTGGTTTTATGAACATTAAAACAAATTGTAATAAAAATATCCTTCTATGCTATTATAATTTTTACCCTGTAAAATAATAATTTCAAGTAACATAAGCCTGTTTAAATTTGGGTGGAATATATGTCAACACACTTCTTTAATCCTTTGTAGTACATGTTATTAGTAGAAGGATTATAACGGAGGCAATCAAATTTCTCATAGGAATGATTTTTTTTTCTAAAGGATTTCTAAGTCTAGCCTATGAGGAATGACAGATCAACTATTTCAACAATTAAGTATTTATTTATTAAAAGAATGACGAGGGTTGTATTTTTTTTTAATTAGGCAATTTTTTTTTAAAGATGTCTACAAGACTGAGATAGACCTTGTCAGCATCCAGATATCTTTAATATTTCCAAGCCTCATTTAAGCTAAATAAAAAATGTCAGAGATTCTATTTGATGCAGTGCGTTGTGTTTTACATTGTGATATTTATTTTCCTTAAGAATTCCCCATCCTCTACTCGGAAAACCTTATACAAATTCTAAACAGTAGTATGTGTAAAAGGAAACTCTTAAGAACTGTTCCCAAAGCTCAATTGAATCATTAAAGAATAACATGTATATTCATGGATCCAAATCAATACCTTATATCTCAAAATAGACATCCTATTCCAAGTTAAAAGGTGTTGTTAAGGTAATTTATTTATTAGAGAACTACATATGTTAAATGTCTTATCTGTGATTAGGAGTTAGAATTAATTATTTCTTGGAAACATAAAAAATAAAATAAAAATGGAACAAAATTTAAATAATAGTTTTTATACATGTACATGTATATTACATGGAGATCCATCTTGAAAGATAAAATTGAGAAATTTGAAAATGTTAAATTTTTTTTGTACTACTAGGGGACCAGTTTTAAACATAAATCTTTTGCTGAAAAAAAAATTAGAATGTAGACTTCACAAAAATATTATGATTACATATGTTTGCCATTTATTTAAGTTTTTTATGTCAAATTTATTGTTTTATAATTAAAAGGATCGTAAATTCAATTGGCAAATAAAAATATATTTTTTATCATTTTTTAAGCAGTTTCAAAAGTTGACTGGGAATTGAAAATATTTGAAATCCTTAGTTAGTGAGAGTTACCTTATAAGGTGTAAAATAAATAAATTAAGATGGTTATTAAAAGAAAATAAATACATAAATAAACTTTTATTTAACAAAATATAATTTAATTTATTTAACAAAATATATTTTAATTTATTAATAATAAATAAAATTATTTATTAATGAACTACAAAACAATCCTATAATAATTTTATGTTTAAGCAACAGGTTAGTTATTAAAAAATAAGATAATAACTCTAATTTCAATTAAATAGTTATTTAATAACTAATTAAAATCAATAAATATTTATTATATTTGGGAGATTGGGTTATTAATTATTGCCCATGAAATAAGTTCTCCTCAATAATCCTTTCACTTCTGGTGGATAAGAAATTTGGCTTGCTTCAGATGTCCCCAACAAACGAACTACTGAGGATTTCCTATTCTTTTTGATGCTTTGATGTGAATTTTTCATCTCGCTGTTTTCATCTTTTTGGTTCCCCAAGATAGCATCAGAATTTCCAGGATTGAATTGTTTTAAATTTTTTGTTGAGTATTCATTTTTGGTTCCGGCATCCTTGAAGGGAATATTGGAATTTTCCTTATCAAGCTTCCTGTAAAGTGAGTACGATTTATGAGATTTTTTACTCATATTTTTCTTGTTGCTATGATATTGACTTTCTTCTTCCTCATGCCCCTTTTTTATCTCATCAAAATGTGTTTTTGATTCATAATAAGTTACAGTTTTAACTGGCTGTCCAATTTTTGGATTTGGGCTGGAATAAATAATACTGGAAGAACTATCAGACAACTTGTTGTATTCTTTTTCCTTAGGTATCTTTAAGACAGTGTCACTCCTGGCTTTGTTTTCAAAAGAAAGAGCCAAAGTTGATAAGCTCCTAGATACACCATCTTTTGGATCACTGGCCCCTCTTCCTGGGCTATGTTGAGATCTTGTATCAACACCATCCACCTTTTCTTCAAGATCAAATTTATTTCTAATACTGATATTTGATTCGGTAAATTTATGAACGGGTAATTTACTTGATTCTACACTCTTCCCCTTTAGTAAAGAAGGTTTTATAACTTCATCATCAGATGAAGAAGTACTACTTTTCCTTACCGGATTTTCTTTTTTCAACTTGGCTCTTTTTCTCCTAATATCCTGATTTACTCTTTTTAAATTCATTTCAATACTACTACTATCTGTAGTTACAGGGCTCTCCGAATATCTTACTACTCTTGAATGGATGTTGCTGGAAAGATTAGTTTTCATTTCCTTTCTTGCTGATTCATCCTGTGAAAGTGAGATATCAGAACCACTGTCATTTTCATTTATTGTCCCTAGTTTCCTTTTTAAACTCAAATATGTACTCGACCTTGTAAAATATTTATGTTCGTCATTATTTCTATGCATGATTGGAGGTTCTATATGACTATTCTGAACTCCTATTGAAAAATGAGAACCATAATTATCCAAAGCCAGATAGTTAGAATGTTCATCCGCACTAACTTCATTTTCGCCCTTGGCAGTATGAATTTTAGGTGCACTTTGTAGAATTTCATCAGTATTGGGATCTTTATTATGAGCATAGAGCTCAATTTTTGGTACATTATGTAATTGGGACAAAATCTCAAGTGGCTGATTTACAGATTTTGTGTTTTGCAATCTCTTGCCTTCTGGTGACTGGGTATTTCGGATGAGACATGTCACATGGCTTACACTTGCTTGTTGGTTTTTAATTTTGTTTTTCAACAAGGTCTGATGCATTCCTAAACCTAAATCATTTGTTTCATCTTCATTTTTTAAATAATCATGGCTTGAATTAAGAAATGATTTTTTTTCAGTATCCATTTTTGAATTATTATTAAATATGGTTTCACTGACAGCTGAAAGTCTCTGGTTTATAATCAAATCATCAGCAACATTTTGCTCATTTTCATTAAATAAATTTTCACTAGCCGATAGGTCAGATTCCCCTTCAACAGCACTTGCTAGCCCCGCAGTACATGTTTTAGTGTTATGTCTAATCTTTTGATCTTCAGTTACACTTGAGGTGTCATATATTATATCACTACTGTGAGAATCCGCTGAGGTTTTGTCAATTCTTTTCAGATTCAAAGTAGCTTTGTTCTTACTTGTGTTATGTTCATTAGACCGTATCGAACTCTCGTGTATCGCTTCATTTGGATTTTGTTGTTCAGAACAGATGCCTGGAGTTTCACTCACAGAAAAATCACTAAGGTTATCTATGTTGGATATTAGAGATATTTCTGTTGGATTAGTCTTTGTTTTAGCTGTGGCTAATTGGTCTTCTTGGTTGACAATGGAAATAGGATGACTTGTTATTGTTTTGACTACCTTCCAATTCTTTTCTTTTCTAAATATTCTTTGAGAGTCTGTTTCGCTATTCTCAAAAATACTTTCACTGCTAAATTTATTACTATTAACCCGCTGAAGCACAGGCTTGTCTGTTCCAGATAGAACTTCACCGTGTTTTTCAATTGATGATTCAGTAAAATCATTCAGTTTACTATTTTTATTATTAATTACCTCTAATTTGCTGGTTTCTTCATGTTTTCCACTACTACTTAGTACTTCATATGTTTCTGTTTGGTTTCTTTTATTATTTATCAAGAGGCTAGTATGTGATGACAATTCTGATTGAACATTTTCATTTCTGTATTGACTATCAGATTTCATAGTGCTCTCGTCAATAACAGAAATACTCAAATTCTGTTTATTATTAGTTTCACAATTGATGGATTGATTGTCTTTATTTTCCTTTACGGAATAGAATGAATGAGTTGACGATTCTTCCAAACTGTTTTCAATGCATCTTTTGGGATCAGAATCCTCTTGTTCAAGCTTTATTGGAGTAGAAGTTATTGGTTGTAAGATACGGCTTAACACTAGTTTTCCTGTTTCAGGATCAGTTTCATAAGCTGTGCTGACTTCCTCGCTATTTCGCTGCACTTTTACTGGGGCTACACTACTGGTACTGCTTGCTGTCTCAATATTTGTATCAGTGTTATTTAATTCATCATATATGTTATCTTCTTCATCAGTTTTGATAGTCAAAGAATCTTCATTTGATAAGTTGCTATTATAAGAGTGATTATTTTGATCATTAGTAGTTTTGGTACTATCTTCCATATCAACTATCTCTTTATGCATTGAATCAGTGTTGAAACTTGCTAATACTGAAGAGCTCTGAGAAACCATTGTCGAATCTTCTGAATACTTCTTAAAGTGTGATGACCACATCCGAACCTTGGACAAGAAGTTTGTGCTGTTTGTCTCACATGACCTAACAGCTGTATGATCTTCGACCATCTCAGTTTTTTTTACATCAAGGATATTTTCAGATGTCTCACAGAATAATTTTTTATCTATGATAGAGATTTTTGTAGTATTATCTCCACTTTCTTTTTCTGTTTCGTGACCTGCTAAGGAACAATTTGAATGATCCATTGAGATCTTTTTAATGACAGAATTCTTCATTAGTTTTGGTTGAACCATAAATTTTGAACTGTATTTTTCATTTTCATCACTAGGGCTCATATTTCTATTATCGTTTATTGGATTATCTCCTTTTGTGATCCCATAAGTTTTAGTATCCATGCCGTATTCACTATTTGGGCTGTGCTCAGATACTAGATATTCTGATTTTATATTTTTCTTTTCTTGTTTTAACTCTTCTGTTTCAAGTGATTTATTGTAATTACCTCTGTCATCATCCTTCAATTCCTCGAAGGGAGGCTGAATCAAGATAGGCTTGGTTATAAGTGAACAAAACGAGTATAGTTCATTATGATTTGAAGTACTTTGATTGCACACCATGCTTCTTATGTAGGTAAATGTATCATCAATTTGTAATTCTTTTTCCTCTGAAGCTTCAGCAACTTTTGAAGAAGGCAGATTGATATTCGGTAATAAATCATGAGCCACTTTCTTGCTTCTCAATTTATCAGATGAAGACAGAGGTTCTGCTTTTATTACCGGTGATTGGCTCATTGTATTATGTAATTTATTTGATTCAAACTGCTTTGAAGATACTTTTTGATCATCACTAACAGTGAGTACCTGTGAACTTTGTTCATCCAAACAACATTTTTCTTCATGGGATAAGTCCTTTAAATCATCTTCCTTTTCTGAATGACTTTCTTCTTCAAGGGATAAGTATCCTAACTTATTTTTCTCCTTGTCCGAACACCTTTTTTCTTCAAATAATGAGTGTTCTGAACTACTTTCATCATTTACCATACTTTTCATTTTCTTGATTACTTTTCTTTTCTTATATTTATCTTGATTTTCAGGCTGGAGTATTAGTTTAGTTGATGAGGTTCGACATGCATTGTGATTTGATGAACCTTCGTTACTAGAACTCCAATCGTGAATATAATCTATTAAATCATCAACTAGTTTTGTAGGATTAGTTCTAATTCTCTTTTCTATGTTTCTTTCCATGTCATGTTTCATCTCAAATATGTCATCTTCATAACTAAGTTTATTGTTGTCAATAGTTAACAATTTTTCATCGATTACATACCTACTTATATCCTGTTCTAATGATATTTTGTCTTTTTGTCTCTGTTTGAGTTCATTTTTGTCCTGTATGCTTATTTCTATGTCTGTGCGGTCATGACCCACTTTGATATTTCCTACTAGCAACTGCCCTTTTTCAATGTCTATATTTGGCTCACTTTCACCTCTTTCCCTCAAAGAAATGTTTTCAGAACTAGTATTATGTTCTTCTACATTTGAAATGCATAAACTCTTAATGCTTTCAAGTATTTGTTCTATACTTCTCACCAAGGTAAATTCTGGTGTTTCATTACCACCCTCCTCATTCATAGATTTTCTTTTTGATGAAGTAGCATCATTAATATGATAGATATTTTCAATGATCTGCTTTGTTTCTCTTACCCATTTTCCCTGTACAACTGTCATCATTTTGCTGCTTAAGATGAGGTCATTTCCTTCTTTACTTATTTCATGGTCTGTACTCTGTGAATCTTCTTCATTGCAGTCATAAATAGTCTTATTTTCATTGTTAAGTATGCCATTTTCTTCTTCTTTTTCATTCAGCGTAATTTCTGATTTTTCATTACTGTCTTCAGTGTGCGGAGGTTCTTCCAGTTCATAGTCTTCACCATCACTTGTGATTCCTGTATCAGCATCAAAATCTGAATCACTATCTTCAATTTTTTCTTGAAGTTCTTGTTCGGTATGTGATATTGTTTGAACTGATCGTACTGCTGAAGGCTCATCGAAAAGTCTTCCCAAAGGTTTGAGTTTGTAAAGAGGCTGCGATGGGCTAACAGAATGCACCTCTATTCCATCATTAAATCTCACACTTTTTGGTTGTTTTAAATTCATATTCTGCATCATACCTTCCTTTCCCTTTGGATAAACATTTGATAATAGATTATCAAAATCTCGGTCTTCATTCGACTTTTCTATATTAGTATGAACACTATTAACTTTTATCTGTTTTGTTGTTTGAATCATTGGTTTTTTTACCATACCTTTATTTCTAGACTTATTTTCTATAAATAAAGATGGATATTTTTTATACTTTTCTTTTAATTTACACAGGTTTTTTCTTTCTTTTATGAATAATTTGTAAAGTTCTTTCCTGAAAAAAGAAGACAAATTTAATATTTGAATCTGGTTATAATCAAATGTTTTAAACTATAGTTGATAGAGGTTAATGCACACTCATTTCACGGATGACATCATGAGAGACATTTTTATTCATTCCTCACTATCATATATAACATAATCAATCTTTTGTAATAGCATATTAGACCAGAAGGAAACATGAGGAGAGGAATACCTAGGTTGAACTGGAATGAGGATATGGAAGCAGATAAAGGACCTTGGATTTAGGAGATGGGTGAGTTTGGCCAAGGAAAGATTAGAGTGGAGGAGGCCTGGGCTTTAAATGGACCTTGGCACCATCGAATTTATTTATTTAACCATCGCTCGGTGGTTCTTTGATATCAGGTGCGAACACCTGTCCATATTAAAACTGCATAACTTCAGCCAATCTTCAGCTGATTTTCTTTATTGTTA
The DNA here is from genome assembly GCA_911387785.2 of Aelia acuminata. NCBI lineage: Eukaryota > Metazoa > Arthropoda > Insecta > Hemiptera > Pentatomidae > Aelia > Aelia acuminata. Next base: position 91,354,767 of record OU426983.1, on the reverse strand, counting down.
TAAAAATCGTAATGACCTCGCTTTACAATGTTTTTTTACGAAATCGACCGTTTCATTATAAAAATGAAATTCCCCGGGTGAAACCGGGATATACAGCTATAATCTATGTAAATAAAGATGAAATTCTGTTTGTGCTTTATAGAAATCCATACCGTTTGTCCTTAATTCTCTAAATTTCGCTCAGTGGTTCTTTCACACCTGGTGCGAACACCTGTCCATATTAAAATTGCATAACTTCAGCCAATCTCTGGGTATATTCTTTATTGTTATAAAAATCGTTTTGATCTCGCTTTACATTGGTTTTTATGAAATCAACCGTTTGAGTCCATAAAAGTCTCACTTTATAGATTTTTTAGATTTAAAAAATGAAATTCTCCGGGTGAAACCGGTATATACAGCTAGTTTTAAATGTAGTACGTATACATTAAAAACATTGAAATATTAAAATTGAGCGATGTGGTTCATTTCATGAAACTTAATGGATTGATATGGGCTAAACACGTTGCTCGAATGGGTGAGATTCACATTCCGAAAAAAATGATCACTGAAGTAATACACGGAGGTAGGCGTAGAGGAAGACCTCAGCTGTGGTGGAGTAACTGTGTGGCTGGTGAGGTCAGGTCCATGTTGGGAGTGAGGAGCTGGAGAGGAACAACTTGTGGAGGCTGGTGCAGGAGGCCATGACTTGGCATCAAGTTGTCGTGTCGAATGAATAGAATAGAAATTGAAAATAAAAAAATTCCATGAAATGTAGTATGTATCGTTAACTTGAGGTCTGATTGAAAGAAATGGTTAAATAACCCAAAAATAGTTTATTGTTTCTGAAATAGTTCTGTAATGTTAAGTTTTTTTCTTTGGTTCAAAGAATTATTATTAATGTCTCAAATAAATGTCTAAGTAAATAATATTTTAAATTTAAAAATGTAAATATTTTAGAAACTATTCTCAAACTATACCTAGGTTTTAGATATCAGTAAATATAAATATTTCATCCATTTGGTAAATAAAATAAAATTTAATATATTATTCATTTTTGTTGCACAGTGTATGCAAACTTCATTATAACTAATAACAAAATAAACATCTTAATTGTTTTTAAGGATTACTTAATTATTTTCCTCTACCTGTTTAATTCACCACATATGTGGGGGATACCAAGCTCTTCATAAACCTTTCCAACTATCTGTTTCTTTTCCAAAAATGGGTAATATAGTTTATAATATCTCATTTTTTCATCGAATATTGAAACTAAAGTTTCATCTTTTTTTGATGGGGTTGAAAAGAACCTGTGCCAAATTCCTCCTTTGAATTCAGATGGTATTATTGTTCTCTCTGAAAGTTAAAATTTATAAGAGGAATCCGTTAAATCAGGTGAATATTTTGGGTAACTTATCATAAACTTCAAAAGATGAAATTTGTTATTCATACAATGTCTGATAATTTTGAATTAAAATAATTTCAAAAACAACATTGAGCACTAAGCCCAAAATTGTTTTTGTTTTGATTTCTTAAATAAGTAATCAATATTTTAACTATTAAAAATGAATGAATTAGAAAATAATGAACATGGAACAATACATAGTAATGAAAAATATTGGTAATAATATATTAACAAAAAATTAGTTGCCTTAAATTTACAATAAAATACAAGTGAACATTCTGGAAACTCCACTCTTATTATTAAGCAAAACATATTGGGTTGGTGAAGAAAAAATATATAACACAAAAATAAATAAATAAAATTAAAACTATTCCTAAGGGTACCAATAGCTTTTCATTATACTTTTGGATTTTTTATTTTTTTTTTTATCTTTCAAACATTGCTAGTTTCAAACTGAATGAATGACAATATTACTTACAATTCTTTAATTTAAATTGATCTGTAATTTTCCAATTTTTATCATATTTTAATCAATAAATTGATTTATTGTGATCTTTAAATAGGAAAAAATATAATGAAATCATAGAATTTGTTTGTTATAGGCTAATAAATTTTTTATTTGATTCAGACCTATGTTTTTAGAAGGATAAAGTTAAAAATTAAATTTAATAATTTAATCAGCATTCATAAGTGCTATACTTAAAATGCTCTTATAAGAATTTAAAATCTATAGTTAGACATACATTAATTTTACTATAATCATATTTTCTATTTCTTATTTTTCTTTTTCTTAAATTTAATAGTAAATTCATCTTATTCCTTTTGACCTCTGTGATAAAATAAGATTTTTTAATACTGTTAATTTGTCTCATTGTTTTAACGATAACCTATTTTTAAAATATTATTTTTAACAGTTTTTAAAGTTAGTTATAATTATTGTTTTTTTATGAAATGTCTCAATTTTTGTTTAACATATGCTGATTGATATAATGTAATGTTAAAATAATACTAATAAGAGGTGGGAATACTGAAAATTTTTAATATTATATTGTATTTCTTACCCATGTTGAAATTGATGAAATTAAAGAAAAGCTCTAAAAAAGCATCAGTGTTGTGAAAAGCACAACAAATATTTTGATAAGCACAATTTTTTTTTTTTACTTACAATTCTAGTCAGAATTTATAAAACTATATTTTATGACATATAATCGGTATATTCACCCAATATGAAATAAATTAGGTATAATTAATCTCATGAATAGCATTAAACAATCAATACAGTTTAATTATCTGATTGGCAACACTGACTCTCTTGCATATCTTTGAAAAGTAAAACATATGAATCCTATATTAAGATAATTATTCTTTTAAATTAAAAATATATGATTTATTAAATAATTGAGAATAATTTTTATTTATTTAGTTTTTAATATTTATTTTTCGAAAACCGCATTTGTTGATGATATGATTTTTCTTAAATATTAGTTATTGCTACTTAAATTTTTCGCAAGTTTGGTGTGTTTTTAGTTCCTCAGAAAAAAAAAAATAAGATTAAAGATACTAATAAGTTGAGAATTTATACTTCCAAATATTTTATAATTGCCATAATGATTTACAGCTGTTTAAATATCCCATAATTCACTTTTCAATTTTTATTCGATATGTCCCGCTTTAAAATTTTATCGAAATCGATTAGTTGATATTGACTATAATTATTTAATGAATAGATTTGAGAATAGTTACAAAAGTCAAACTTTTCAACATTAAAATTTATCGATAAAGATAAATTAAGATTAATTTTAATATAAATAAGATAAATTAAAATTTATCGATAGAAAGATTTAAATTTTCAATGTTAAAATATTTATTTATAAATAGTAAAATGAAAAAAGGCAGTGAATAGTATTCATAATATAACTATGACAGTTTCTTTACATGAAAATTAATCGCTTCAATTACCCACCCGGCGATTGACGAAGTGAACTGCATTTGAGTTAATTACTTTTTTTCGTATTGCAGATTTGAATTCTCAATATCTGAGGTAAAGTACCTACTATAATTTGGGGAGTTAAAGTCAACAATAAAAATTATCATGAATCAAATATACTGACACTCTAAAACTTATTTTTAAAATGTAATGATAATGTATTTATAATCAGGGCCCGGATCTGAAGGTCTTTTTTTAAAAGGAATAGATCTTGAATATTGAGTTTCAGATCTAAAAAAGATCTTTTAAGTCGTTGGAAAGTAATTGGAGGAAATATAATGACATTTATAAAGCAGGGATCTTTTGAAAAAACAAATATCATGTAAAACTAATATAATTAAAAACGCTGAACCAAAACTTTTACAAAAATTAGAATGTAAAACAAAAAGGGTAGAATTTTAATGGGAGCTGTTGTAGTTCATTAATTAACCAGTTAATAAGTGAACTACAATATTTCCATCTCAATATTGATAAAAAAAACTTAACAGTGAGAACAGGTCTTATATCCTAACCTTCTAAAAATTATTTAATATCTTAAATAACATAACACCAATATAATATAATATAATATAACACCAAAAATTGTAGCGTTGATACAGCTTCATATGTGAACAGCTAGAATAATTATAACTGAAGCAAATAATTGATTTACAACATGCGAATTTCTTTGATTGCTTCTTCCGGAAAATGAGATTTTTAATAACATTGTAGAAAAACAGTGACTAAGATGAAGTATATTAATGACAATGGTTTATAATGATTAGAGACCGGATTCTCGTGCAATTGCACTTTTTTTTCGGTTGCTTGAAATCGAATGGGGACAAGTTATTTACACGAATTAAGTCTTACTGATTAACATATGTAAGTTTTATTTTGCACGAAATTGCACATTTTGAGGGTTACTGCACAAATTTGCACATTTTAGGTTTCAGTGCACGAAAGTGCATTTTTTGATATTTCATTAAAAATATTGATTTTTTTTTAATTTTTATTATAGAGAATAGTTATGATTTATTTTTAAATCACCAACAATAATACCGATATATGTATGTATTTATAATTTATTTTTCTACCTAATTTTCTAAGAAAGAAAAAATTATTCACGATTTCAAAATATTTCTTCCAACTCGTTACGGAAATGGTATTATGTCGAACAACGTTCCTTTGTATTAACTTTCTTAGAAGTTCTAACTGGATTTGACTCAACCTTCCCACCTACTCCTTTATTTCCATATCATTCTGAAGTTGAGTTTAGTTCGGTAAACAAGTACAAAAATGTTCACTATTGACCTATGGCCTAAAGTGACAGCCAGCCAATCTTCCAAAATCAAATGGATAAAACCATACCCAGAATTGAAAGAAGACGGGAAAACACGCAGTTAACTGCAGCACAAAAATCCAAGCGAACTCCAATTCAACAATTACAACAAACAAAGCTGCTCGTCGTTAGACAATAACAAACAGTTTTTACCGATTTATGTTACGCCATGGTCGCTTCCAATATTCCATTCAATAAACTGCAGTCCAAGCCCTTTAAGTGTTTTATGCAAAAATACACAAAACAAAACATTCCTGACGAGAACACCCTAAGAAAAAAAGTACCTCAAAAACTGTTTTAAACATTCTGTTGAAGAAATACGAAAAATAGTTAAAAATAATTATATTTACATCATAGTAGATGAAACAACAGACCCGCGGGGACTTAATATTTGCAGTATAATTGTTGGAATCCTACACCTGGAGATTGAACCCAAACCATACTTCATTTCATGTAAGAAGCTTCCAAAAACGACAGGTTAGCAAATTTTTTCTGTCAAACATCCTACCAAGATAAAATCCTTTTAGCGATGCCGCTCTGTATATGGTAAAAGCTGGAGAAGCATTAAAAGTTTTTTATTCAAATATGGTACATGTTACTTGTGTAGCGCATGATTTAAACCGTATTGCTGAAAAAGTGAGGGAAATTTGCCGGAATATGAACACACTTGTTAATAATGGGAAAAGATATATTTAAAAGCTCCTCACCGCGTTACAGCTTATAGAAATAGTATGGACCCTTCCCCCAGAACCTGTGATAACTAGATGGGGAACATGGATCAAAGCAGCCCTATTTTATTCAGATCATTTTAATAATTTTAAAGAGTTTGTTTCTACTCTTGAAGATGATGCAGTATCTGTGCAAAAAGTAAAATCTTTTTTTAAATTTTACATCTGTTGCATCAGATCTAGCATTTATAAGATCCCATTTATCGGTTCTACCTTCGCAAATAAAAAAACTTGAAGAGCAAACCTTAACGTTGAGATCACAGATTAATATTACATATCGAGAAAGTTGGAGATGAATTTATGAAGCATAATATGGAAATGTACATTATTGTAAATTTAATACGATAAAATTATAGAAATTTCTATTTGATAAATTAATATAGTTAGTAACAAATTACGAAAATTTATGTTTTACAATATATATATATATATATATATATATATATATATATATATATATATATATATATATATATATATATATATATATATCATTAGTTTTGTTTAATTATGATTCCTAGCAAACATTTTTTTTTTTGGTTTTGTAAGCACATTTGTATATAACAATAATTATATAAATATGTTAAATTAATATTTGATTTTTTAATTATACACCGCCTCTTCACACAGCAGAAGGTTGAATTGCACGTTTGTCAGTGTTTATTATTTTTATTGCACGCTTGTCAGTGTTTTTTATTTTTATTGCACGTTTTTGCACGTTTGGCTAATTTTTATTGCACGTTTTCAAAATTTTTACTGCACGAAATCCGGCCTTTAATAATGATAAATGATTTATTTATTTATATTACGTGAATTTGTTTTTAAGATATTTTCAAATAAATAGCGAATCCTATCACTAGGTATTTGAAAACCATCTTATGAACAGAAAATCTCAGTTGATATAAAAAAAAATACGCGGGATTACAAAAAAAAGGAGGGCATAAAGTGAGCCTGTAATGGAATAAGAGAAAAGGGGGTTTGATAAAGAGAAATGAAAAATGGTACCTGTAAAAGTTTTATAAATAATGCTCAATTATATGCATATAAGGGGGTATGGATGTGTAAAAAAACCGCCCTAAAATGTAAAAAAACCTAATAAGATGGATAATATAAAAGCGATTCAGTGATTTATTCTGTACTATTATATTTTTATATTAGCCATCTCGTTAGGTTTCTTTTTTACATTTTCATTTTATACACCACTATACCTATTTTGTATACTACATGTTATCGTATTAACTTAAGCTTCATTGCTGCAGACCATTGGCGGATCCAGGGGAGGGGCGTGGGGGACGCCCCCCCCCCGAGAGGGGAGGACACCAATTCACTATTACTATTTCTGGATAAAAAGGGCTATCCTTTGTGATTTTTTTAACTCATTAAATGAAAAATACATTGCTTATAAATATTGAATAGAAATTCACTATGTAAATATGCGCTAATATACTAAAATAGGTCCTTCAAGACACATAAAAATTTGAACAATAAAAAGTGCGCCACCCCCTCGAAAAATTTCTGGATCCGCTACTGCTACAGACCATTCTAACCTTATTATAATATGTTCACCTACAGTTCAATATTACTTCACATTACCTCAGATAAGCTATTTTGAGTTTTATCTCATTATCATTTTTTACTATTATCATGGTCTTACTTTAATAACTATAATTATTAAATTCTATAAAAAAAATTATCTTTATTTTTACCTTATATATGTAATTTTGTTTAATGTTTCACATGCATTTAATATTTGTTTATATAATTTCTCTGAATGGATGTTTTCTGTTTTGTTTTTTTTCATTAGCCCTGATGATGACCTAAAATTTGGGTCGAAACGTCGGTTACAATAAAATATGTAAATCTCACATTTTTGTGCTACTTATTTTTACCGCACCCCCACCATTTCCTGTTCAATAAGTTAGTTTTGTGAAAAGTGCTCCCTAATATGCAAGGAAAACCTAGTTTATCTTCAAAGGGATACCGCCTTAGATGCGAAATAGTAGCATTGTGCTTTAAGAATCACCTGTAAAAGTAAAAGTATATAAATAATGTTCAGTTGTATGCCTATAAGGGGGTATGTATTATAGTAACTATATAGTGGAGGTACGAAAAAAAAGGCTTGAGAACCACTGGAAAAACGCTTATTTATTTTTTTACTTTCACTTACCTATATATGAAATATATAGTAAGTGGAAGTATTGCGATCGTGAAAAATTTCGACTTCCGGTTTTCAACGGAAATACACGTTTTGGGGTCCCCTGAGTCCAATTAACCAAGTCCCGCAAAATGGTCTGTGTGTGTGTGTGTGTGTGTGTGTCTGTGTGTGTGTGTGTGTGTGTGTGTGAACAGACTAGCTCAAAAACTATAAACCGTGGGAACCTGAGATTGGGTATTTAGTGTATGTATATGCCCGCGATGTGACATTAAAATTTTCATCAAAATTGCTCAAAGGGAGGGGGTACTTTGTTTAATAACTGTTTAAGTTTTTTTCGATTTTCTCAAAAACGGCTCTAACGATTTTGATTAAACTGAGTATTTGATCTATTTATATGCCCGAGATATGACTGTAAAAATTTCATCAAAATTGATCAACCGGAGGGGGGACTTTACTTAATAAATTTTGTATCATTTTCAAGTTTTTTTTTTTATTTACTCAAAAACGGCTTTCACGATTGTGACCAAACTGGGTATTTGACGTATGTATATGCCAAAGATGTGATAGCCAACATTTCATCAAAATTGATCAACCGGAGGGGGGACTTTACTTAATAAATTTTGTATAATTTTCAAGTGTTTTTTTTAATTTACTCAAAAACGGCTTTCACGATTTTGATCAAACTGGGTATTTGATGTATGTATATGCCAAAGATGTTATAGCCAACATTTCATCAAAATTGATCAACCGGAGGGGGGACTTTAGTTAATAAATTTTGTATCATTTTCACATGTCTTTTTTATTTACTCAAAAACGGTTTTCACGATTTTGACCAAACTGGGTATTTGATGTATGTATATGCCAAATATGTGATAGCCAACATTTCATCAAAATTGATCAACCGAAGGGGGGACTTTACTTAATAAATTTTGTATCATTTTCACGGGGTTTTTATTTACTCAAAAACGGCTTAACGATTAATAAAAATAAGATATGAATGTAGAAAAATGTGTGACTTTGTGAAATGATATTTAACAAAACACGTCAATTTCTTATCTAAGTAAGTTGGTAAGTGAAAGTTGTGTGTTGCGCGCACGCACCAGATTTTTTTTAATTAATAGGTGTGTTTTTTCGATTTTTGTTAAGTTTTTTTTTTTGCTGACCAACCCTTTCCAATTTTTTTTTCTGAGACAGCCACTTTATTGTGTGATTTATGCTTGTAGGGAATGCGGGCTCCAAAAAGACTGGACCACGGATACAGTGAAGGCTTGGGTACGTAGCCAGAGCTACCCGATCCCGATGTGGGAGGGAGAGAGTTCAGGCAGTCTTGTCGAGGTACCCGTCCTGCAAGCAGTTCCACATCCAGTCACTCCCATTGTGATGCTCATAACGGATATAGATACATCACCTAACATTTTACGTAAGTTATATTTCATCGTATTTATCATCACCATTAAATTATATTGATATTATATAGCTATTACATATGTTAGTCTTGAGGAATGCCCGGGAAATTTAGTTTTTGATGAACTTCTAGGAATCAAACTATTATATATATATATATATATATTTTTTTTCAATTCATTTATACCAAAACATCATTGAATTTTATTTAAAAAAAAATTAAAGCTTGGCAAAGATTAATTACTTATAAAAAAAAGGAGATAAATAAACTGTATCTCTGGTCATTTCTTTAGTAATCCTTGTTTTTAATAATTATATTTGTCTATTTTTTATAACCTCTAATTTCATTAACAAGTTTATGTTAAATTTAAGAAAATTAATCAAACAATTTTCTTTTATGATAGTTTTAGTTATATTCTGAATAAAAATTAATTATTATCCTGTTGTCAGGGAATGATGTCATTAATTATTATTAATACAAGTAAATATTTTTTTTAAATATATTTTTCATGATATTATAATTTTAATTATAGATTATAATCTTTTAATTTAAATTTAGTTGCCTCATATTTTACTTTTTATTGATTTAGAATTAAGCAAAAAATTTGGTTTATATAGTAATAAATATAAAAACAGGGTCTTGGCGATATTGAATTGGAGTTCATAAGATTTAAATCAAATTAGTTTTCATGATTTGGTCTTTGTCGGTCTTTAGTTACGATTACGTAACTAAATCGTATGGATGCTTTTTTTTTTTTTTTTTTTAAATAAATTATTCCGCCTTGTCATACGGAAACAGAATTCGTAACCTGGCGAAATCATTATGTTAAATAGATCGGTCTGGAATCTTCGAGACGACCACGACCACGTGAACCGGTAGGGAACTCACATGTTAGACCGGACGTATTCGCTTTCAATCTTCAACTTCTCGCGTCATCTAAATATGTAGTGAAAGATCATTCACGAAATCGATGAATGATTTTTTTATCTTAGTATTTATTAGAGCGACACGGGATACAAATAGCATTTGGCTCGATTTATTTACTGGGCAAACATTCGCGGATTTATTTTGACGTCATAGCTTGTACTGAGGATCTGAATGAATTTCATTTGCAATTTATAGTTTCTCAGTTTGGAAAATTTTATTAAAACTTTTTCTCGGATCAAAATCAGGTCGATGGCGTGCCGGGATCTATTTTAAAATTAGAAAGTATTAGGTGTCATCAATGTCTGCCTTGTCAGTTTCCGTTACAAGACATTGTTCCAATCCTTGGTGATTTCATATCATATCACGTTGTTCTTTATTTTTTTTAATAGAAGATAATTACGGAATAAACGTTCATTAATTATTTTTTATTTATTGTAACAAAACCATTAAATTTTCGGTATGTCTAGACTTCTCATTTCCATTACAAAGCCATTTTTTATAATCATTTACATGATTTTTTCAAGATTAGAAGATTTTTTAACATCTTCGAAAAGTTCAATTTGACCAGTTCTTAAAACATTTCCTATTCCATTTGTATTTATTTTTTTATCAATACGTTATCAATTGTATTATGTAATTATCTTTTTGAAGCTAAGCTAAACTAAGTTAGGCCAGTACTTAATGACAATCGAAGGAAGAAATTGTCGACATCAATGAATTTATTTTATCTTTTAGGGCAAATTAAAATATCCTTATGGAAGAACAAATAAATTTTTTTCCCTTAAAACTTCCCTTAAAAAAATCAATCTATTATAAAAAAAATCATGTACAATTTTCATTTACATAATGATGTAATCTTGTAACGATATTCAATCACTGTCACTTATGTGACATTATTTTTTATTTTCATTTATGTATTTCTATACATTTTAGAATATTATAATAAAAAAATTTTCATAAATATTAAAAAAATCTTAAATTGTAAGAAGTCCATTATACTCAGGTTAAATGAACTCAGATGATGACTAGACCTTTTTCTTTTTGATATCCTGGAATGCGGCGAAGGGTGTTTTTTTTCTGACCTGGTAGAAGGTTGGGTTTTGAATTCTGACCTGATCCAACTGGGATTATTTCTAGCTATTCACAAATAATAATAATCAATGTAGAAATTATAAAATGTTACGAATTTATTATTAAAATTATTATTCAGATTTGTAAAGAACACTGTATCCTATCGGGACGAATTTGATGGCTGGAAATCATCGGAGGCATATGAGCATTTTTTCTGCCCCGACTTAGAGTGACAGATGAAAATATTACAAGAGCTGAATCTCCAAAAGCAGAACCGTTTTTTAATAATTTAAATTTTTTTAAAAAGTTTTTGACAATTAAAGTCTAAAGTCTTTCTCCCACAAGAGGTGGGACAGAATATGATCCAACTTTAAGTGATTTAATTGTAACTTAGGATATGAAAGTGTTAAGAAAAATATGCAAGAAAGGAAGTATGGCGAATACAAATAAGGAAAAACTAAATTGTAATGTTTCTTACCAAGTACAGTAAAATAATATAGGTGCTTTAGGATTAAATATACTCACATCAGAAAGGTTTTATATCTTTCTTTCTTATAATTGCACATGATAAAATTTGTGGATTGACAATAGATTAGTTGCACAAACAAGCGATTCTGATAACCGGCCAATTCTGTTTTAGTCTTCAGTCGAAGTTTAAAGTTCTTTAGGATTCCTATCCTCTTTTGAGTTTTTCAATATAAGTAAGAATAAAGATAGGTCTGTATATAAATAAGAATAACTACAGACCGTGACGAATATCCACTTGTTTGGATCGAAACCTAGGCTCTCCAAATAAAGGAAATTTTACTGAATATCCTAATTATTAATCATCCTAATAAGCAAGAATGTTTTATCACCAGGAAATAGTCATCGAATGTTGCTTCGAAAAAGGAAGCGTTGTCGAGCACTTCAAATGGCTGGATGGTTGCACACACTAAAAAGTAAAGGTGTAAGGTTGTGGAATAAATTTTGGAAATGTTGGTTGACCGTAGATCATGTAGGTATAAAAATTGGGAGGTCTTTTTAATTGTCTGGGGTGCCAACTGAATTGATACTCAATCGCTTTGGGCCTACTCTGTCGACTTGTTTAGAGGGGAGTACAAGAACAGCAATAGTTGATCAAACACAATAAAATTATTTCACGACGATATTATTTTCTGGATGTGTGGCCTTCTGGGTAGAAAATTCTAAATCCTCAACCCATTGAATAGAACTTGGAGGCAATTGTGCTCTCAGATAAGCAAGTTGGGTGGCACACCCATTGTCTGCAACACGAAAGCAACCCACCAAGGGTTCCCGAAGGCATGGTTTATTATAGTTCATGGCCCTTAAGTACTTATGTACCTGAGATATATCCTCAGTAACAGGTCTAGACCAAATTTTCTTTTTGTTGAGAAGAAAAACTCCCTAATATCGGGTAGAGGTGCCTTTACACTATACGAACTTTACCCTCGAACCTCACCCTGGAACAGCCTTAACGCAGGCTGTTCGGATATTCTGGGTATTTCATCAGTTCACCTGTGTTCGGGGGTAGCGCTAGTGTCACTTCTGATAGGGGTTTTCCCTAGTGACAGGAGTTGTTTGTGATACTAGTGCGCCGTTTGTAATTCGTCTCCTATTTTTTATTTTTCAGTTAAAATAAAATATATTGATAATGGAGATTATTTCTTCATCAGAAGCTCTAGCGTTGGGTGCGTCACCCATATTTGTTCGCTCAACGTCAAGTTGAGTGTATGCCATGTATAAATGGCTGTTCGTGGAACGCAGGTACGGCAAGGTTCGGGGGAGAAACTGTTCGTAGAGTGTAAAGGCACCTTAAGAATCGTCCAAGAGTACCTTCGAGAAGCAGGTATCGACAAACGGTTGCTCTTCCGACTTGAACCCCATTGAGCATGTCTTACAGAGATTCTTATCGACACTGATCACCATCCATAAGTTCTTCTTGAAGAATGAAAATAGCTGTACCAAAACGTACTTCATTACTTGGTTATGTGAACTTCGATAGGAAAAATCGCTCTTTGTTAATCTCAACTCGTGATGTCTCAGAGATGCGTTTACGCAACATTTATATTTTTTTTTCCCTTATATTATGATGATATTTTTGTTTTTATTTCTGTTTCCAAATAATATATAAGGTTCTAAATTACTTTTAAATAAGTTAAAGATCGTTCAAATTTTTTTAAACTGAAATTTAAAACTTCAATATCCATCCTTCAGTAATGTGAAATTTGAAAAGTCACACTAAATTATTCGTGTTTCTCATCATGAAAAATATAAGTAAAAACAAACTTTAAGATTTTTTGTATGTATAATTTGATTGGAGAAATGAAATAATTATAACAAAAAGGGGTGCTGATTTTTTCCCTTTTGACCCCCAGAGATGCGTTCAAGCATCTTTCCAAAAAATAGGGTTACCGATGTGCAATAACTTTTAAATTTAAATTTAGCAATGTTATGTTTTTGAAATAGATTAACATAGAAATAGAGCAAACACCAAAAATTCTTATTTTTTATACTCTTGGGACGGTATGGGTTAATAGGACAAAAATTATATTTAATAGTTAAAAAATATATTTATTATCTTAAAAAACAAAACATTCTCTTCAAAATTTTTAGGTAAACTAATTTTTTGTTAACAGTGATTCCCCACAACTTTATTTATGCGTTTGTATTGATATTTAAAAAATAAATAAATTACTATAATATTATTATTAAATGCTTAATGAAAGTTTTCTCTTATTATTAATATTATTATTTTGTGGGGGTGGAAAGTCAAATAAAATTTATAGTTAAAGGAAGCATCACATTAGATTTTTATTTACGTAAAAATTAAAAAGATGTCAAACTAACAACGAGAACAAAAAAATAATTCCAACGAGGTGTGACAGTTTAACTGTAACAAAAAATTAACTGTATTACTTCGCTGGTTGAGGTTAGTAGACTGACTCACTATTCAATTGCTCAATTTATAAATATTCGGCGATGAAACATTCTAGGACCTTTAAGAACTTTGGTAATATTTCTGTACCGTACGGTTCTAGACGTTTCACAAAGTTACAGATCTGAAACATGCACTTCAGTTTATTCCATTACAGTATTAAAATAATAAAAACTAAAAAAAATCAGTTGTTTAATGATTATTGTTAAAACAATTATGTAGCCTTTTCATGACATAATATAATTTTAGGTATGACCACGTCATACCTTGAGAATTATATTAAGTTGGAGGAGGCATTGTGGTAAAAAATAAACTATTTTCTCTATTATATTCAAGTTGAAGTGGCATCACTCAGTGAGTGGCATTGTGGTAAAAAATAAACTATTTTCTCTATTATATTCAAGTTGAAGTGACATCACCCTTTATTAGACACGTACGGTTGAGCAAGTTACAATAGCGTATCACTGATTGCATTTTTTGCAGGGAAATCCTAGAAGGTCTATTGACGACCGGGCTTTCCCAATTATTATTCTTTATTGTAAGAACTAATTGAGTATCGTATTTTTATTGATCTGAAAATTGCATTCCGCTTTATGGCGAATTTCCCGACAATAATCGAACAGAAGGGACCTAGGTGTTTGATTGCAGCTGTTGACAAGGACACGGTTTCCTTACTGCCGAAGAGCTGATGAAAAACTCTTTTTGGCCACGAAAATTCTATAACGGATTCCCAAATGACGTCAATGACAATGCAGGGCTAATAAAAAAGTATGGGGTCGCTACATTCTAAAATTTTCCTTTTATTTTATCGTTTATTCTTAATTTTTCACTTATTACAAGATTTTTATTCATAATAGCCTCTTATCATTTTAATCATAATAACTACTAACTTTGGATAAATAGGATTTGCATTGGCAAGTCTTGAAGCCAAAAAAACAAAAAAAAAATGTATGGGAAAATCCTTAAGCCTATTTATAACGTTCAGGATATTCACTTGGCTAATGAATAAACCATTATTTTTTGGTCGTCTGTGTTATCAAAAGCATCTATTAATATCCTGAAAACTACACGTTAAAAACTGTTTTATTTTAAAATTCAAATAGGCAAACGCTAACGTTTTATTCACGCCTCTTGGACGGAGCTCAATATCAAAAATACATTTCACGAATGTACGAATCTTTAAAAAAACTATTTATCAGGCCAATACTTCAAGGATACATGTCCTAGATAAAAATATGCAAGTTCACGTCAAGACTTACATAGGCTTGCGTAACATACTCGTATTCTAATATATATTATTTCATTTAGACAAAACATGACTTAAAACCAAAGCCAATCAAACAAAGAATAAGATATCAAATAACATAAGGGCACATGATGATACACATACTAGTTTAATAATTAAACTATTAACAATTATACATACTAGGATACAAACTAGAATTTAAAATACCATATTAAAGCGTAACTAAAAGATATTATATATGGAATCAATTAATTTCTTTTCTTTCTGGAATTAAACAAATTTAATAAAATATACGTACAATCGGTTTTCACTGAAACGTTTTATAAATTAAAACTATATCCTATCAAATTAATATTACTGTTGAATAAAAAAAAAGAAAAAACAATATTTGTGGAAAAATTGTCGACCGTCGCCAATTAGCTATTGGGAAATGGCAAAATTGTTGATAAACTATTTGTTTTTTTAATGTTAAATATCTGTACCTGAGAGGTGCAGTACAGTAAGCTTCTAACTAAAAAAAATCTATATTTTGGGATTTTTTATGTAACTACATTGTCGAGGTGTAAATTATCCAGTGGAAAGTTGTCGTATTTACGCGGGTAATGAATGGTATAATGTACAATTCGAATTAATTGTTTGTTTTTACTAAAATAAACTGGAAATTTTAAAATTCAAAGCGATCTCCTGTAAAGCATTAATATCAAGCAAAATATCAATTTCGAAAGTTTATCCGAAAATCCTGCCTGTAAAAAATAAATTTTATGTAGACTCTATTAATTTTGCGTATAACATTAAGAAAATAATGCTAAGCCATTAATTATTTTATTCGTATTTCTATATTCTATCAACATATTGTTTTCAAATTAAAAGAAAAACCTAAATTTTGATATGATTCAAGTTTTGATTCCATGAACATTTGATCATTATCATTGAGCAATCAATATGTTTCTTCCCAATCCGACAATCTTAGTGAAATGTTTTTGATATTTCTTCAAAAGGAAAAAAATATATTTTCCCGTTTTTTCTATTCAAATTCCTACCAAAAATGTCTAAAAAAATTTTTTCTCAGAGATCACTAATTATAATTGTTATCAAGCAATAATTATATCTTCTTTGGTTTTAATTATTAGTACTCATTATTACTTTTTAAAATACATTATACATCTTTACTCTAACATGGATTCAAAGTATTTCAAATGATCGTTTGTGACCATAAAAAAAAAATTAAGATAACTTATTTTGAATGGGTAATCAAAATATCATTATGAAAGATATCAACGTTCCCTTATGAATATTTATTTTAATTGTCTAGCTTTTTCCACTCAGATAATTATCAAACAAGACAATAACTGACATTTATTTCAATAAATACACGTGCCTGTAATCCGAGGAGACGAATTCTGCTTGGGCAGTTAAATACTGAATTACCTAGATAAGATATATTTCCAGGTCATAGCATTGTGAGCAATCATTTATATTATCTAATTCTTTTATGTCAAGGTCTGAAATAATGATTTTTAAAAAATGAACGTAACTAATTGGAGTTAATTTTTATTTAATGTTATTTTTATCTATCACAAAATTTATTACTTCAGTCCACCTCATGGACTCAAAATGTCTAAAACAACCGTAAAAAAATAATTAATTTATGATGTTGTATGACTGAACCTGGTAAATTTAAGAGCAATAAGTAATAGTTATGTATTCTACCCATTCTTATAATATTTATATAGAATAGAAATAAATAAAAGGAAATAATACCAATGTAACTGCATACAAAAAATAATTCAATATAAAATAAACCATCAAAAAAATTACTTTAGTAATTAATGAACGTATATACCTATTTTTAAACCTTTTGTGCTTCAGTGTCTGCTTATAATTAAGCATATTTTAGAAAATGTTGTTAATTGTAGTTTGAACTATTAATTGTAGTTGAATTGCAAATTATGCAAAGTAGAAATAACAGTAGAGCACCTTCTACAGAATTGCAAAGCCTATGAAAAGCCGAGGAAAAAATTAGAATTGGGACCATCTTTAAAAGAAAATCTTAAAGACGATGAAACAACAGTAAAAAAAACAATACAATATTTAAAACTAACAAAGTACTACAACAAAGTCTAAAATACAGATGTTGCCAATGACCCTGCAGGGTAGAGGCAACAAAAAAAACCAAATAAATAAATAAATAATTTTAGTTTACATAATCCTTGCCTTAGTATTATTATTGAGTACAGATACACCAAATGAGTATTATAAATAATAATTTGTTCATTGAATTTAATAATTAATTTATTAATTATATAACAATTAAGTATTTAATGGAAATTTAAGAAAACATTCTGTAGTCTTTCCTATTGGTTTTATAATTTCAAGGTCCCAGCTGCCAGGAATGTTGAATTTAAAGAAAATAATAGAATGAAAAAAATTAGGTTCCCACATTTCTTCCAGGATTATGCCTTAAGTATATAAGGATAAAAATAAAAATATAAGGAACATGATAGATTAAACACATCAAATTTATTTTATTTTTTCCGAAAGTGGAATCATGATCTGAAATCCTTATATTGATATACTAGAAAGATAAGCTCTCCTTATCTTAAAGGCGCGTCCTAACATTTGGCATCCGGAAATTTAATTTTATAACAAAGTATTAGTATGTTTAAGAGGTGAGTTGCTTTTATCAACAGACAGATTAAATTTATTATTCATAATATTATCACACTATCGTAGGTTTAAATAATTTTTATTTACGAAAAGAAAAATTCACAACGTCAGATTACAATGAAAACACAACTAATGAGCAAGGTTAAAAATAGTATAAACTTTTTACGACACAGTAACACAAAAGTGACTATAGGACTCGATCTTCCAAGCAAGTCTAACTCTACAGTCCATCGCTCCTTAAATTTAGTCTGATTTAGAACAATCTAGAAGGCTCCCGACAAGCTTAGAAGATTCTCGAACAATCACGAGCATTTACTAGAACAGTTTGTATCTGTTCAAAAAAAAGTCAAGAACTCTTTTTAATAATTTTTGTTGTTGTTGTTTCACGTTACAATATATATGATTTGTCATTAAATAACTATAACATTCAACCTTTCTCAAATTCAAACATGACCAAAAATAAGCATACGGAAGACATTTCTTATAAACTTCAACTTTTAGAACAACATATCAACCATGGAAAGTAAACAAAGTCACATTCATAGAAGCAGTAGCATATACTAACTAACCGATAGATTATATATTATTTCTTTCATATAATTAATTTTTATATAACATATAAATATATTCAATATATATTTTTGAATGTTACATGAACTTTTATTCTATTACTGATTAAATTCAGTAATACTTCATTATCATACTTAGCCCAATCAAGATATCTATTCTTTTATTTATTTTCCTCCAATTTTAAAAATTAAGTGTTAAATTTTACGACCCCCATCCCCAATCATAATCCCAAAAATATGATCTCCATTGTTATTACTGAAATAATATTTTTTTTAAAAACAAATCTAGAAATATTGTTATCTAAATCTGCTAAATAATATCACTGGTCAAAAAAAAAAAGTGGCGCAATTTGAAATCTCTATTGTATAAAAAAGTTTTAAGTGGTCAGAAACACAACACAACCTTTATCATGTAGCGACCGTTTAATATTTCATTTCAGATATTCGAGTAGTAAGTACTATTAATTGAAAAGTTTTATAATTAGCAAAATAGGGGTTGGTCCCCCTTTTGGCAGACAGGGGTACCCCTCTTCTTATCAAACGAAATTTTAATTGTACAGTTTACTGGAAAACTTCGGTTACCCTAATCAAGTGGGACCGGGGCTAGTCCGATTATCCGGGTTAGGGTCTGGCCACACATGTCCGCACCGGATCCGCACCGCAGCAATAATATAGGTTATGTTCAGAATATTTTTAATTTAACCAACATATTACCTTTAGTTATGCCTAAAGTTCAGGCCACACATGTCAGACACAGGCCACTTTAGGCATTACTAAAGGTAATATGTAAGTTAAATTCAAAATATTCTGAACATAACCTATATTATTGCTACGGTGCGGATCCGGTGCGGACATGTGTGGCCAGACCTTTATGCAGAGAATATAGTAATAGCGATCAAAAGAACATTTACTTATTCGTAACTATTTCTAATGGAGTTGCAAATCATTAACGGCAATCTAGCAACAAAACACTTATATATTCGTACTCTGCACCAAACAGTCGGCATTTCAAAAATTACAATGTATCTCTATATAAATTTCATGTTTAATGTTTCATTCAATATTATCTGGGCTTTAAATATAAAAAACGGACTCAATTAATAAAACGTTGAATTAATTAAGAAGACAAAAAAAAGAAAAGCTATCTGGCCTTTTGAATAATGAATATAAAAGAATAAAAAAATAATGATAAAATATAATGAAATTGGTATATTTAAAAAAAGATACTAAAAAAAACAATGACTCTTGAATTGGTAATTTATGTGACAGAATAAAAATTTGGTGCCAAAATATGATTATGTAACCGAAATAGAATTGCCAGAATTCTAGTATATCACTTACCAGCTGCACGATCTCGCATCAGCTTAACACCAGAAGCTCGTTTGATGAAGTTCGGGTTTGACTCCTGAAATAAACCATCAATTTACGTTTATCTTCGTGGGGCATAATACTGCCTGAATCCTTTCAATTTTCATTTCTGTTTCACTGCATCATGCAATTTCATCGTCTGCGATCGCTTTATGACCTCGTTCATTGTCCTTATGCAACCAGTTGTCAATGTCTTCTTTATCAACATCGATAATTAAAAAAGAAAGTATTTTAACACTTTTTCTTGTTTTGTTCGGTTAAAACTTAAACTGATTCGGGTCATCCGGACGTAAAGAGCTCCGGGTTAAAGAAGTTTTTCTGCATATCGATAATTCATCCTATAAATTAGATCTCGTACCGAACAGTCATTATACCACAAGCCTTGACTGCCTCCTTCGGTGGTCTAACCTTGCCGGAGGTAGACAAAACAATCTCATCGCGATATCAAATAGCTGCATCCAAGCGAGGAACCTTTCAGTAAGGAGACCTTCGGTCATCTCGTCGTTATTGTTATCATGCCATTACCGTAATAATACCCGAGCCAATCTTAGAAATTGTCTTATTATTTTTAATTAATTTGTTTAAATTCTTGAGCTTTCTGTGTTTGTTTTTTTTCTGAACAAATAGACAAATTAATCGACTCGTAAATTATAATTTTTTCTATTCTGAACTTTTAGGGATTCTTCGATCGATCAACCTTCATGCTGAATGCAGTACGAATTAATGTTTTAAATTCGGAAATGTCACATCTCTGTGACGAAATGTCCAATTTTTGTGCAGCCATGTCAAAGCCAATCGCGTAGGCTGAAAAGGGTATCTAAACTACTGTATTAAACTACTTTACAAAAAAAAAAAAAAAAAAAAAAAAAATCGAAGAATTTAAACATTGTTATTTTCTGGTTGACAAGAATATAACTGCACTACTCTAAAATTTAAGAAAAACGAGTCTAAAGATTTGAGATGCTATACATTTTTTGCCATAATGAAATTAATCAACTCTGGCCTTAGTTTAATACATATATGAACATTTTATATTTATATATATATATATATATATATATATATATATATATATATATATATATATATATAAAAGAATATTTATCTTTGATTTTATTTGAAATACAGCTAAAATATTATCATTGGTCCTCTTAAAGGAGAATCAGAATCACTAAAAATCTCGTCGCCAAGGTACCTCACTCACGAAATAAGATTAAAAAAAGTATTCAGAATGATTCAGCTAATTCTATTTCGGTTATATAATCATATCGGAAAACCACAAGAACAATTTAAAATGCAAATTCAAATTTGCACCTAATTTTTATTCTGCCTCATAAATTACCAATTTAAGAGTCAGTTTTTTTTAGTAGCTTTTTTAAGTATACCAATTTTTCATTATTCGTTGTTCTTTTACCAAATCCCAAAGACCCTACAGCTTATTTTTTTTTTGTCTTTTCTAGTTAATTCAACGTTTTAGTTTATCCGAACGATTCGAATCCATATTTTCTAAAACTTTAATACATAACATTTAAAAAATGTTCCTTATCGATGATTACTGGACGTTTACTCATTAATCTATTAATCATAATTCCATTTATAAATATTCATCTTTTATTTGTTTAATTGTTTTATAATTTGCATATTGTATATTGGTATTATTACTTATGTTATAGATCACCGTAACGGAGCACTCTCCTGGTGGTGGGATTCCAAGGACCCGAACAGGGACTAAGCTTTCTCGAGTTTTCTAGGGGAATTTTTAGTTTTTGTTTAAAGGTATGTAGTACATAGTTTTCCTATTTATCAATAATATTCATGCTCGACATACATAAAATTATATAAAATTAACAAGATTGCATTACTAATTTAACCCTTTTCTTCTAGCTTACCTTTGTGGAATTCAATAAAGATATTGGAGGGTATTTAAATCATCGAGAAGGTAAGAAAGAAAGCTTTGATAGTTATTCAAAAATTTCAATTATTTATTATCACTACTTCCTTTTGATTTTGGTCGATTTTTTTTTTTGTTAGCAGTCTTCGTGGCAGAATCTTATTCAGGACCCGGAAGGGAGAGTTTTCGTCTTAATAAGTTTTCAAGGTAATTTTATTTAATTTATTATTATTTAATGCAATTGAGGTTTAAGAGCTACTCAGATCAGGAGTGATGGCGCAACCCTCAACCCCCTCAAAAGAATTGAAAGAAGAAGACATTTAATAAAATTCTAGATTGCTTAACATTAATTTTTTTTATTTTTTTTTGTATCTTTCATGATCTTTCTTATTCCGTTCTTCAAAAAATATTTATTACTTTAATATTAAAAAATGTACCCCCTCAAAATTTAATCACACAAGTTCAACATGCACCCTGATCACCGTCTACAAATCAGAAGCAGGTGCTTCTGATATTTCATCCGAAAAAAAATGACTTCGTTATAGTTTTCGTTATATTACAATATTGACAAAAAATAAATAAAATACTCTTTATATTTTTTAGCCCATTTTTCCAATTTTGGAACAGCTAACTTGCGGAAACGTTAGTTCTATATATTTATAATGTTATTATATCTTTGATAAGGGCTTAAGCCACTATTTGAGCATTTGGAGATTATGCCACAATATTATAGCACGAAATCAGAGATATCGGTTGCTATTAAGGTCTTAAGTCAAGCTATATTGTTTTATGATAATAACAATTACAAATAATATAAATACTTAGATTTTACATAATGTTTTGAACTTTGCTGTTGCTCTCTTGAAAAATTCAAAATTTTACTTAAGCCCTTATGACCACGCATCAAAGATATATTTTTTTAGCTGTTTGATTTTGTTTTGAATTCTTTTATCTATAAATATTCGAAAACAATTTAATAAAAGATAAACATTTTTTTTCTTCCTTTCTCTTCTAAGGACAAAAGAGGAAGTAGTTGTTTGCAACAATTCACGATTCTATTAAATTTTCAATAATCACCATATTCAAAAAGTTCATGCCCGGTGTTCCAAAAATGTATCTTATCAAATATCCTAAAATCTATTTTTTTAATTTTTAAAATCACCAAATTTAAACTATTCATACACTTCTTAAATAATCACAATAAATGAAAAGAGAAGTATAAGTTTAAAAATAAAAACGGGCTAATATGGTTTCATTGACTAGGACAAAAAAAAAAGTATCTACATATGAATTGCATCTGTTTTAAGAAACATTATAACATTTAACTTTATATTATCGTCTTAATATCCATTTCAGAATAAATATTGTATATTTACTGTTCGTTAAATTTTCGATTCTAATATAATAATATACTTATTTTTTCGATATTGTTTGTCCTCTGCTGATTGGATACTAATGAAGTGCAAAGGCAAGGTCTCCTTCGGAATGTTGGCACTAAACCGTTTTCTCTTTGTTTAAAATGAATGTAAAACTGAGATTAAATGGAAATATTCTAGAATATTTAAACTCAAAGTTTATCTGTTAACCTGCCTACCGTCATATTGTATCTACGCTATTAACATTTATGTTAATACATATTCTTTAAGAAAAAGCTTTAAACCAATTAAATATAATAAGCAGAAATAATCCTTCATCTCATTACATCAATGTATGGTATTCGTTTCAAAGAACGAAGGTATGAAACTTCTAGTGAAAATGAGGCGCCCCCTTAGAAAATGGGATAACTCCATATTATTTTGGTTTTTAAATTCAATTTAGAAAAAAACAACTTATAACATGACTGAATTATGTATGTAATAAAAACCTTGCTCACTCTGCAAACCATAAAGCTACAAAGGAATGAAGAATGAAATTTCAGGAATTTAGTAAAGCATTGAAAAACTACACAGGGTAACTTGTAGTCAAGTGGATAGCATAACAGCGTGTAACGCCAGGCGGCCTTCAATGGGAGTAAAAGAATCCTTGTTTATTGTTGTCCTTCGGAGGGGACAACAATTAATTTAATTAATTTATTTAGAATGGAATCCTTACGGAGTCAGAATGTTAAGCAAACTGAACTAAATAAACAATAGCATTCTAAATTTTAGAGGAAATGAAATGAAGAGTAAGGAATTTTTGTTATGAAACACACTGAGTAAAATTTATAGAATGATGGTGATCTAAAAATCTTAAGTTTGTATATATCGGTCAGCTTAACAAATATTATAAATTATACTTTAATAACTAAGAGTTTAAAACTTTTTGAAAGAATGTTTTGAATGATAGCCTTTTAAGTCTGTACCCTTCCTCCATGTCCCAACGTCGCACCTAACGTGTTAAAGTTGGGAATCCCTGATCTAGTGCAAAGAGCTTATGGAAACGGAGAAACCAAATAGACCAGGAATAAAAAAGTATATTTAGTGATATGACATGACACCCTCGCGAAACCCATACTGCCAGAGCCAAGGCAGGTAAATGCCTAGATAAATAAATGCCGAAGGCATATCGGTGTGTGGATAGTTATGTATATATGAAACTTGGACATGTTGAGGCTAAATCTATTATTGGGATCTTCAGGTTCATTTTGGTCTTCATTTTCATCAAAGGACCGTGGGGATCGACTTGGTGTTGTGCCAGTGGCTAATTATAAAAATTACAAAGAGTAAAGGATGCATTTATAATATACTATTCTTAAAGTAACTGAATTAGGTGAAAATTGAATGAAATACGATTCAAACATGCATTTTTCTCTTTTGTTTTTTTTAAATATTCCGAAATATTCTTTAGGGGCCATTCTAGACGAGGATAAGCTCACCAAGTCGATATCAACTACAACAAAATATAGATTTATTTGCAAGTCATTTGACTGAAAATATTTGATAAACGATCGCTCACCATTTTACTTATTGAGAATATGCCATGGGACAGATTTTGAATAAAATTTAAATACAACTGCCAGGTGATTTAACTGCTCATCAAATGAAGCATTGGAACTCCTTAACCAGATTTCCAGAACTTGAAGTTAATTTACATCGTTATGGAGGAAAACTACTCCACTCCAATACATTCGCTAAGATATCGCTAACTGAACTACAGCATAACCCTCGCCCTAAACAGAATATATAAAACGTGATCTCATACCAAGTAATTCTTGGCTTTGAATAAACTTTCAATGACTTTCATTTCAAGGAGCTACTTTTAAGGTGGATAAATCCTTAATCTAAAACTTGAAAATAAAACTCTGTAAACAGTTTGTTTATTTATTTAGCGTTACTTTAATTAGACGATGCTACCGTTGGAGTCCTAATTTTGCCTATCCATCTTTAATCAGGGTAAGGCTTTTACGAGTACCGACAAGTTATACATCTTGAAGGTTGAAGCAATCCTATGTCCTGATTCTATTGTAAATAATTAACATATTTAAATTTATGTTTTTGTAAAGTACTGAGAATGTTTATATAACGTGAAATTACAAATGCGTTTTCGCCGCTGAGGTTTTATTGCGGGTCTTCAACAAGTTCGCTATATCTTCATTATATCACCGGATTTTCGGTAATCTAAAATTAAATCCGATTTTTTAGATATTTGATATATATGCAGGGTTTTGTGTTTTTTTACAACCTTCTACATTTTCACTATTATATCTATATTCCCTCCTAGTTAAATAAAAACTTTCATTTCGAATAAGTATACATTTTTTTGTAATTGCGATCTTGGTAATCTAGGCGATTCAAGACCCTCTAATCATTAAAACTATAATCAATAAATTCCTTACCAAAAAAATCATATAGTATAATATCGAAAAATCACAAAGGCAGGCGCCGAATTGCACTTAAGGTAAGAAACTGTTTTTGTTTTTTTGGCTTTCTGTTTTTTCTTGCAAAGTTGAGTATTTGCATATTCGATAGTTTTTCATGCACCTTAAGAAATATATGAATGTATATTATGTGTATATAGCACTAATAGAAATAAGTTCATACAAATTTACACAGAGGTTAATGCTAGTAGGTTAACCTTCTGATAAATTTGGCACATCTGGGCTGCCAACCAGCCAGTTCAGCCAATTGCTATTTCTTTTACCTAGGTGAAGCTATTAAAAATAAATGTCCCCTTGGAAAGTCATCATTCTCTTTCGTTTGGCTTTCAGTGGCATTGATTCCCAGTCTGAGCACTAAAATGGTAAGATAACATTTTCGTTTTTCAACTATACCAATTGGTTTTAAGTGCGAAAAAAAAAGTTTGATAACAGATAATTTCTACATTAGGGCACTTCTCACTAACCATCCGTCCTAAAAAATGTAAAATGTTTAGAAGTAACGAAAAATTCTCTTTATTGAAAATTATCAAGCTGTCTGAAGAAGAAATAGAAAAGAAATGTTCTCGTGTTTAAAATAAAAATTATAATTATTTATCCAAACTATTTTTTTTTTAACCTACATTGATGTTATTGAACTTAATTGAGAGTTCCCTATGAGTTTTATGTAAAAAAAAAAAAACTAAAGGTAAACATATTATATAGGAAGAAAAAAATACTACAGTAAAATGAAAGAAAAAATTACAACATAGTTTTTTCCTATAAAATATTTAATAAATAAACAACATTTATGAGGACCTTTTTTTTTTTTTTTTTCAAACTAATACCATGGCTAAATTTTATTTAATTAAATTTGTAGTTTTCAAGTTCAATTATATAATTTTATATTATTTAGTTAATAATTATATTAAACTCAAATTCAAGCACTTGTAATAGTTTTAGTCGTGTTCAAGTTCATTTAAAAATAAAACATAAGTATGGATACATTTCAGAAAAAAAGTCTCCTAAACCGTTTACCGAATAACACACAATGACGTTCAATGGCGAAAAATAAGACCTTCAGCTTAGATACGTTCAACTATTGCTGAAATGATGTAACTGTTATTTTTAACTGTTCTTCGAAATACATGACCAGTTATTTGAATTGCAAATATTTGTTAACAGTTTTGCCTATTTCTAGGTCTTCCCCTCCTCTTTGTCCTTACCGTATTCTTAAGGTGTCAAATGACTAAAGATTGAACGTTAAACTCGAAATGGTTTTTCGTCTTGTGTGCTTTGTTTTATTAAAACATGTATAATGTCAGTTACATGGATTGTAAAAAATGACTTCTTCTTAATGCTTTAATAATATTTGAAAATAATCTTCGATTGATAATAAAAGAATATTTCAACAGTCTCGGAAGTTTGGTTATTAAAATCTGTCAAGATAAAATCTTGCTAAATATCTGAAAACGAAAATACAAGAACTGACGCTTGCTTCATGAGCTTTAGAAAAGGCTACAGAATCCGAATTTTTTTTTTTTTCATTTTTTAAAATAATGATTCTAAAAAGATGGATTAAATAATATAACTATTAATATCACCTGCTCCAATGTTAAATCGTATAATTGGCATGCCACAAATTTTAGAAGAAAATACTATACAAATTAAAATTTCCAATATTGTTATTTTTTTTTGTATAATAATTACTTGAAGTGATACAAAATTTACTCACTAGTGGTATGTTATGTATATTCATTCTTTAGGCTTTAAGATTGTACTTAAATAATTATATTTATTAATGATTATATACTACATAGATCGTTTATTTTACGCGTTTCACTAGAAAACAGGAGATATTTTTATGTGATAAAAGATAAATTTTTTGTATGAGAAATTATCAGTAACAGAGTATTCTGATCTTCGTAGTTAGTGTCTTTATTAAGCAATATTAATAATTTGATATTTGTTGAAGTATTTACGAACCTTGTTGACTTCTTTTGAGTGGATAAAACTTCTCTCACTACTTGATATATTAAAAAAAAAAAAGGATTCTTCAAACAACCATCACTAAGTATATTAATTTTTTTTAAAAAAATGATTCAACATTACTCTAGTATCAATGCTTTAACGTATCAATTTTGTAAGCATTGATATAGCATCAATTTAGTTTTAAGGTTCTCATTTTTGCTGTAGTGATGAAATTCTCGGTTAATATATTTGTAGTTAATATTTTTCCGTCATTAATTTCTTATAAATTAATAGTTCCCACATTTCGCTAGATGAAAACTGTTTGAATAAAAGATAAGTAAGTTATTAGAAATAAAAATCGTTAGGCATTGTGAAATCCCATTTTACGGGAGATATTTCGACTGAAGTAATCTTCGGAAGTATCTCAAAAGGTGTAAAACAGTCTAAATTTTAAAAAGGGGACATCTGTAACCTTTAAAATATATATATTTTTTCCTTTTCTCCATAAACCCAATTTTATTCTACATTTTGTCCAACCCACTATTCTGCTTTATCAAGTAGTTGGATGAGAAATCAATTTCTTTGAAGCTTTTTTTTTTTTATTTTTTTTTTTCATGATAGATCTTTTTTCAATCTTCGAATTTTTACTGGAGGTGCATGTACTAAGAGATGATTATTGTGAGTTAAAATGGTGAAATCCTCATTCCGATTAACTGGACCCCTTATGTGAAATGTTTTAGAATTATACTAATAATTATACCTTAGCAGTTTCGCTAATATGGTTTATTTTTATATGAGCTTGCACAAGTATTTAGCAAGGTAACACGTTTACCAGTTTTCACATGTTGCGTCAAGACCGCGATTATTCCGGACGAAAGTCGTTTCATTTTAACTTATGGAAAAAAAAAAATATAAAAGAAAACCGAGTTCTTACATTAGGGAAATAGATGTAACTGGAACAGATAAGGAGCGATGATATATGTATCCCGTTTCGGTAATAACGTAGGCAGTTAAAAATGATACCTATCTAGGCTGAGGTTCTGTATTGGAGAAAGAACTACTAAGCAATACCCGTTCCACGTGGCTATCGTTACCTTACGGGGGCTGAGTAATCGTCTCCTCTCCGCCGCATGTCTTCCGTCCGAAGGCCGTCCTCTGCGGATCAGGTAAGTGCATCCTTGGGCTGCGATGCCTCCAAAACAGTAGTTCTCCGACAATCATTTCAGCTATATTAACCCTTAATGCGAACTGATTTAAGTGTACAAGGTTTGTACTATATTCGTTACCAGTCTTCTTACCTCCGGAATTTCGCGTTGTTTGGGTTTTGGGACGATTATATGAATCTTGAATAAGAATTAATGCAACTTTTTACAGCGTAAAACTTGATAATTATTAAAGTTTTTAATAAGAATTCTTTTAAAATAAATCAACAGCATTTATTGGCGAGATCTCAAGGTGTCAATGCAGCTTAACACAAAAGTTTTTTTATTATTCGTTTTTTTAAGTTTTAACAATAACTGGGAGTGAATGTGTGAGTGAGAATAGCAGCTCAAGGTCCCGAGTCCGAATCGGCTGTGACTGGGATATCGTCCAGTGGCAAACCCAGCTTCTATAAAGTCGGTACTCTTAATTGCTAAATTAAGGGGGGGGGACCTGGCGGTTGAGCGTGATCGCGGCTAAAAATCAGAACCTGCATAAACAGTACTCCAACCAAGATCCTCCATGGATTCTAGTGGTACAGTTTTTTTTTTTAACAATTAAAGTTTTTTATTTATTTGATAGAAAAAAACTGCTTTGTTTGTACTCTTTCCATTATTTGAATGTGGTATATTCAACGAAGGCTTGTGTACAAAAAAAATAAGAAGGGGAAATATTAAGAATATAAAGTAGTCCGTCCAGGGATGTTCGGCAGATCTGAAACACTAATGATTGTAATGTTCGGATCGATATATTTTTGTTATTGTTCTAATAATACTTACTGTTTGACCCATGAACGAAAAGTGTTTCATATTTGGTCGGAATTGAATAAAAAGATAAAAAATTGGGAATTAACTCACCCGCCCTGCTTTACCTACCTTTAATAACATTTATAAGGGATTTGCATCCTTTCCAACCAGCGATTCATATTTAATCGATAACTGATAAAAAGGTAAATAGTTAATATTTGCCTCCCCCCCTCCCCAATGTGTATTCTGATGCTATTTATCTTTACTCCACTTACTTTAACTTAACCTCCACTTACTTTTATTTGATCTATTTATATGACTATAAATTTCGTTAAAATCGGATAAACTGGTAATAATTTAATAATTTTCTTCCGAGACGCGCCAATGTTTTACCCCAGTTTCTAATTAATTAAGTCTTAAACATACCTTTCTTCTTGATATTATATTGTTTTAACAATTATTCGAAACCGAAGAAGTAAACTTTTAAGAATATTATTGCATAAATCTCTGCAATTGAGAAAATATCAATCAGTATTACTAAACATCAGTCATCATTATTACTGTCAATCCAAAGTACATTCATGGAAAAGGTAAATTAAGAAATGAGTTAACTAATCAAAACCGGTCACAATATTGTAGCCTTGATAGACAATGCAATATTGTCAAGATGGAAGCACGGACACGTGCCGTTTCACACAGTACAAAATAACTGATTGTTCAGGTACATAATTGTATTAATAGCTTCTATAAAGTCGGTACTCTTAATTAATAAATTAAGGGGGAGACCTGGCGGTTGAGCGTGATCGCGGCTAAGAATCAGAACTTGCACAAGAGGTATAGTTTTTTTTTGTTTTTGTTAACAATTGAAGTTTTTTATTTATTAGATAGAAAAAAATTGCTTTGTTTTTACAATTTCCATTATTTGAATGTGGTATATCAAATAATTAGATAAAGGTAAAGTAAATAAATAAATAAAGATAAATAATTTATTTACCTCTATAGTATTTGTATCTACTAAATTCTGAAATAAAAAAAGTATCATCTCACCCCCTCAAGTGATGATGTTGTTAATCCCTAAATGCATATAAGAAGATACACACTGCGTTCAATTTAAATAATAAAACAAACAATGATTCATTTGATAACAGCTCCATCTCATATATCTAAATATCAGTGTCTCATTTTTAAGTGCATAAGGATCAGTCGCATAATTGGTATTGATAAGAAATCGATTTCAATCATGAAGATTTTTTTTTGCACTGTTGCAATAAACATTAAGCTTTTATATAAAGTGTTGATATTCCTAAATCATGTTAGAGAAAAACCAAGGTCGAGAGAAACTAACTTGTTATTTCTTATAGCTGAGATAAGGAATTTCTCATTGAAAATTAATTAAAACATTCATTGAGCTTCTCATCATGTTTTTGTTTTATTCCGTATATTTATTCGATTATCTCTTCTTACTGCCATCATTGTTTTGGTATGATTAACAATGTGAAAGTACTTAAGTGGAAAGAACCCATACAGAGTTCATCTACAATACGTAGTTCTTATCGCCACTATTAGGAACCGAGATGTGAAGGATAGATTTGTTTGTCATTCTTCTCTAGCCCCAAACAAACACATATAACAAAATAATCTAAGATAATAGTCGTTAGTTTGTTATAGATAGCATAACTAATCTTAATAGGACGCGCCAGATTTTCCATAATTCCAGGACCTCACCGTTTTCATCGAGTTGATTAACATCAATACCTCCTCATAGCTTTATCTATTTATTATTATTATATTTACCTCTTCTTTAAAATTGATTCATAAATTCTATGTTAATATTCGTTTATTTGATTATAAGTGATTCTCAGGTAAATTTCTTTTTTCTTTTTATAAGACCCTACTTTCTCTATAAATATAATCTTCCATCCCAGAATTTTCTTTCAAGCATACAACCTATGCTCGCCGATTTCATCCTTACTAAATTTAAATTACAAATACACCCCATTGATAAAAACATAAAATAAATACCTTGATAAATATAGGTAGGTAAATACGTTTCATAGGTAAAATACCAATGGTGGGGAAAAATGAAAAAATAAAGTCAAGTTTCGTCTATACTTAACATGTTTTCTTCTTGTTTTAAACGGTATGGTTTTTTAAGAACCACATACCTACGTTGAAAATTTTTCGGATTTTTTTTCCTTCCTCACGGTTCGTCTTATCATCACATCTTGAACGACTAAGCCAGTGAAAAATTTATAATTACGACAGCCAACCGAAAAATGTGGGCTCAGATTCAGCTTGGAAATTCTTGGCACTGGGCCATAATTTGACGAGTGAAGTGTTGCGTATGATGGACAAGGGTTTATAAATGAAGCAGTGCACATGAAATCCCACCTGTAATAATACCTACATCTATATATATATATACATATATATATATATCTATATATATATATATATATATATATATATATATATATATCTATATATACGTTAAAGGAAGCAGGTAAGTAGGTAACCGATATTGATATATGATCGTTGTATTTATTGATATTGTAATGGATTCTTTCAGTGTACTATAATACTGCACATTACATAAGTATATATTATTACAAAAATACATATGTATACAGGTACATATGTACAAAAATATATTATGAAAATAGTGACAGTAATTTATTTTATGAATAATCCAACGATATAATAACGTTTTATAACTCCATAAAGAGGATCCTCAAGTAACGTTTTTCTTATAATTAAAATTAATAATAACTGCTAATGATTATTATTAACTCAGATAATGCAAGTTGATTTTAGCTCTTAAAAATTGCAAATAATTATTATTACGGTATTTTAATGAATCCGACCTTAGAAGACTACTTATTTTGGAATTTTGAATATAAATTAAATCACAAGAAGCAAATAGATTTTAAATAAATTGTTTTCCCTTTTATTTCTCTGCAATAGGATCTGTGACGTCTATTCAAATTTAAGACGTCTTTTATTTAAATCAGGCATCTCCGGAACGCTGAGGAAATATTTATAGGATGCGGAAAACATTACTGGGATGATTGGGATACTTGTTTTAATTCTAAAGTACAAATTAATTCTAAAAAAAAAATAGTTTTTAGTTAAATAGTTAGTGTAATCCAAAGTCCACAAAAAAACTACAGTTAGATCAGTGACAATGAAACAGTCCAGAGCCATAATGAGTGCTAATAAGTTGATCATGTACAATAAAGAAAGAAATAAGTTGATGATGTATAATAAAGAAAAACTGATATATTTTCATTTATAACAATTTCATTTAAATAAAAATGGCGATGGAGCTAAAAAATGTACAATAGATAACCCCTCTGGGGAATGAAGATGTAATGGGCCAAAAGCCCGAAACGTTGGGATTATTAAATACAAGATAACTCATGGAAAAGATTCCTTCATTAAAGAAAATCCTCAAACAAGCCACTCTACCTCACTAAAGTGAAATATAAAACCAAGTAAAAGATAATTATTTTAAGTTATGTATGCATACTACTTTACTTAAAATTACCTAATTTTCTTTAACACTTAAACGTGCAAAGATTTTAAAAATCGAACTTTCATTTAAAAAAAAATGGCCGAATTATTACACATTACCTTTAGGTAACTATTGGAATATAGGTATCTATATCATTTTTTTTTTCATTTAAGTGGAGTCAATGTAATTCATACAATCGTGTACCAAGAATGAATTTCCCATTTATACCATTACTTATGAGACTCCGTGCTTTACAGGGATTCGTTTTAATTTTTTTATATAAATATTTTTTTGGGAGAATGTAGAAATAATAATCGAGTTTTAGACTGAACGATCATGTCTTTCGATGATACATCCTAAATAGGAATCGATAGAAAGGGTTCACAACAATGTCCGATTATAAACTAAATTTTCAACAAAATTGGAAATAAATTCAGTGGAAATTGCAGTTAGTATTTTCAGAATATTTTTATCATTGTAAGTGGCACGGGCCTGTTTTTTATTACCTTTTTAAATGACTCATTTTTTTTCTTATCGAAAATTTGTCCCAATACCATATACTGATAAAGCCTTATTATAAAATTAATAATTTTCACTTGCGACTATTACTAATTAAACATTTCAAACCTAATAATGAAACTAAAACAAACTTAATAATGACCAACCTATTCATGCTTATCATTCCGAGGGGGTCTACAAGAAAATTATTATATAACATGTGCTACAGATAAGACCGAATATTCGACAGAGGACTCGTCAATTAAAGGAAAATATCAGTTCGATTGCGCTGAAGGTGATAACGTCAAACGTATTCAAATAATTTAATAGGGCGGACAAGGCTTATATCAGTAATTAATTATGGATTGAAAGCATCCGAAAAAAAATAATTAGATATATTCAAGCTAATCAGAAAACTGTTTTTGGGGTAAGATTTTTTAAAGAAAAATATCAAAATTTACCTTAAAAATTATAAATAAATAAATTATAAAACCGTTCAACATATAAAAGCTAGCCTTCCTAACACATTAAATAATTTAGTTTTTTAACGATAATTTTTATTTTTTAGATAAGGAGTGTATTTGTATATTCAATCTGATGCAGAGTTAGGAACTTTTGAAATTTAGAACTTGAAGAAATTTTACTATAAGTAATAATTAGATGATCTCCAAGTCCATGACTAGATAGAACTTATTATTATAAGAATAGTTATTTAAAGTAAATAATCATTATTTAAATATTTAATATGATATTTAACGGTTAAGTTAGTACACGTCCCAAAGAAATTTCAAATCTTATTTAGTTTTCCTTTAAGCTATTTTAAGAAGGCTCTGAAATCAGAATTGTTTTTGTAAGACGATCATTTTGTCTTTCTCTAGTCACTATGGATATTTTATTCAATAATTTTATTTAAGTCGTAATAGCCTTTCTATTTAATCAATTGATAGTTGTGTAATCGTAGTAAGAACAGTGTTTAATTAAAAAATTTAAATTATAAAAATTTTGTTTTACTTATGGTACACTTATATAGTAAAATGCTGAGTAATTTTGTATTGCAATATTTCGTTCCGCCACATTGCTCAATGATTATATAATGTTCGTAAATTGAACTCGCTATTTATTATAAGAGGAAAAAACAGAAATACATAACCTTCATAAGAAAAAAATGTATATACAATAATAAAATAATTAATATTACATCCTTATTAATGAGATTTTTTAAAAATTGTAATTGAGAAAATATGGTCTCCTAAAGTGTGAGAGAAGCGTGGCGACCTCCAGTAGTCCTGCTCGGGGGAAAACCCTGGTTTCTCCAGCTTAGTTAATTTTATTTATTACACTGTCTTTAATTATAATAATTATTATTATTATTATTTTAGTTTAGTATTTATTTATATTTTTTGTAAATACTGTGCCAATATGCTCACTGAGCAGCTGACTAATTTCTAATTTCATTCAATGGGTCAGATTGGAATACACGTAAGTCAATAAAGGGTCTTAAATCTGAAAGATGGAATGAATGAATGATGGAATCGACGGAAGTATTTTTGGTAAATTGAAAAAAAAAAAAAAATTGTTGGCGAATGTATTAATAGTATCTTCATTTAATTTTAAAGGTTAAGAGAGTATATATAGACAAAAGAAAATAAAGATATTTGGAAAATATTTTATTGAGTAAAACAAATTTATTACAAAAACAGAAAATATTTCTTACTAAATACTATTAATAAATCTATAATAATATAAATCTGTAATAATAATCTGTTATATAAATTAGCTTCTAGAGGAACTTACAGCCAATATTAATGAAGTTTTTAACATGGGGAAATATTGAGAGGATACTAAAATAGTGAATTGGTTCATAATTTTAAAACTTGAAAGCAATTTTTAAAGTTTTTTAAAGCGATAATTTACTTCAATTAAAATCTCCGTTCTTAAACATTTGATTAGGTAAAGTCTAGTAAATTACTAGACTTACTAGTAAGCGTTGTCAAGTCTATGACTAGAGAGTGTTGGAAAAATAGCGATGACAATGAGGATAAGAAAAGAGCATGGCGCATTTTTACTAAGTTTTTTTTACTAAGTCAAATTTCGTCTCCAATCATCTCTTTCAGGTTGGGTGACGTTTTAATCTGATGAAAGAAATAAGACATATTTTTCACAAAAAAACGTATTAGCTTTATTCAAATACGCTTTTGAATTCAATGCTTCGGCTTTTAGAGCCATTCTCAAGCATGCAAACATTATTTATCAGAAGCATTATTTATAAATATTACATCAATAATTTTTCATAAAATTTAGAAATTATAACCTCATTTCCTTATATAAAAATATTTATTTTAATATATTGAAAAATATGTAGAGGCGTGAAATTATTATTTACGATATGGTCTCTATTCTAATATTTATATGAACAAATATAATAAATTATCTATCTATCAACTAGTTATTAAGCATAATAATCAAATGTCTAAATTTCATATAAAAATACTAATGTTATATTAACAAGTAATGCTTCTTCTCCGGTGGCCGAGACGTTGCCACTTTATATAATGCTGACGGTTTTTTGGTGAAAATAGGTCTTTTTATTTATTTCATTAGATTAAATGTCGACATTTTTTATAAGCACATAAAATTATTTTTTAGAATTCCCAGAAATATCCTTCATAAATTCCATTTCTTCCAAAGGCCAAACTGGCTTGAACTTGTCGAAACAGCGTAACTATTTTGAATCCTTTTAAAGACGGTGTCTCGTACGTGAAGCCTCGCCTGTGTTACCCCCACCCTCTGAAGGGTAACTGAACCCAACGTTATCTCTTTGAACCCATCATGGTTACCATTCCTTATAGATTGTAATATTTACAAAAGAGGGCACCCATAAAAAAATTAATTGATCCAACATACTTAAGAACACCGATTTTTTTTTTATATTATATTCTTCTGATTAAGTAAATGAACACAATTACGTTGAGATTGGTAAATAAATTAATATGTGAGAACTGATTCATGACCTAACTACATGTAACGACGTCCGATATTTAGGTCAGGGCTACGAGTAGTGTGCGAATCGTCCCATCGTTCAACCTAATACTTGATTGTTTCATCGAGCCCTAGATTGAATACTAATAACATTGTATAATAGGGTTTTAGAATCAATTGAACTATCAAATTTCTTTCTCATTCCTCGAAAAATTGAGGCCTTCAATAGCAACTTCTTTACACAAATATAATATACTTTCAGCTATTTTTCACTCTTCGCCAAACCTTTTAAAACACGAAAATAAACAAAAAATGTGGAGGTTGGGAAAATACAGACTCCAAAAGAGACTTCTCTAATGCCAACTCGACTAACATATAAATGTTCAACTATTTTACTCGATTAAAAGATGCAGTATCGATAGACTAAACTTTTCAAACGGGAAAGAAATGAGAAAATGTAAGAAACATATTGTACCAACTACCGCTCCTATGAACTTAGATATAGACCAATTACCTATTATATTCTTAAATAATTTGACTTATTGAATACCAGTGGTTAAAAACAAATTCCAGTAACTTTCGGGAGGTTCGTGATTTTATATATATTATTATACTGTCATCAATATGTACCTACATTTTGTGACGTGAAATGAAAATAGATGTTTTTATTTCACATAGTACAAATTCTAGAATTACAGTCATCTATTAGTACGTGATCACATGTTTGGAATGTTCTGGGCTGGCCCATATCGGAACATATATATATATATATATATATATATATATATATATATATATATATATATATATATATAAGAAGCAATTGTCTAGTATCATAGTCATACTCTAAACCGCCAAGTAAACAGTTAATTTGGGTCACTGTTCTGTCATTACTTGTTGTGTTACTAATTTGAGTTTTGATTGTTATTTTGACATTATGTTGTAGTAAATTTAACTCAATAAAAGTTTTTAAACCCGTATTGGTGTTAAAAAATATATTTATAAATAATTGGAATATTTAAACATTTGTGAATGATTGGTTAGGAACCAATCAGGGAAGTTCGCGCCTCGTTGGCGGGAGCATTTAAATATGGAATTAATCCACCACTCATTCCTTCGGCCCGGGAAAAACTCCCATATAGCCGAAAAGCGAGAGTAAGATTAGATCATGCTTGGTCTGTTGATGGGGCGCTAAGTTACTAGAGACACCGGCCTTTGAAACGATCATGTTTCTTGTTTGTTTCCAAAGGACCTTTTATTTTTTTAGGCCTGTGTTGAACCAACCGTTCTGCCTGATACACATTTCTTAAGCTCACCTCTATAGACTTTAGTGATTATTATTTTTTAGTTTATATTTTTTTAAACGTTCTTTAAGTTATGCTATTCCATTATGGGACTACTGACCATTAAGATTATAATCCGATGGGTATCTGAATATTTAAGTATTGTAACATACTTTCTTTATGTTATTTTTTATTGCTCTTTAACTCATAAAGTTAAAATATGTGCTAGCCAAACTCTATTTGGACGTGGCTTAGTCCTTAAATACAAATAAAGGTTATCTTGTCAATACATTAGCGTTTTTTTGTCATTAAAGATTCTGAATTTTTATATTTTCTAGTATCCTTTAAATTATTTTCAAAAAATGGATTCAAATTTGTTATTGAATCATTAGCCAACCGAATAATTGCCCGATTACAATATTTTTTTTTAATGATATTAATTATAATATTGATGTCTATTCTTAGAAAGAAAATAGCTTAACTGGTTTTAAAATGTTTTCATCAGCATAGCCATTAAATGATTAAAAATAAAATTTATTAATTAAAATTTACACCCCACTGTATAACTTTTGTCTGAACAGCACCTTTTAAGCAATTTCTTTTCGCTATTTTTTGTTTTTTAATGTGTTAGTGCTCTCTCCTTCTAAAAAATCTTAAGAAGCTATGGGACGAGTGGTAAAATATGACAAGAATATCTTTTCAAATGTGTAATAAAAAATTCACATTTTTTTCAAGTACTCATGTGTAAATTTGATATGTTACCAAATCCATCAGATGTCCATGAACTTAATGTCGTAATTTTCATGAAATATTCTAGTATTGTGTAGGTTCTGATCGGAATACATGTATTATCTATTACTTGGATAAATGTCCATAGAAATATCACTATACACATTTGTTCAACACCTTAAAATTTTGTCATTCACAACATTGACCAACAATTAAAATTATCCTTGATCACCTTCTGTGATCAACCCTGTGCGTAAGTGCGTTTATTTTTATATCATCTTAAAAATATGTAATTAACAAATCCGTCAATTTTAGAATAACTAATCATCAGTAGTACGATGAGGTCTCTTAATTATACAATCTGAAGTTTTTCATTTACGCAAGATAACTGATTTTATACACAATTTTCCTTGTGTTATCTTTTATGAGATTTTAATTTTCAATACTTAAGAGTATCATTCAGATGAAATGATAACAAACATATTTATTACGGGTTTTGACAAATAACAAAAAAAGAAACATTTAAAAGAAAGTAGGCTTTATTCAGATTAAATAAATAAGTTGATTAATTTAAAAATAATCTCACTTCGTCCATTTAAAACGTTTCTGCACTCGGCTTCCTAAAACGTTGACCTGATGTAATGTGTGTCATTTATATTAAAAATTATTTTTCTAAACATCTAATATAGGTTTTAAATTATCAAAACATTCAGATAAATTTTTAAAACTTAAAAATAAGTATGAATACAGCAGTTAGAGTTTATAAATTGTGGTTTAGTTTCAAACTTCATCAACTTCAATAATATATTCGGTTGGCACAGATGCAGAATTTTGAATAATTGGCAAGACGTATGCTGTTGTCAAAACATCTTTGTTTGGCTCAATTTTAATCCTCAACACCGGAAATGTTTCTCTTCCACAATTCGTCAATTAATGGCGTCTGCGCCATCCTTCTTGGCATAGAAAATAGCTAAATCAGTCTGGCCGTATAGAAGGCTGTGGGAAGATGCCTGGAGAAAAGTATGTGCCATTTTTACATTTTCTCAGATCTCCATTTTACTTGCTATTTATGTAAGTTTAATAAAGAATTATTGTAAAAAATATGGGTTGTTAGTGATATTTTATCCAGATGCTATGGTTCGTTTATTTAGTAGACAGACTAAACGTGTTTTTTAGAACATGCAATATGATATCTGTAAGAATTCATGTTTGAAAGTTTTTTGTTGTTCAATTCCTCAAGAAATAAAATTTATATCTACCAAATTATTGATAAAATTTATATTATATGAGGATCATTTGTAGGCGTATTTATAACAATCCTTAAATTTAAGGCCGTAAAAGACTGTCAAATGTTGTAAATGTTAATGCCAAATCATTTATTTTGAGAAAGAAAAAGTATAGGTATAGTATTTGAGCTCAATTTTTTTTCTAAATTATATACTACATACCCAATTATTTGATAAATACGTTTTTTCAAAATAATATCAGTCCATCATCAATTCTATCTCTGTTGGCTAATTTCTTTGCTAATTTTTGCTTTAAGCATCTATCCAATATGCCAAATAATATCGAGTATCGATACTTTTTGAAAAGTATCTTATCGAAAGAAGTATCGGTGATTAAGTGGTATCGTAAAGTAGCTGGTGGCACTTAAGTAAAATCGTGAATAAAACGATATCGATACAAAAATCTTTAAGATAGGCACTTAGTTCTGATTCCATTATATTGACGATAGAATTCACTTCAATCACAATTAATTTTTCTTTTTTGGCTCTTAAAGTCTTTTCTATTTACATGCTTCAATGTAATGTAATTGGAAAACTCAATTTCCCAGTCTTTTTGTTGGACTCTTGACTGATAATTTAATTTTTATTATAAATTATGAAAAATAAAATAGCTCCTTAAAAAAAAAAAGATAAACGCTTGAGCTTTGAGTAGATCTGACATTGACGTGTTCACTCTTCAGAAGATCTTTCCACATTTTTTCCCTTCCGACCGCCCCCACTACATCCATGTTTGAGTGGCTGTCAGAAAAATATTTTTCAATTTGAGATAGTACACCTTCTTGAGTTAGTGCGCGAGAAGATATCGTTGGAGAGGTGCTGTCATCGAGAAGGGTACACCTCGTTCGAAGTGACATTAATTCATATCCATGTTTCTAGGTTTTAGCCTATGCCTCTCAAATCCTCAGCTGCAAATCCATAGCAGAGAAGGTAAAAAAAACAAAACAAAAAAACAACATGTTTCTGAAAATTGAGCGGTTTATTTTAGGAAAGCGTTCGTGCGCATAATATTGCGTAGGTGCGCCCTGCATTTTTTTTTTGTTCTTTTAATACATCCCTACTAAAATCATTTTTTGATGTATCGAATTTCGTAAGATTTCATTGTATATTAGTTATTTACGATAAGTTGATTTATTTTAACTCTACCCCGACTATCTTTTATTTAATATAAATTTTATTTTATTTTTGTATAAATATTGCCAATATAATTGTATAGAATCCTTTCAGGAAAATCAGTTAATTAGTTCCAGAAAAATTTTGATGATTTATACGACGTAGCCTAAAAAACAATAATTAAAAAAATATATGTACATTAAGTAAATATAACTAAAAAATGGATAACCATGTTATGAATGGTGAACGAAATATTTTACGTCGTGCTATGAAAACTTAAAAAGTAATCAAAACTGATAACACTGGTAATGAAGTAATGAATCGTGAAAAATGGAACTTAGGTGAACGTGCAAATCCAAAACTGATTTACGCAATTGATCTTTATTCGATGGTCGTCAATTTTGATGGCGTCTTTCTAATATCTGCAGTTTACCATATTTTTACTACTTATACTTATATACATATTTTGTCTCTGTCTATCCGTTTCAGAACTTGTTCGTTGGTATATGAATTCAAAATATTACCTGAATGGACTGTACCTAAATAAAGTTAGTATACCTGTACTTAAGTTGGGTACATAAGAAAATTTGAAGAAAATGGAATGCAATTTTAATAAAATATATAATATGATTTGATTAGGATATAGGAATCAATAAATCAATAATCAATAAAAAAAAATTTAGTGTAATTCAAGCTATGGTAGTGCATATATCAATTATGACCTTTTAAATTGAAATTAAAAAAAATTGAAAAATAACTACTCGTCGAACAATTGTTATAGTTTGTTCAAAAATAATACTGATTTACTACAAGTTTGCATAGAAAAAAATTAACAAAATAGTTTTTTATTTTATCAGTACCTATTTCAAAAATAATCTTCATCCAATGTAATTCGTTATCATATTTTATGGAAATAAGTGAATAAAATGTTTTGAAGGAGAGGTGCCGATTTTGACAATTATTTTTGGTTTTGTAGGTAATTTATCAGCCATTCGAATAAATCAACCATAAATTTTATACTTTTTGAGGCACGTGCGAATGAAGTTTTCATTTCATTAATTACATATTTTTCCTATGTTTTTCCTCCGATGCTGTAAAGACAGTTTTTACAATGATAGTTCGTTGGATTCTATAAATTATTAAAACAGATATGGAAATACTACAACAGAAAAACATGAAAAATGAAAAACTACATGCGCAATTTAACGATAGTTGGCTTATTAGTCCTAAAACAAATAATGTATATTATCTCTGGTCAGCTTTTAATGATGTTATTTTCAGCCCTCTTAATGAAAATAAATAAAAGAACTTTCTAACAATGTAAATACTTTATTTAAAAATATATTTATTTACACAGATAATTAGACTGAATGATGATGCTTCGTTTTATCGGGTATTCGAGGAAGTACTTACTTACAACAGATTGATCTAAAGTATTCTAGACTTAAACTTGGCTACTTTCATGGCCCAAGATTTCCGGCCGAGAAATTCGTTTTCCCTACTTCCAACACAGTTTTGAACAAATTAATCCGATTGAATTTAACACAGCGATAAATTTGTTGTTGTTGATCGGTTCGGTTCTCCAAGAGATGATTCAGTCCATCCATTTAATTAATGACTCATAAAGGAAATATCACTTTGGAAAACAGTTGAGCCATAATGTTGATTGACGGAAGATATGGTGAAACGTTTTGTTGCTTTTCTGAAATCAACAAACATCTTATACAGAAAAAAAAAGTTCATATTCAAGTTGTATTGTTCTATTCTATACAATATTTATTTTCAAAAGTTAGTACATTGTCCCATATTCAGGTATAGGTGAATATCGATAAATCTACTCAATTTTTTTTTATGAAAATTTCCCAAGATGAAGAAACAATGGAACTATAATTAAAAAAAAATTGTAGAGCTTCGAGTCAAACTTGGAAAAATTTCACTTTGACCCCTTGTTTTCAAAGGTCCACATATAATATTCTATTTTAATTAGTCATTCGATATAAGTATTTTCAGTGAAATATTGAAATTTTTATTTAGTAAAATATTGAAATTTTATGACATACCTATTGGATTCTAAAAGATATTATGTAAAAGGAACATTCCAGATTGTTTGATTTGACTAATGAATGACATTGCGTTCTTCAGACGGTCGCGTCGGGGTCAATGTGTGGTATTTGTATCATTTTAGTCACTGGAATTTCATTAACTTTTATAGGATAGTGTCACGTATAAAGGAAAATATAATTTTTTTTTATTTTATAAAAGTTTAAATATTTATAAAAATTAAAAATATTTATAAAAAGTTTGTACGATAATTAACTGTGCCTTCAAGCGATATTTACGGAAAGCCGTGCTACATAAGGAACCTGTGTAGGTACCTCACCGTATTATAAGTTTGCTAGATAGACCTTTAAGTAATTTATGAATATTAATGGAGACAAACACATATCAATATTTTTACATATAGGTATTTCATATTAATGTTAAATAACTATACATTGAAATGAAATGTTATGGTACAGGCACAAACTTTTAAGAGTATTGGAATCGACCTGAGAGAAGACGTACGTAAGAAACTAACATTATAGCCATTGTCGCACTGGCGAATATAGAATATATTTTCTGTGTGTGGGGGGGGGGGGAGGAATTAATTTATAGCTGGGTAAAATTTCGAACTGAACGTAAACAACTAACGATGGCTGCAAATGACCCCCCCCCCCCCCAACTGAATGAAATTGGGTAATTCAAATTACAATACTTAATTTAATTCTTTATATTACCGATTTCGGAAAGGAGGCGAGGCTGGTCACCCCTCTTTGATTTTACAAAATGAATTAAATGAATCCATGAAAAATTCGTGGTTATTTTTTCGGATAAAACTATTAAACGTAATTTTGAAAAAGATAAGGTGAATTATATAAATATTTAAATAACAAAACCACTAAGACATTTGTCTGATTGCATTGGTGATTTTGGAATGTGGAAAACTTGGAATTGTAGAATTCCATGTGGGTATTGTGGAAAACTTGTACGAAAATATCCAATTTTAAAAAAATTTGGAGAAGAACACAAAATAAAACTAATTGTTATTCCTTATGTTAAATAATAAATTATTAATAAATTTAATACTATAATCAACGTATAAATTTTATATAGGCCAGTTGGCAGAGTGTTGATTTCTAAAACGAATTTTTAATTATACATTTCATGTATGAGATGCCACGACTAATGCATATATTGTCTCGATTGGGATATCAATCATTTATCTGCCAGTCGTTGAATTTTTCGTTAATTCTGGTTCTAATAATTTCGTCTTGAAACTTATTATTTTAAAAGGGTGAACTAATTGTT
Organism: Aelia acuminata; assembly: GCA_911387785.2. NCBI lineage: Eukaryota > Metazoa > Arthropoda > Insecta > Hemiptera > Pentatomidae > Aelia > Aelia acuminata. The sequence continues at coordinate 91,310,620 of OU426983.1, read as the reverse complement.
ACTGTGCAAAAATTGGTTTGATTAAGAACATTAATTCTGGGTAGTATATCAGTGAATTTAGGCTTTCCTAATGATGTATTGATGTACTTGAGGTAATTCTCGGGAAAACTTACTTGCTGACATCGAGGGTCATCAATTATTTTCTGATTATACAATAACAAACATATATTTTTGTTGAGTCAGGAAAAACAATTAACAAGAAGGATATTATTTGTTTTAATTTTGAATTTAAGTATAAATTAGGCAAAAAATCTAAATACATACTTCTATGGATTATCATATCCAATTAATCTTCTTTGGTATACGAATATTCCCTAATCAGCAAAGTTTTTATCGTCTGATTTTAATAGTTTTGTTAAGTATGCAAAAAACAAATCAAAACATGAAAAACCTTTTAAATCTTGATAAGAAAGTCTATATTTAAAACCATCAATACTGTCTACTTCTAATCTTTTGGATTTAGATTTGTCATCAACCAAATCTTAATATTCAGAAAAAAAAAATAATAAGAAGAAGAAATTGAAAGGAAATAAACAAGCACACAGAAAAATTTTTGGTGGTCTATGCTGAATTCCTGTAGAATAGGTACAAAATGATGGTTTCAAAGTTCAAAATTACGTTCGTATCTTTGCTAATATTCTCTCATAAATTATTTTTCGTTACAGAGTGATTTTAATTACTTTAAAAGTATACATTTGGCATAAATTGTATAATTTTGTGGTTTATACCCAAATAAATGATTTTTTCTTCAAGTTTTTATAATTCTGCTTTTAGGGAATATAGAATAATTATCGCTCACACCTTTCAAAAAATGCCCATCTTTAGTTATGGCTGTCCTCTTAATGCGCTGAAAGAGTAGTAAATCCTCACAAAATTTTAACAAGAACGTCATAAATCAAAAGGGACTGTTCTAAATCTAAAAATCTAAAGTTTTCTTATTTTGTTTTTCTCAAAACAGAGAAAAAAAAATTCAGTTCATACCTAAAGGTGCCGAGACAGGCTGTTCGGGTACATTGTTCGACGCTATGTAAAGCCACCTTAAACCGATCTGCTGTATGCAACTACAGTAAACAGTTCAATCGGAGGTTTAGTTCTGTTCTCAACACATTTTATTCTACTGCAAATATTTAAATTCACTCTCTTAAAAAATTATGTTTATGAGACCTTCTTCAAATTTAGACGTTCTTGGTGTCTATGAAGTTTTGAAAGGAATGTGCTTTCAAGCTAAAATTACAGACATGGTTTACCAAAATAGTTAGATCCGTTTTTTACGGTATATTTTGGCCGATTGTGGAGCCGCTATAGCGCAGTTACAAGGTTGTGTGCGCAGGCTTCGGTTTCCTAAACCTCTTGTACAAGAGAAAATAGTGGCACAGCCTGGCCAATGGCTGAGAATAGGGCATGACGCACGTAAATGATCTGTTGTAAACGATCGAATTATAATTTAATAACTTTATTAGGAAAGTAAAAGATGGATGTTTGTTCAAACATATCGAATTTTCAATATAGCAAAAATTAAATAAACATTTTAACTTCATTAGATTATTCTTGCGTTTACATACATAGATTTTTCAGAGAAGCTAATTTGCTTTTGGGTTTGTTTTATTTTTAATTGACAACCAAAATTTTTTTTTTGTCGATGAATTTGTTTTGAAATACAATTATTTTGATATGATTCCAGGTGTAAAAGGTGATGTTGAAGGTGGTCGGTGCTTCCTGGGAGCAGACGAGGTTGACTTCTATACTCCTCTTCATAGTTATCATCATAGCTCTGGTCACCATCTTGTTCTTTGAAGTCCATGTGTAAGTAAGACATTTTATTTTATTTATTATAATTCTGTTTATTTTATTTAATCTAAGAGTTTATTTTTGATACAATTATGATGGGAGCGGGGTAGCTCATTGGTAAGGCAATGAGTTTCTGTACAAGGAGGTGTCCTTCCCCGACCGCGGACCAAGAAACAGTACTTCCTTACACAGCAATGAGCCTTTCATGGCTTTTTTTTTTTTTTTTCAATTATGATTGCAAAAATATCTCGATCTTAAATTTAGATTTCAAGGTTTCTTCTGTATGAAGTTTGATGAGACATACATACGATACGCTCATGTTGAGAAATATGATGCTCAACGTTATTAAAAGTTCTTTTATGATACTTACGGTCTTCATCTTAGTAAAAAGATTTTTGGAGTGATTATTTGTTAATGATGACTGACAACACTGTACTTCAAGATCGAAGCTGGCAAGCGGAAGGTTTCGGACGTGTGAAGGTGAAAGAGCTTAACTGTTAACAGATCTCTCCCGTTGCAGAAATAAACTTCGTAAAAATAAACCGTTCCTCAGAGTTGAATAGTTTTCGTAAATTTTCAATTGCTCCAACTTTTAACGGTTCAATTTTGAAGGCTAAGAATTTAACGGTACCAACCTTGAAAATAAATATCGAACTCCATGGTTTTTAAATGAATTGATAATTGACAATGAAAAATATGGCTCTTCCATTAGCTTAAGATCCAGCAGCAGTACCCGTTCCAAAATATTGTTGAAGGGGCCTCACTTTTTTTTTCACTAACTTTTCTACTTTCTTCAGAATATTTAAACTCCCTATTGAATGATTATTAATAAGAAATGTTTTTATTATGCGGAAGGATTGAAACCACTGGGATTCTGATTCTAGAAAGAAAGTTCGTGTATTGACATACGGTGACTGAGAATGATTTTTAAATTAGGGATAAACCATGAATTCAAATTATGAGTTCATACAACTGAATGCTTTAATGCGATCCATTTTTCGTTTAAGGAAATTCTCAAGTGCATTTTAAATATTAATTGATTAACTTTATCTGAAGAGAAAATATTTGCCATGGCCGAAATCCAAACCCGGGTCACCGCAATACCATTGCAGTGCGTTAACCAATTACGCTATCAGGCCCTTATCCAGAGCCATGTCAAAGTTCTCCCTTCAACGATCCTAGCCATAGTTCCAGTAGCGGATCCAGAGGAGGGGCGCGTGAGAGGTGAGGACACTGATAAAGTATTACTATTTCTCTATAAAATGAGCTATATATACTCATTTTACGAGTCCATTAATTGAAAATGAACTGTATTTAAACATTTACATTAATTTACAACGTCATTATGTACTAATATGTATTTTAAATTAGGGCCTTCATTACTCATGAAATGTAAAAAAAAAAAAAGTGCGCCCCCCCCCCTCAGAAAATTTCTAGATCCGCCACTGCATAGTTCTTACTTCATTGTAGCAAAGTAGCCACAGGCTACACAATCATGATAATACTAGGACCTAATTGATAGAAAATCATTGTTAAACATTATTCCTAAATAATTATGGTTTATTATTTGTTAATGATTATTGAATGATAATAAAATATTAAGATTTAAAAAGTAAAAGCAGTAGTTTTCATTCTCACCTCTCATGGTGGGGGGGGGGGGGGGGGGGCGACAGCCTTCCCCTACATCTGCTAGTGCCATCTTCAAGGATGTTTTGATGGACATCTTTTAGCTCAGGCAAATAACTGCAAGGTTCAACCCACAACTACTTCTCTTTTTCATTTTTTTTTTCTCCTATTAAGGGCACTATGAAAACTAAAGCTGTACTAGCAACAAAAGCAGCAGCCAGAGTTAGGATCAGCAGGGGTGGCAGGAAAATTTTACAAGCTTAATTTTTCTCCTTCTACTTTCAAACCTCCCCCTCCCCAAAAATATTAAAGAGTGTCAAATTACACTCAATGTGAATATATAAATAGTTCTTAATGTATAAATACAGTAAAATTTTTGTGTAATGAATTATTAGAATGATTATCCTACAAATGTAATCAAATTTTTAATCTTTATAATTTCAGTGAAGCCAACGATGGCATCTATTCTGCAACTGCGTTCTACAGTAAAAAGAGTGGTTTTAACATCGGGTTTTGGGGACAGAACAATAAGCCCCATAAGGTGAAGAAAGGAATCGCAAGGGCTTATTATAAACCTACAACTCACCAAACTGGGTAAATCATTATATTTTGAAGAAATGAGATAAAACTGAATAGCTCAAATATGTATATTCTTAACCCATTCTGTCCCAAGGGTAGAAATAATATGAATTTTGGGTGTTTGTATTTCTATGTTAATATATGTAAAAAAAAAAAAGTTTAAAACACCCATAATTTATTGTGAATTAATAAAATTTCATATTTCTGAAAGGTGCATATTTCAAGTTTTCAAGTGCAAAAAACAAAATTTATTATGTTATAATCTTTGACATTTTTATTTTAGAACCTTATACATCAATTAAAAATTGATATAAAACCAAAAATCTCATAATAACATAATGAAAAAGATATTAATATTAATGATGCGTTCATGTGTCTCTGGGGGCAAAATTTTTAATCATATGATAATGTATTTTTCTTTTTGCTCATGCCATCAGGAAACTTAGATTTGCCTTTTATAAATTAAAATTTATGAACTTCAATCTTTTATTAGACGTTTTGTGATGTTCTGTTCAATCCTCAGGAATTTTGTTGTTCCGTACCCTCTTAGTGATTTCCTATTTTGTAAGATCTAAACATGTTATATAATATATTTAAATAAATTTTCATTATTGATATTATTTTTTTCTCTTATTAGGTAGAGATAAGATGAGTGGTTGGAATTTTAAAGTATATTTATTTATTACATTGTTTTATCACTACAGCTTAATGTGGTATTTTTTTTATACCTATGTTTAAAATAATGGTAATCTTGTTCTATGATGTTCTGCATTTTAAAATTAATAAAACCTGTTACTTCCTTTTAAAGGTGGGCTAGTATAGAGATTGAAACTCAGTCGAAGTACCCAGATTGGGCCCAGGCGTTTGGAGCTGGGCTCTTGGAAGGAAGCCTAAGTTGGCAGCTGATCTATTCCCGCTGGATGAATATCATCGGCACCAAATGTCAAAACAATCACAAACAATGCAATGATATTCGGGCCAAGTTGAGGGACATGGAAACAATCGCTAAGGCCAAAGCGAAGGAGGCTGACGAAACAGACCATTATTGGCATCAGGTCAATTTCTTTGTCTCACTTATTTTCTAATGATTATCCTCAATTTAAGATTGATTTGAAGGTTAAATTTATCAATAATTTCATGGGTAGAATAATGAGGAATATTACAAATGTTCAAGAACTGATTTAGAAAAAAGATGAATTCTTAGAGAATCTATTGAATTCTCAGAGGAATAAATTTTATTATGAAGAATCAAAATTAATGAGCAAATTGCGTGGGCAAAACAATCATTGTTTTCTTTTGCTGACCATTTTTATATAGCCTAGTACATAGTACTTACTTTTGAAAAAAAAACAACAAACAAAACAATAAAATAAAGACAATAATTTCATTATGAAGATGAGATAATATTTTTAATTAATTAAAAAAAAATTGCCTCTTCTAAAAGGTTTAGATTTAGCAGTTAGGCGGTTTCATTTTGAGAGTCACAATATCTATTTCTTCTATTAACAAGTTAGGTGCGGCATCAGTCTCCGGGGTGCGATGTCTTACATTCCCTTATTAACAGCTGATTTTCACAAGAAAATGTAAGTCCGAACACTTCAAACACTCAATTTAGTCAATTTTTAATGAGATTATTGCATTTTAGTGCAGAAAATGTTGCTAACAGCTGAAATTCTGTTGTTTTTTAGAATTGGACTCTGAGGTCCAATTTTCGATAAAGAATGGCGTAAATCCTGTATCGGCCTGTCCTGCACCTATTATGTCTTGTTCCAATCCTTACAAAGAGATAATGCCATTGAGACACTCATTTAATTCCCTTTTAATCAAAAGATAACGCTTTCGTCAGAGCATTCCCATCGTACCCCGATGCCCGATACCGTCTGTTGCTCATCCCATCAGTCGGACCCCGGGGACCGATACCGTTCAATTCAGGATACGCTGCCGCACCTAATGAATTAAATAAAATTCAAATTAAATTAACGCATGAGCATTATATAAGTTTTTAAAAATTAGAATTATTCAATAAGCGTGAAAGTAAATATTTTCTACAAAATGAAGTAATCTTAACATTCCAATTGTGACTGTATAATTCTTGTCACAGGTGAACCTATATTATAATCAGTTAGACGGTCTAGAGGAGGGTTGGAAACTAGGAGTTTCCCGAAGCAGGAAAAAACAACTGAACATTCTGCATGAAGATTTTCTGTGAGTAGAATTCATTGATATATCAATTCTAATAATTTATCAAAACAAACTATTTTAAATTATTTATTGCACAGTTGGATGAACAGTGTAGAAGACATCAAGAGCCTGGAGGAACTGAGGTACAACAACATAGATGAGTTCAGGAATTCAAAGCAATATGTATCTTTGGCCCTGTTGAAACTACTTCCCAATTCAACTGTTCAGTTCATGTTGGCACATGAGTCAGGAGGACCGTAAGTGCATGAGTTGAACTATTTAACAGCTGCTTAGAGATTATTATAAATAAAATGTGATGCATAAAGCCCTGAATATTTGGTCAAATATCTATAATTTTTTGTATATATAATTATTAGGTGTATAGACCTATCTGTGAATATAATGAGACCATTAATTTTCAATAATCATTATTGAACAGATATTTGGAATAAGAAATAAGAAAAAAACAGTAAACTGGTCCTAACAATTCTTTATCTTAAGTTTAACGTGCATGGAAATTATATAGTTATTTTTCCCACATCAATTTTTCTATTACATATTTGAAACATTTATATTATTTTATAAATGTGATTTAAATATCACCAATCTTCCATCATTCTTCTTAATTCAATAATTGAAGTTTTCTTTTCTTAAACAATTCATATTAGTTTATCATAAATTAGATATTTTTTCATTAGATATACAGAAATGTTGAGGATGCAAAAGAAATACACGTTCGGCTTTCATTACACTTCTTCCAACAAAAGCAAACTAGTGCCAGGCAAAACTATTGTCTTCACATCCTATCCTGGTGCTATATATTCTTTGGATGACTTTTACCAGGTAAATAATTATCTCGAAGCTAATTCACTTTATATCTAGTTTAATTTAATGTTGAATTCAGTTAGCGAAAATTCTCTGTGATATGAATATCCCTAAAAAATCCACATGTTTTATATGTATGTCAGCTGACTTGCTTTTGAAATACTTGATATCAAATTAAAGTATTCATTACCAATAAAATTAGTTGTAGTTGCAGGTCTGTAATTACAATTACAATTACTTGTTGTAATGTAAAAATGCAACGAGTAACAGTAAACAGAACTTTTTTCAAACTACTGTAGTTGTAATTGTGGTCCGCCAACTACAAGTAGCAAAAGTAGTTATAGTTGCAACTACTATAGTTTTAGTTTTGTAATTTGTAGTTAAACTGCTTTTTGCCCAACTCTGATTATAGTTATATATTATATAATTATAATATTAATGGAAAAATTCTTCTTAAAAATCTTCCCTTCTTTCATAGATTTCTGGAAGCAGTTCATTGACAATATCAGGAACAGCTATGATGATGTTAAATAAGAGTGCATTGGAAAAAATGGACTTTAATAAGGTACTTACTGTTGCCTATTTTATTCATTAATATACATTTTTTTTAAATTTCAGGTTTATTTAATTTTTATTTATTTTACAAAGTTACACATAGTGTTTTTATAAATTTCATGTATTTATTATTATTTTAAGTAATAAATATCAATGACTGGGAGCTAAATACAACCCTTGAAGGATTATATTATCCTTAATCCGTACTATAGGAAATAAAATCTAACTGGGTAACTTTGTACAGTTCGGGGTAACTTTGTACACCGACCTTGAATGTGTTTCAAAACCATCTACCAACCAAACAATAGGAAGTTTTGATGTGAATTTTTGTTTTGATTATTGTAATCTCTATGTATTTTTATTTACAAAGATATTATAATAATCAAAACAAAAAGTAGATTTATTGATATTTAGATTTTAGTAGTTGGTAGATGGTTTTGAAACACATTCAAGATCGGTGTACAAAGTTACCCCGAATTGTACAAAGTTACCCTGTTCGATTGTAGTAGAGAGAATATGCCTAAATAAAAAATAATTATTACAAAAACTAGAGAAACGTTTGTTAAAATTATTTTGTTTCCCTTCCTAACATATATAGAAAGAAAGTATTTTTATTCTGGGACATCTTTTCCCCTAAGAATAACAATATATGTACTGATCCAGAGTTATATATATATATATATATATATATATATATATATATATTTATTATATATATTAATGGCCACACTGTGTGGTCTTCTTACAGACATTTGTGTTACTCGCGGGAGCACAGACAGCCTGGAGGGGGTAGCCCATCCCTCCTGTATCACTCTAAATGTTCATTATAATCTCCATTTTATAGAGAATACTTAGTGATCTTTCCTGGTAGTAAAGATTGTATGATGTTTATAGCTACAGATTGGACCACGAGTGATGGCTGCTTGTCGACTATCGACTGAAGGAAAGGATTGGGTAGAGTTGATCAACATGGAGGGGAGTGGAACAGGAGGTAAACAATGGCTGGTCGTTGACACTAAAGGGCCGCTTTCTCTCTGGGTCGTCGAGCAAGGTCCTGGCTTCACAGTTGCTTCCATAGAAACAGACATTTTAGAGAATCAGGGATATTGGCTGGCCACAGGAATTCCACATTTTGAGGTAATTATTATATTTACAAAATAGTGAATATTAAATTTTGATTTGGTAGTGAATAAAAATAATTTATCTATATGAATTCGAGTGGAGTATTATTCAAATGTATATGTTTTTTGTTTCTAGAAAACAAGATCTGTTTTCGGTTATGATGATATTTCAAAGACAAGATTTGGTAAAGCAGTAAATCTGTTGAAGTCGGGCCTTCAAAATGTCACTAATCCTGATGAGCTCCTAGAGCTGATGCACAAACCAGAACTTGTCGCTTTGGGTCGGCCAGATATAATAAAGTATAACAATGAATACCAAGAGAAAACCACTAACCCAAGCAATGGTGGAGTTATTGATCTCAAGGTATTTGTTTTTTTTTTTAAATTTTATTTACGTTTATCAAAACATAATAGGAAACTGACAATTTATTTATTGATTATAAGAAAGAATCCCTTAACTATTAGCATGAAAAATATTTCCAATAATTAAAAAATAATAATAAATGTGGAGAAGATGAGAAAAGTCTTTTGTATATTTCGATGACTATATTTTTATTTCCTCAACATTTAGCTCATTTAATAATTATTAGACTTTTATTATGGTTTTTTCTTGTGTTAGAATCCTATCTAAAACGATTTGTTTCAAACCCATTGAAAAATAAAAACCCAAATTAAAAAGTTATTAAATAAACTATTGTTTCTTTTTTTTTTAACATTAGAAATTTTCATTGGATGTGAAGTGACCCTTGCTTCAATAACACCTCTAATACTTACTCATACAATCCATTTAAAAAAAAAAAAAAAAAAATCAGAAAGTTTATTACGGTCTGTCTATAAGAAGTTTATATCTTTCGATTTTTTTTATTTTTTTTTTTTTTAACTCTAGTAAAATTTCAAAGATTGGACTTGAGGGTTTGGCTAACACACCTAAATATGCCTCTAAGAGGTTTATCTAATTTTTGTTTTTGTCTTTGGTTATGTCTAAAAGCTAATGTTTCTATTGCCATTTTTTTTATTTGCAGATAGCCATCGGTAACAATGATTATTTGGCAGCAGCTGGTCCACTGCATTCTGATGAAGTCCCTCCATTCCAGTGGTCAAACAGTATTTTGCAATATCTACCTCACTATGGTCAGCCAGATGTGTGGAAATTCGAACCAGTGCACCCTCCCTGGGTTTGGTAGTCATCTTTTAAACATGTAGGTTAAGAATTCTAAATGTCACTGTCCTCATCATAAAATCCATGATATAGATAATTTTAACTTCAACATTAATTTTATTTATGTAATCCTACATGAAATAATTGATTTTTTATTGTAATAACATTTTTTTATGACAACGATAATTTAAAACAAAACAAAATAAACATTTCAATAAAGTTTACCTCATTGAATTTAAGAATTAAAAAATAAGTTCAATAAAAAAACAATGATTCATTAATGTAGAGATTATTTTATTTTTTTGTATCAAAATTCTAAAAAAATTCTTCTTTCTTTTAATAACTTGCAGTTAGAATAATTAACATGTATATCATTGACCAGTTTAACTGTGATGTATTTTATAAATTTAATTGTATTCTTTTAGTTACAAAGTGGTGACCTCTTGTTAATGCATGAATACAGTGTACTTACATCGTTTCTTTTTATGACTAAAATCTAAAAGAATTTCATTTTGTGTTTGTATAGATTTCTAAAGTTAAAAAAAAGTTTTATAAGTATTTTTGTACTATTTATAACTTTTACAAGAGTTAGATGTATTTTAACTGAAAATTGTGATGTTTTATAAATAAATCTGTGATCTTTTATAAGAATGTGTTAGTTATAGTGATATTTTTATTTGATGTTGAGAGGAGAGAAAATTCTTATTTACATCCCTGGAGCAATTTTCCTACATTAAGCCGTTTCCTTTCTCCTTGTTCTTACCTCGTTAGATCACAAAGCCAAATCATTATAGGTTCAGAGGATATAGGCCATTTTACCAAGGTTCAGAGGATATAGGCCATTTTACCTAGGTTCAGACGTTAATTGTGAAGTGGAAATCTTTAAAATTCATAAATGAATGTAATGATTTTTTTATTTTTTATTTTAGCCTCACATACATAGGTAGCCTCAATTTTTCATCATTGATCAACATGAAATTTATGATCTGGCCGAATCATCAACCAGCAAAACTTAAAAGTTTGAGTAATTGTCATAATTTATCTGATCATGATTACAGTTATAAATCAGTTTTTATTGGAACACACCCACATGCTAAGAAGCACTATTTATTTTGTATTTTAGCGGATTTGGATAGTACCAACATTCTTGTTTCACTATATAAAAACAATAATGAAATGGATTAGTATCTATTGTGTACAGCTTTATCATGTCAAGAGGCAAATGTCAACCATACTGTTACACCATCGGTGGTTAATTGTGTTAGGGATGGGGGATGTTAGAGATCATTCCTCCCAAAAATTCAAAGAAAAAAAACATTAGTGGAAAAAATGTACTCATCTAATTTTTTTTCAAATATATGAAAAAAGTTACAGGGACAACTTTATTGTTCAAAAAAGTAAAACGAGACCCCATTCCATTGTGTTAATTAAGATAAAAAAAGATTTAGTCTCAGAAAACTTAACTTCCATCTTTATAATTCAGTGATACCCCTCATATAATACACTCACTGTTTTTAAAAAAATAAATTGATAATGTTAAAATAAAAATTCTAGGCCTAAAATAAATCCAAAAATTGGTTTACCTAGAAACTTCATAGCAATTGTTTTCTTAATGGAATTGAAGTTGGAAATTTTACATAATAGACAGTGAACACACTCAGCTGAAGAGAGGCAACAGGAAAAAACAGTGAAACATAACATTTGATATAAACAATAATTGTATCTAAAGAAAAATAGTTGAGAACTTTTAGTAACAATAAAACAAATTTTGTCAGGAAATTAAAAACACTGGTTTCAAAAGAATGCCCTAGCCTCTAGTACCGAGAGCTCTCTTGCTTCAATGATGGTTTACACCCTTTGAGACATACTAATGCTGTTAATAAACCAGCAATATCCGTTAATTTAATCAGATCCTGTTCTTCTACCAAAGCAATTTCATTTCTTGGTATGAAAGTTCTGGTCCTTGCAGAATGGACGTTCTCATCTGGTTATATATAAATCGTGGGTTCTAAGATCTAGGTTGTGAGGTTACCCATCTACTACTATATCAGTACAGATAATAATTCTAGTTATTATTGCGATTAAATAACAACTACAATTACTCTGTGCTATAGATGGACACCGACATCCAATGGTCTCCAAAGCACAATGAGGCATCTTTCTGAGGCAACCTACTATAATTAAATATACAAAGTAATAAAAGATTTTTTCTATTATGAAACAGAGCTGATAAAAATATACTTCAAATTACTTTCTTCCCTGACAGGCATAAACTTAAAAAATTATAAAAATCCTTGTATATAATAATAAATTTAAATACATATATTTTTAGCTGGCAGATTTATGAAACTCTATTTGATGAAGTTCATCTATCTATGTTGGATTCATGGTATAGAAGTGCTTTCATGGTAATGTGATAATTCTAGATAGACAAGATTACCTCAATACAATGTTTTTGGCTTATTGTTTTCACAAGTATATTTTGTACTAGTATATTCAAGTATATTTAGCTTCTTTATTTGTAAGATCCATAAAAAAAGTAAGTCATTACTTTTTTCTACCAGTTTATTCAATTTTTATAAGTTTTGCTATTTTTCATAAAGTAGCACAGCTAAACATTAAGAAGCCTCTGTGTATAGCATTGAAATATAGTTGATAAAACATAGCGATATAAAACCATATATACAGTTAGCTACCATAACTTCTTTTAGCTTGTTTAAATTATAAAATATATTCCATGTTTATATGATGATGAAAAAGAGTAAACAAATCTAAATAAAAATTTGCTAATAATTATGATGAATTGCCAATTAATCATCGTGAAAAGTAAATATTTTTTGTAGATGCATAAACTTTTTAAAAATAATTTATTTATTTCTATCCTATATAGATTTTTTTCTTGATTCAATATTCATTACTTTGCTACCAACAGATGACAACTGAAGAGATCAAGCTGAATTATATGTTTTAAAATATAGCTTAGTGATTAGTCTTTTTTTTTTTCATGTCGGACCTTTTTCAATTTTTTTCAACATTTACATGTTTTCAATAATAAGATTGAAAATAATAATTTGTCAATAGTTCTGGAACTAAGTAAATATTATAAGTTCATTATAGCTTAAATTCATTGTCTATAAAAATCATTAAATTTTAAAATTTATAATTACATCAATGACTTCAGATATCTCTAAGGAAATTTTCAATGAGGAAAATTCTTTTGAATATAGGTTAAATGTAAAAGAAAACTTGGAAGATTATAAATATTTGTTTTTTATTTTGATCATCAAAGTAGAAAAGAAAAATTAATAAAAACAATTGCAAGAAACAGATATTAAGGTTCTCTTAGAAGCAGTTTCTGATATTCCCTAAAGATAGTAGCACATCTGATGTGTACAGATGGAATGAAGATATCACACTCTCAAGACTGGTTCAAAAAGTAAGGCAGTGATTAGTCTTCCTCATCTCCTACCATCTCGAAAGGTATCAATAGGATAACATTTTCATGGCTAATTTATGTCACAAAATTTTACTAACATGTCTCACTAGCCTATTTTTTTAGATTAGCATGAATTCGATGAAGGAAGGTTGGTTTAGTGAATCCAGTGAACTATGGCCTGGTCTGACTTTATCAATGGAAGTATCAAAAGTACTTCATTATGAAAAATCTGAATATCAAGAAATTGTTTTTCTTGAAACGTAATTTCTAACTAGAATTTAATTATTAATCAAATTATAACATTTTATAAAGGTGGTAATATTTTAATTCTGGCACGGCCAAAGGTTTCATTAGGCTTTAGACTGTGCCAACCAAAAAAAGAAAACAATATATTCTGAAAAAAAATTAAGATAGATCATTGGGGTAAATTATAAAACTAATATAATTATTTAACTATAATGGTGTATATTGACAATTTTAATTCATCTTAATTTTTTCAATAGTTAATAATGTTCAATGATTATGGTTATTATTAAATAAAATAGAACTATTTATTTTTTGATAGAGTATAGATAGAAATGGGCCTCATGTTAAGAAAGTTAAGGGTTTAAATAATAGAGTTGAAATGGAAGCCTATATTAATTTATTTTATTTTTTTATGATATATATATATATTTTCTTATTGTACTGCTCATCCAATGCAAGACTGGTTATCCCAAAGAAAGTTATTTTTCAAGAGAGCCAATTAAAGTTTCTTTTTTTCCCTTGCTCTGCTACGATTGTTTGCTCTTTCCGATTGTTAAAATGTTTCAGGGATCAACTCTAATGTGGTTTATCAACAGCCTTACATAGAGATAGTAGAGGGACATTACCAGGTCTGCAAGTTTAAAATGTCGTTTTAATTCCAATAGAATGCGCTCTTAGCCTATTGAAGGATTTGCTTATCTCTAAACGCTATTTTGTTTGTTAGTCATTTGTTTACAAAAGTCAGTTGTTTTTAAGTCGTTTACTTGGACGTATCATACCTTTCTTTGGTGTTAAAAATGTCTAATTTTAAGCCAAATAAAGAGCATTTGCGGCATGTCATGATTTTCTTATTCAATCAAAAGAAAAAGGCATCTGAATGTCATCGAATTCTTGTTGAGACTTATGGCGATCTTGCTCCAACCGTCAAGACATGTGAACGTTGGTTTCAAAGTTTCAAACGTGGTGATTTTGATGTTACTGATAAAAAACGAGAAAATCGACCAAAAAAGTTTGAGGACGTCGAATTGCAATCTTTATTAGACGAAGACAATACCCAAACCCAACAAATGATGGCAGAACAGTTGAATGTCACTAGGCAAGCCATTTCCGATCGCCTGAGAGCTATGGGAAAAATTCAAAAGGTTGGAAAATGGGTTCCACATGAATTGGACGAACGACAGATGGAAAAACGAAAAACTGTGTGCGAAATGCTGCTTTTACGCCACGAAAGAAAGGGTTTTTTGCATCGAGTTGTAACTGGCGATGAAAAATGGATTTATTTTCAGAATCCCATACGAATAAAATCATGGGTAACGCCAGGACAACCATCCACATCGAGTGCAAGACCGGATCGTTTTGGGAAGAAGACAATGCTGTGTGTGTGGTGGGATCAGAAGGGAGTAGTCTACTACGAGCTTCTCAAACCCGGCGAAACAGTCAATACCGACCGCTACCGACAACAAATGATCAATTTGAGTCACGCATTGATCGAAAAACGCCCAGAATGGGCTCACAGGCACGCCAAAGTCATTCTTCAGCATGATAACGCTCCTGCACATTCAGCCAGATTGACTAAGGAAACGATTTCTTCGCTTGGTTGGGAACTCCTACCCCACCCGCCGTATTCACCTGACCTGGCGCCTTCTGATTATCATCTCTTCTCATCGATGGGGCACTCATTGGCTGAGCGACACTTTTACAATTTGGAGGATGTAAGAAAATGGCTCGATTAATGGATTTCAAATAAAGATGAAGCATTCTTTTGGAATGGTATCCATAAATTGCCCGAGAGATGGACAAAATGTGTAGAAAGCGAGGGCCAGTACTTTGAATAAAATATATTATACTTTTTTTTTAAATTACTGTGTATATATTTTAAGAAATAAACGACATTTTAAACTTGCAGACCTGGTAGAAGATGATTCATGAAATAAAATAGCAATTTTGAGTTAGACCAGTCTTGCATTGAACGAGCAATATATCTAGCTATTACCAATTATAAAAAAATAAGTGTGTTAGTCCTGATAAAAATGTTAGAATTCCCCCAACACTAATATTAAAATATTTTGAGATTTTTTATCAAATAACAATATTTATACTAAACAATTAGGTACTGGTCAATCGGGGTAACTTTGGTCTTTGAAGATAAAATAGGCCCAAAAAAGCCAAAGTAACCGTAGGTAATTGTATAAATTTAAAATGGATGAAATCCTTGAATGGAAAAAATCATTTATATTTATTGTAAATATATTTCATATTATTATAACTTTATTCATAGCAATGTTATGATGCTATTGAAAACCTTAGTTGCTTTTATTATTTTAGAAAAGCATGTGGCAGAGCACTTATTTTGGATGGTATTATCCAATGTACAGAGTTGGATGAATTTTCATATCAAGAAATGATTTCATTTCTACCTCTCTTCAGTCATCCGAATCCTAAGAAAGTACTTATTCATTTTTATTTGTTATAATTTAAATCTGCTACTATAATCTGATTACACCATAAAAAATAAGTAACATTAAGTTGTATCTGAACATTTTTTTTTCCATGAGTTACAACCAGCTGGATGATAACAAAAAACGATTGTGCTTTAATAAACAAACAAACCACACCCCGGATACCACAACGTAACTAAATATGCCTAATTGTTCCATTAAAACAAAAACATTTCAGACAATTAGTTTTTTAAAGTTTAATAATTATGATGAATTACTATCATTAATATTCATTTCATGAAAGTTTAATAAGTCTTCCTGAAAAGTTAATACAAGCAGACAGTTGCCCAATGCAATAAATTATTGATTTGATTTTTCTATGAAAAAATTAAAATTAGTTAAAAATATTATAATATACATTTGTTTAATATTGCATTATTTTTAAACTAAGTGGCATAATCTTACTTATAGAAAAATATTAAAGTTTAAAAAAAAAAACTGATGAAAAATAATTTCATTTATTGAATGAAATACAAGAATCCAACCATTTCTTTATATAACTAGAACATTAAATCTACAATCAAAATATGATTAGATAATGATAATTTTGACTGACACACAATACAACAAATCATTATAGTAATTATCACATGGAATTTTTTTTTCCCCTAATAGATCTAATCTACAATATCATATTTAAAAATATAAGTTTTGATTGAATCAGTCGTTTCAGAAACTTGACATATCCAAAAAAATCAATCTTGGTTTTAATTTATTTTTAGGTTCTTTTCATGACAAGATATATAATTTAAGAGAATTATATTTCTGATTTAGGATACGTGTCAGAGTAAATAATTGAAGTTAATACAAAATCTCTTGGTACAAAAGTAGAAGTTTTTCCATAAATTGGAATTGGTGGACATATAAGGTTTCTCAAATTGAAATGAATATTATATTAGGCATTTGTCACCTATTTATGCTTGATTTGTACTAAATGATGAAACAAATTTTGGATATTTTTATATAAAAAGAGCCTCTTAATAATTTTGATTGCCATTCATTCCAATACTTTTACTCTAATAGGTCTTGATAGTTGGAGGCGGAGACGGAGGGGTGGCAAGGGAAGTTTGTAAACACCCTTCTGTAACAGAGGTCTCTCAGGTTGAGATTGATCAGCGAGTCATTGACCTGTCTAAACAATATCTTCCCAACATGGCAGTCGGGCTATCACATCCTAAACTTAAATTATATGTTGAGGATGGATTTAAATTTATGGAAAAACATCAAGCAGAATTTGATGTTATCATTACTGATTCATCAGATCCAGTCGGTAATCATCTTATCTCTCTACCATAGATTAATGCATAGATTATTTGAAGAGATAACGACAAATGGAATTTTAGCCATCTCTCAAACAATATTTATTTAAAAAACAATATAAATTAATATGCTTAAAATTAAGTCAAATTAAGATATAGATAAAGAGCTTTATTAAAAATAAATTTTACATTGATTTTCTAAATATAACTTTTTTGGTAATAATATTGGCTTAACAATAAAGAAGTTTATATTCCTCCCTCTTCTTTAATTAGTCAGAGTCAGAGTTCTTACAGCCATGGTTTTTGTTCTATTGTACCAACAGAAGGGTCTTAATGAATATAATATTGGTTAGTATAAGTATATGGAAAGCTGAGTCTTTATCTGTCGCCCTGAAGAGGCATTTCTCTAATTAGGCAAAGTAATTGCTAATTAATTAAACTGTTATTTTGATATTCAATTGGAAGTAGATAGCAACACTATATATGCATGCCAATATGAATATACATGTGTTCCTTATAAACATTCATCCTTCAAATGTATAAGGTATAAGAAGCAAAACATCTAACCTCAGAGGTCTTGCTTAGTGATACTAGATTAATTAAAAGAAAAATTATAAATATCCTTTTGTAACAATTTAATATATTATTAGTTAGTTGATGGCTTTCCAAAAATTAACCAGCAATAAGCATTTTTAATCAGAAAATAATATGATTAAATAAACTAGCAGATAGTTTTAAAACTATCAAATCGATAAGATTATACTTTTCTGGTTTGAACAAGTTCATAGAAAACAGAAATATATAAACTTTAATGGAGATGGAGATCACATACACTAACAAAAGAGTAAATATATAATATTCTTTATCTCTCGATTAGATATGCCTTTGTATTCTGCAATTTCTTTTTCAGGCCATGATTTTTTTTTATGGGTACATTATTGAATTTCCTGGAATCAAGTTTCCACAGACCAGACAACATGACTGCTATGTATTATAAATTTATTTTCGATAGGTTGATTCATATCAGGATTTTCTGTTAAAAAAAAAATTTTATTTTGAAAAGCCTACGTTTCGATCCAGCTTGTGGACCTTCATCAGGGCTTCTGAGTCCAAAGTAATACAAACACTGCTATCTTACTCTAGACTCAAAAGTCCTGATGAAGATCCACAAGTTGGATCGAAACATTGGCTTATCAAAATAAAAAAAATGTTTAACTGAAAATCCTGATTATGAAGCAACCTATCATCAAGAATAACAGTTGACTATTTCTCACCTCTAAATTTATTTTCTAAATGCTTTCTGAAACATCACATCCAGAAGCTTATAAATCAAATAACAACACGGGCGTCACCACCGGGGGGGACAGGGGGGACGCGTCCCCCCCAATATTTTGACAAGAGGGGACTGTCCCCCCCAATATTTTGGCAGGAGAGGACCCAATGTAAAGAATTAAATAAGAATGTGATTTTACGAATTTATTCGAGTTTAACCAATAAAATATAATTATAAAATATTAGTTAATATCAGCAATGTCTATTGTTAAAAGCATAGTCAGGCGTATTGTATATTTGATGAATTATATATATTTTTATTTCAGCTTGAATTGTTTTGTTTTATTGCTCTCCATTTGCTTTTGAAACCAAGCAGCTTGATCCTACTTTCCATCAATTCAATATAGCTTATAGAAGTTGATGGAAAGCAATGAAATTAGTGGGATCAGGCTCGGAAGAAAACTTGGATAAAATTCAATCAAGAAATTTTGGCCCACATCCTTCAACAATTCCCTGTTTAATGTATAACTGAGGCGTAAATTGGCAAGTTTTAAGAGACTATAAATACCTTTAAAATAAAGCGTTGGAGGATAAATTAAATGTCCCAATAGTTGTTTTAGGTGTTATTACTTCAATTTTTAGCCCCTCGAATTTCTACTTACCCTACCTAGGAAAATATTGAGCCGTCCCCCCCAATAATTTGGTGCTGGTGACGCCCATGAATAACAATTGTTTCTTATATTTGATCTTAGTGTTTTACATGGTTGATCCAATGGTTGACACAATGCTCTCTGCAGCCAATTTCTCCAACATCTTATACTTCTGTTTCAAATTTAGCGCATCCTGTTTCATTTTGAAACTGATGTTTTATTGATGCTCATTGTTTTTTTTTTTTAACTAGACAAACAAAAACTTATATTTTTGGGAAGTGAGACGTTCCGAAAAGTAAGACAAATAGGGACCCGAAAAGTGTAGCCACTTCCTGCCGACTCTCCCATCTCTCTTCAGTTAACTTAAACTTTTTTCTTTCCGGATTTTTATTCAGATTACAGGGTTTCGGACTACTAGGGGTTAAGATTATCGAGACTGTCCTATACAATATTTTCTGTTTGTTTGATTAGGACCGGCTATTCCACTGTTTCAAAAGAACTACTTCGAATTAATGAGGAGTGCCCTGAAACCTGGAGGTATTGTGTGCTCACAAGTTGGAACACCGTGGACCAATCTGGATATAGTTTGTAAAACATACAAAATTTGTAAAGAAACTTTTCCAGCAGCATCTTATGCCTACACCTGTGTGCCCACCTACCCGACAGGGCAAATTGGCTTTGTTTTAGGAAGTTTAAATAAGGTAAATTATACTCTTGAAAAGGTGTCAATTAACAGTTCTAAAGCTGTCATTTACATACAGCCTATTACTTTGACTTAATTATAAGGATATAAAACTGATAATCATGAAACCAAAATAACATCATATAAAAGAAATTATTATCTTATATGTAGAAAACAGCCATACTATATAAAACAGAAATCATCCAAACATAGAACCAAAAAAAGATTCCTACTTTGAAATTATGTAATCTTAAAAAGCTGTAATTATAATAGGAAAATGAAATTTACAGTAAAATAAAATAAAATTTCACAACTATTATAAATAAATATATATTGTTACAACAATAGAAATTTTATTTCTAATAAAAATAAAAATTGGATAAAGTATATTTCAAAAAAATAAACTATCAAAGTTTAAACATCGTATTTTTAAAAACTTTTAAGGAAAATAAATTATTGAATGTTTTAGTTTACTCTAATGTTTTAAGAAGTAAGATAAAATTTTACACAAACCAAAGTCGCTAAAAATTTTGTCCATAACCTTTTCTTTAGGAAATATACATTTTTAATTTGGAAAATTAAAGTAATAACAATGAAATGGATTACTGATAAATGGGTTAGTGTTTTAACATTTTTTTATGGGTTACTTCTTTTACATTATTTTTCAAATATATAGCTTGATTGGTACTGCATTAATTAATCCAGATGTTTCAGTTATTTCATTTACAGAATTCCACTTTGCATAAATTCTTCGTCCCTAAAAGCAATCCTTTTTAAGAATAGAGTATATATATTATTATTTTATATCAAAATTTGTTCCAATTTTAACCATTTGACAGACCATCAAGATTTTTTTTACTATTCACAAATACTTTTCTCTTTCATGATAAATCTCTCTCCCAATTGTGATCTATTTCAAATAAACTAGCACTGGGCAGTACTTCAAATAAAATTTTTTTAACTAGTAAATATTTTATTTATAATGGCATTTTCATTTTAAAATTCTGAAAATCTATTAGCAACGTGTAATTTATTTTTTTTTTTTGTATTTTAAATACACACAACAAATTTCCATGTTGAGCAGGTTCCTTTAACTTATCAATGTTATAGAATTATTTTGTATATGAAATATTTTTTCTAAAACCGTTGAACACTAATTAAAATGTATTATAGTCAAAGTCTGGAATACATAGATTACTTTAAATTACATTGGGCTGTCCTTCAAGTGATAAGATTTAATTTGAAGAAAAAAAACTTAATTAAAATGGTTAATTTGTCTAGCAAATAGTTAAAATGCGCTTAAAAATGTGCATAAAAGGTTGTTAATAGAACTTATTAATAAAAATATTTGGTACTACTTTGGAAGATTGGCTCCTTATAATATTTAAATATATCTTAATGATGATTAAATATTTAATTTTAAAGATTATGTAAATAATATCAAAAGTAGCATTCTTCTATTTTTATTTGCTTGGAGAGGTGAGTATAAAATGATATGTCTTATAGAATTACACAAGTATGCTAAGGAAAATTTTATTTCAGGTTTAAATAATTAATTCAAAGTTTTTATAGATTTTTACTTTCACTTACTTTTAAATGAAATATATAATAAGAGGAAGTATTGCGATCGTGAAAAATTTAGACTTGCGTGTACTTCTATGGAAATACACGTTTTGGGGTCCCCTGAGTCTAAATAACCAAGTCCTGCAAAATGTGTGCGAATAGACTAGCACTAAAACTACAAACCTGTAATTAATGAGTTACTCATAGTTCATACTAACCTGTATGAACCTGAAATTAATGGAACTTATTAATAAAATTAATTGGTACTACTTTGGAATAATGGCTCCTAATAATATTTAAATATATCTTAATGATGATTGAATATTTAATTTTAAAGATAATGTAAATAATATCAAAAGTAGCATTATTCTATTATGTATTAGATATAATAGTAGCATATATCTATTATGTATGTATTATGTATTATATGTATTATATGTATGGAGTATAAAATGAAGTCACTGTCGACTAAAAATAGAAAAAGGCAAGTAATATAATTCAAATTTAATGTGTCAGACAGACTTTCACCAGCAAGGAAGGAAAGGTGGTGGGGACAGTAGTTCACAAAGGTGATGGTCATGCCATTGATCACGCCCAAAAGCCGCACTTCCAAAGTAGTACCTAATAATTCATGATCTATTTGTATTAAAAAAAAAACTAAATGAGCTGCCTTCCTCTTACTGAAAGTCGGATGCAGTTCGGGAAACAGGATAGAAACATAATCTCCAGTTTTTTTTTTTAAGTTTAGGCTGGCATGAAATAGACTGTTTATAGTTTGTTTATAGAAACAAACATATTATTTAAATTAATTTTTTTTACTGAACTTATTCAAATATTTTTAAAATTCTAGGAAATAAACTTTAAGAAGCCACAGCAGGAAGACCTAAGTGGAATGAATCTCAAATATTATACTACTGAGATTCACAAAGCGGCTTTTGTATTACCAAAGTTTGTGGAAGATGCCCTCTATGTATGACCTTGATTTACTTTTTTATAAATAAATGTGCAATATTTGTTTATATTTTGTTTAATATACTCTCCAGAAGTGTTTAAAATAGTCCCTTAGCAAACCTTTTTCATTTTTTTTTCAAGTTTATTGATAACTAGCTGTATATACCGGTTTCACCCGGAGAATTTCATTTTTTAGATCTATAAAGTGAGACTTTTATCGACTCAATCGTAATTCATAATCGATTTCGTAAAAACCGAGATTAAAAATGATTTTATAAAAATATAGAATATACCCAGAGATGGGCTGAAGCTATGCAATTTTAATATAGACAGGTGTTCGCACCTGGTATCAAAGAACCCATGAGCGAAATTTGGTGAATTTAGGACAAATGGTATGGATTTCTATAAAGAATAAACGGAATTTCATCTTTATTTACATAGATTATAGCTGTACATCCCGGTTTCACCCGGGGAATTTCATTTTTCTAATGAAACGGTTGATTTCGTAAAAAAAACCATTGTAAAGCGAGATCATTATGATTTTTATAACAATAAAGAATATCAGCTGAAGGTCGGCTGAAGTTATGCAATTTTAATATGGATAGGTGTTCGCACTTGGTATGAAAGAACCACTGAGTGAAATTTGGAGAATTTAGGACAAACGGTATGGATTTCTATAAAGAACAAACAAACAAACAAGCAGAATTTCATCTTTATTTATATAGATTAAAAATAGAATAATTTTAACATATAAATATCATCTTTCGACATAATATGATAGTGACTTAAGAAAAGGTGGTTTAGGTCCAGGAGAACTATTGAATGAAAAAAATATAAGTATTTTATAAAAGGAAGCCAATTTTTCATATTTAAGCATTAATGATAAAACTACAGGGCCTATTTACATTTGAGTTTTTGTAAAATGATCTACTTGAAAGCAGGGATGTGCTTTATGTCTAAAGAATAGTATAATATACAAACTTATCACTCGAAGTGCCAATAAAATGTTAAACAATAAAAGTGTTGAATAATGAAAAAAAAAAAGGAAGAGTCCAACTATAAGTTTATCAGTTGTTTGAGAAACCTAACTATCCTAAAATAGTGAATTCTAATTTTTATTTGTTTTTGGACTCCTACCATTGCGAGACATATAATTTAAGTGCACTACACTTCTAATAAGGATACATGATGGAGAATATTATAATGCGTACAGGAAATCTGTCATTAATAGGGCAAAAGTAGACACTTTTTTTTTGCCTTTTACGTAAATTTAAATCTGTGGACATGTAGGGATTCAATTCAAGTATTTTGAATTTTTATTGTGATTTAGTATTTGCCTTTTATTGTTTAAGAAATAAAAATTTATTACAAATAAAAGTATTTATTTATTTTTTATATAATAAAAAAACATTTAACAATGATGAATTTGCGATCTTCAAGTTACTTGTGGAAATAACAAATTAGCTCAGCAAGTCTCTTGGCTACCGCTGTGTAGTTGATGTCGAAATCGATCAAATTACCACAAACACAGATTTTGAATCTCCAGGTGAAGACGAAATAGAGGAAGCTATCAACAAATTGAAAAATCATAAAGCAGCAGGTATAGATGGATTCTCAGCAGAGTTACTCAAAGATGGAGGCCAATGGGAATGATTTAGCTTAGCATTTGCATGAGCAGAAGAAGTAAGTTACAAAAAACAAATTTTAGATTATTCTTGAGCTGTTCAATAATCAATTAAATATGAATAATCCAGTGATTCTGACTGCAAAATAAAATTGTAAGAGTAATAAAATAATAAGATAATAAGTAAAGTATATATAATTTATATAGCAGTTAATGTAACACAGATTATTAAGTAAAGAAGTTTGTCTCAAAAATATATAGTTAACCCCTATTAATCATCAGACAACCACTTATAACATATTTAAAACAATATATAACTATCTAAGAACACAGATAAATAAATAGTAAACTCACATTCAATGAAATATAGTTTAATATCAGTTAAATACAGATTATTAAAAACAAAAAGAATAATGATAAAACAAGTAGGTATATACTGTTTTTTTTGTTAAATTTAATTTTTTTTTTGTAATTTTAAATAATTTGAACTGAAAAAATATTTTTCATCTCTGGGATATTTTATAAAATAAATTTAAAAATTATTATGCATACAGATAGTTGTGAATTGAAAAAAAAAAGAGAAAAAATGATTTACAAACTAGTTCACACTCTGTTTAAAGAGAGCAGCACCAATCAAGAAACATTTAAAAATGTAGTTCTAAATATTGCCAATAGATCGCAGCACAATGCAGACATACCTCTCCGAATAGAATTCCGAGCGAAAATTTTTCATTTTGTATTAGGAGAGTAGGAGGTTAAAGGAGCTCAACAGGTAGGTAAGGCGTGTTGTCTGTATAGTGCTGCTACCTTGCGGCAGCTTCTGGAACTATGGATGTAAACAAAACCCTTAAGTTAGCTCCTTTAACTTCCTACTCTCCTAATACAAAATGAAAAATTTTCGCTCGGAATTCCACTTCGAAGGCATCTCTGCATAGTGCTGCGATCTATTGACTCTTGTTAGAATTACACTTTTTAAAAGGTTTTTTGATTGGTGCTGCTCTCTAGGCATTAATAAGAGCTAGTTTGTAATTTTTTTTCCTTTTTATTTTTGGGCAGGCATGTCTGCATAGTGCTGCGATTTATTAGCACTATCTAGAACTAGATTTGTTTAAAGGTTGTTTGATTGGTGCTGCCATATTTTGATAATTATAATAAATATTATAAATACTGGTTTTAGCTGTGCATATTCCTTTTGCTTTCATTTAATGATGTTAAAATTAAATGTAAGAAACCATTTCTTGAGTGAGTTTAGTTATTTCTTTCTGTGTTCTTAGTTGTAAACTAAGTTTGAATTTTTTTTTTCTGTTTAAAACTCCTTTCTAGTAGGTACTTCTTTACTTAATAATCTGTTGCATCTTCTGCTATCAGCATTCCTTATTTATATGTGATAAAACTTTAATAAATAATTCTTTGAATGTGTGTTTGGTGATTGATTACTCTGTGTTTATAGTTAGTTATTTTATATTGGTTGAAATATGTTATTTTATTAAGAATTATAGGTCTAATTATGTTTTTTCTGTTGAAAGCTTTTTTCAAATATTATTCTCTAATCACCTTTTGGTGATTGATTTAATATGATGAATTAAATAAAATGAAAATTAGGCCAATATTCACCAAAATAATGCAAGTTTGTTTAGGCAACGATTCGGCTCCTAGAGCCATTTTCAAGCATGTAAACCTTTTTTTTTTTAAATTATTAATTTATAAATATTACATAAAAAAGTTTATAACATTTTTCTATGTGATATTATTGACCTACCGTGCATTATATTTGATTGTTCATAGAGTGATAGGGAATAAAACTATTGTTACAGTGTAAAAAAGAAACCAAAAGATAATATACTTTTATTATCTAGTTTTTTTAGATGCTATTAGAATGACGCCTCCAGTGACCAGTTTTTTATTTTACACCATAACAATAGTTTTTCCAATCACTCTATGTCTAATCCAAAATCAAAATACTTATATTAGTATTTTAATAAAATATCTTAAATACCTTGCTTTTTTAAATTAGAAATGTCACAGCATGAACTTGTGCTAATTTCAAAATAATAATATATAACTGGTGATATAGACATTTTGAATTCATATATTTTATATTGTTTTAAAATGTAAACATATTTACATTTTAGATAGATTCCCCCATTCAATTTTTTTTTGGTATTAAAAAATAAAATAAGGCAAACTTATAAGTTGATGAATCTTAGATGACATTAAGGAAGATATATAAGATTTGGAAGAAGATAATAACTGAACAGAAAATCATATAAATATTAACTAGTAATATAAAGTAAAATAAAAATATTATCCCTTATGATTTTTTATTGTTTGTATGTAATGTGTGCATGTAGACTGAATGTCAAACAGACCATGCTCTGAGAGAGTGAGGGATATATTGTTAAATATAAACTATTTATTTGTTCTATTATCATTTAATATAATGGAACACTTAGAAGCAGGGATCGAATTAAACAGTTAACTCTTTTCATTTAAAAGTAAAAGTTTAACTTTTATTAACATGTGTTGATCGATAAAAGCATATGTTTAACTTTTAATTTTATAATCATATGGTATTTCAAAACAGTTATTTCAGAACTTTTATTTTCAAACCTAAATAAAAAAGTTTTTATTTAACAGTTTTAATAAACCATTTACTGAAATAAGTTTTAATAAAAAAAGTTATATGCTTTTACATCATTTCTTTGTTATTATCATTTCTGTCAATCATTGTGTTGTTTTAAAGGTATTTATAAAACTTGCCACTTTATGTCACAGTTAGAGTGTAAGTAGTTGCCCCCTTCCATTGTGTTCGGGGGCATCCCCCCTGTGCCACAACCCCCCCCCCCCCGGCGGTGACGCCCATGGTCAGAGGACGAGATATGATGCGATGGAGATCTTCGATTTAATATTATTTTGTTAATTTTTGTTGTTTTTTTTTGGTAAAAACTTTTTAAAATTATTTCGTTTATTGAATATGACTCCTAATACTATTTGACTTTTGAAGAGATTGGTAAGTATTTAGTGTGGTACAGTCACTGGACTTGGAGATCCCAGAGATCAAGGAACATCCAGCAGGAGCACCTTACTTAGCCACAAATCTAAAGGTTTAACATGATTCTATTCAAATCCTATCATTGCACTAAAAACAAATCTGATAACTTTTTGATTTGTGCTAATGCGACTTTATTTTTTTCCTTCGAGTTCATTTTAAAGCTAATTATATTATTTTGTTCCAATTGTTTATTTAAATTATTATTCATAAATATTACATGTTAAAACTAGTTTTTTACATATCCAAAAAATTAAAAAAAGGGGTTTGAAGTCCAAAATAAATTTCAAAAATAATATAGACAGTAATCATAAAAGTGTTAGTTCCTTGCCCTTAAGTGCTTGTTTTAAGGCATGGATAAATTTTTGAATTTACCTCATTTGACATGTTTGTTCGGTCCCCTTTTGAGCATTGTGTTTTACATGTTCTTACGTATCAAGTCCAGCTATTCAAAGAGCGTGTGTAATCAGGAATTTTTTACTGGATCGCTAGACCCTTCATAGTCCTTTTAATAATAATAGTAGGTTATAATATCTATGGTTCACAATTTTTTTCATTAAATATATTTTCATTTTTGTTGAATTGCTCTTTTGGCTGTGTGGCTCACTTGTTCTTCAGTTCTTGCTTGGCTGATTTGAACTGTAGGGACCAGTTATGTGGCATTGTAGCTGAAGAACTGTATATTAAAATTGTGCAAATTCAAATTTGTTCACTTCTAAGCAGGGATTGAAACAGTTATAACTTCATTACGAAAAAGTTCAACTTTAACTGTTATAAAAAAACTTTTATTAATAACCTCTGAGCGATAAAAGTTTTTTCAAAACTGTTAAATAAAAGTTCTAGCTCATAAAAGTTTTAGCTGTTTTAAAACTTTTATAAATATAATAAAAAAGTATAAGTTAAACCTTTACTTATTACCTCTAACACAAAACTTTAAAATTTATAAAAAAAATTTCTATTTCAAAATTTACAAAGGCTGTACGCTCATTCAAAAAAATATATCTTTTTCGGATTTTATTTGATTTAATTGTTTACCACTATGCCATTTGTCCAAAAATCAAAATATTAAACTTTTCGTAAATCATTGATATTAAGGAATGTTATCATGTCATCCACGTTATACTTCACTAAATACTTACCAATCTCTTCAAAAGTCAAGTAGTATTAGGGTCTCCCCCCCCCCAAATAATTTCGTGCTGGTGACGCCCATGCCTCCAGATCCAGATCGTCAGGAATTCGAGCGCGGTTTCAGTTAAATTAAATTTAGAACTAAAATGGGAATTTGAATAATAAAAAGGAAAAAAAGGTTTTGTGTTAATACAAACACTTCGATTAATTGTAGTTGTGGGGGGGGGGATTTCAAAATATAAAAAGTTATACTTTTCGTAAATCTTTGATATTAAGCAATGTTATCATATCATCCAGGTTGGTGTTTTTTTAAAAAATATTTCGTATGAATTTCGGGGGGGGGGTATTTCAAAATATCAAAAAATTATACTTTTCGTAAATCTTTGATATTAAGGGATGTAATCATGTCATCAAGGGTGGTGCTTTTTAAAAAAAATATTTCGTATGAATTTCGGGGGGGGGGGGGGAATGATTTCAAGATATTTTTTTAAAAAACACCAACCTGGATGATATGATAACATTGCATAATATCAAAGATTGCCGAAAAGTATAATTTTATGATATTTTGAAATCCCCCCCCCCCCCCTGAAATTCATACTAGATATTTATTTTTTTTAAAAACACCACCCTGGATGACATGATAACATTGCTTAATATCAAAGATTTACGAAAAGTATAATTTTTTATATTTTGAAATCCCCCCCCCCCCCACATACCGGAATTCATACTTGATATTTCTTATAAAAAGCACCACCCTGGATGACATGATAACATTCCTTAATATCAATGATTTACGAAAAGTTTAATATTTTGATTTTTGGACAAATGGCATAGTGGTAAACAATTAAATCAAATAAAATCCGAAAAAGATATATTTTTTTGTATGAGAGTACAGCCTTTGTAAATTTTGAAATAGATATTTTTTTTATAAATTTTAAAGTTTTGTGTTAGAGGTAATAAGTAAAGGTTTAACTTATACTTTTTTATTATATTTATAAAAGTTTTAAAACAGCTAAAACTTTTATGAGCTAGAACTTTTATTTAACAGTTTTGAAAAAACTTTTATCGCTCAGAGGTTATTAATAAAAGTTTTTTTATAACAGTTAAAGTTGAACTTTTTCGTAATGAAGTTATAACTGTTTCAATCCATGCTTAGAAGTGAACGAATTTGAATTTGAATTTGCACAATTTTAATATACAGTTCTTCAGCTACAATGCCACATAACTGGTCCCTACAGTTCAAATCAGCCAAGCAAGAACTGAAGAACAAGTGAGCCACACAGCCAAAAGGGCAATTCAACAAAAATGAAAATATATTTAATGAAAAAAATTGTGAACCATAGATATTATAACCTACTAATATTATTAAAAGGACTATGAAGGGTCTAGCGATCCAGTAAAAAATTCCTGATTACACACGCTCTTTGAATAGCTGGACTTGATACGTAAGAACATGTAAAACACAATGCTCAAAAGGGGACCGAACAAACATGTCAAATGAGGTAAATTAAAAAATTTGTCCATGCCTTAAAACAAGCACTTAAGGGCTAGGAACTAACACTTTTATGATGATTACTGTCTATATTATTTTGGACTTCAAACCACTTTTTTTAATTTTTTGGATATGTAAAAAACTAGTTTTAACATGTAATATTTATGAATTTTGTATATATATATATATATATATATATATATATATATATATATATATATATATATATATATTTTATATATATTTATAATTTATGAATAATAATTTAAATAAACAATTGGAACAAAATAATATAATTAGCTTTAAAATGAACTCGAAGGAAAAAAATAAAGTCGCATTAGCACAAATCAAAAAGTTATCAGATTTGTTTTAAGTGCAATGATAGGATTTGAATAGAATCATGTTAAACCTTTAGATTTGTGGCTAAGTAAGGTGCTCCTGCTGGATGTTCCTTGATCTCTGGGATCTCCAAGTCCAGTGACTGTACCACACTAAATACTTACCAATCTCTGCAAAAGTCAAATAGTATTAGGAGTCATATTCAATAAACGAAATAATTTTAAAAAGTTTTTACAAAAAAAAAACAAACAAAAATTAACAAAATAATATTAAATCGAAGATCTCCATCGCATCATATCTCGTCCTCTGACCATGGGCGTCACCGCCCGGGGGGGGGGTGGCACAGGGGGGATGCCCCCGAACACAATGGAAGGGGGCAACTACTTACACTTTAACTGTGACATAAAGTGGCAAGTTTTATAAATACCTTTAAAACAACACAATGATTGACAGAAATGATAATAACAAAGAAATGATGTAAAAGCATATAACTTTTTTTATTAAAAAGTTAAAATAGTATTAACAGTTCCGTTATTGTAAGGTGCAAAATAACATATTCTTTTGGGAAGGAGATGATTATATAAATGCAGGTACAGTCAAAATCGTTTATAACAACACCGGCTATAACGTACAATCGGATATAACAAACAAAATAGTCGGCCCCATGAAATAACAGACAGAAAAAAGCATAAATATCGCTTATAACGGACATCGGTTATAATGAACAGTTCGGTTAGAGCGAACACTTTCTTGGAACAATAGCAGTTTAAATGTCGCTTACAGCGTACATTTCAGGACTAAGTTCTACGAAATGAAGAAAAAAAGTTTTGTTTACTTTACATTAATCAGAGTTGGGCATATTTATATTTATAAATACGAATATGAATTTATTTTTATCTTAATTTTAATGTGATATGGGCAATTCAACAAAAATGAAAATATATTTAATGAAAAAAATTGTGAACCATAGATATTATAACCTACTAATATTATTAAAAGGACTATGAAGGGTCTAGCGATCCAGTAAAAAATTCCTGATTACACACGCTCTTTGAATAGCTGGACTTGATACGTAAGAACATGTAAAACACAATGCTCAAAAGGGGACCGAACAAACATGTCAAATGAGGTAAATTAAAAAATTTGTCCATGCCTTAAAACAAGCACTTAAGGGCTAGGAACTAACACTTTTATGATGATTACTGTCTATATTATTTTGGACTTCAAACCACTTTTTTTAATTTTTTGGATATGTAAAAAACTAGTTTTAACATGTAATATTTATGAATTTTATATATATATATATATATATATATATATATATATATATATATATTTTATATATATTTATAATTTATGAATAATAATTTAAATAAACAATTGGAACAAAATAATATAATTAGCTTTAAAATGAACTCGAAGGAAAAAAATAAAGTCGCATTAGCACAAATCAAAAAGTTATCAGATTTGTTTTAAGTGCAATGATAGGATTTGAATAGAATCATGTTAAACCTTTAGATTTGTGGCTAAGTAAGGTGCTCCTGCTGGATGTTCCTTGATCTCTGGGATCTCCAAGTCCAGTGACTGTACCACACTAAATACTTACCAATCTCTGCAAAAGTCAAATAGTATTAGGGCGGATTCACACTATCGCTCCGCTCCCGCTCCACTCCCGGTCCGCTCAAATATTCTAAAGAGAAATAGACAGAAAATTCCACTATCGGCACCGCTCCGGTCTCGCTCCACTCCCGGTCCGCTCTCGCTCTACCCCATTCACACTAGCGCTCCGCTCCCGCTCCGCTCCAGGTCCGGTCTCACTGGCAAACTATTCTACAGAGGAATAGAGAGAGGTTAATCACAATATTGGCACAGGTCCGGCCTCGCTCCGCTCCCGCTCCACTCTCGCTCCACTCCCGCTCCACTCTCGCTCCACTCTCGCTCCACTCTCGCTCCACTCTCGCTCCACTCCCGCTCCACTCTCCTAAAGTCTTTTCATATTCACATTATATAATTTTACACCGTTCACGATTGAAGCCATTAATAATCGAAGCCGTCTGTATTTGGATTTTAATTTTAATTTTAATTAAATCAACTTTCAGTTTATTTCATTCAGATTTTAATTAACTTTCAGTTATTAAAGTATTTATTTATTCATCAATTTTACGGCCAAAAAAGTTCAAATTAAAAAAATATATATATATATATATATATATATATATATATATATATAATTATAAATTAATTTAATTAATGGTGAAGAAATAATTTAAATTTGTTTTCCGAATGTATTAGAATACGCTTGAAATGATAAAAAAAAAAAATCACCAACAATACGCGCGGTTTTTCAACGTGAAAAATTCATGTTATGTTTGAGATATATTTTGCTATGAATTAATGTACTCGTAAAAAATGGTCACCGATTTATTTATTGACTACATACTCATTGCTATTTTAAAATAACGTTTAATTTGAAACGAATAAAAATGCAGTATATTATGAAAAATGTCAGATCATTAACAAAAAAATATATTAAAGCAAAAAATAATTAAAATATTAATCAGGAAAAGAAGAGAACACAATCGGTAAATTTGTAGCATTTGCCGATTTCAACTAGAAATTTTCAAGCGTATTCGAATACATTCCGAAAAAAATTTAAATTATTTCTTCACCATTAATTAAATTATTTATAATTATTATTATTAATTATCATTGTGTTGCAATATATTCTTCTTATTATATTTTTTGATAATATTATCTTCTTCATCAAGAAAAGTACACTTAGCAGCTATTTCTACAAACGAAAAATTGATTTTTTTTTGGCCGTAAAATTGAAGAATAATTTAATACTTAAATAACTGAAAGTTAATCATTAATTAAAATCCGAATACAGACAACTTCGATTATTAATGGCTTTAATAGCTTAAACCTTTCAAAATTGAACGGTGTAAAATTATATAGTGTGAATATGGTAAGACATTAGGAGAGCGGACCGGGAGTGGAGCGGGAGCGGAGCGCTAGTGTGAATGGGGTAGAGCGAGAGTGGACCGGGAGCGGACCGGGAGCGGAGCGAGAGTGGAGCGGATAGTGTGAATAGGCCCTTAGGAGTCATATTCAATAAACGAAATAATTTTAAAAAGTTTTTACAAAAAAAAACAAACAAAAATTAACAAAATAATATTAAATCGAAGATCTCCATCGCATCATATCTCGTCCTCTGACCATGGGCGTCACCGCCCGGGGGGGGGGGGGGGGGGGCACAGGGGGGATGCCCCCGAACACAATGGAAGGGGGCAACTACTTACACTTTAACTGTGACATAAAGTGGCAAGTTTTATAAATACCTTTAAAACAACACAATGATTGACAGAAATGATAATAACAAAGAAATGATGTAAAAGCATATAACTTTTTTTATTAAAAAGTTAAAATAGTATTAACAGTTCCGTTATTGTAAGGTGCAAAATAACATATTCTTTTGGGAAGGAGATGATTATATAAATGCAGGTACAGTCAAAATCGTTTATAACAACACCGGCTATAACGTACAATCGGATATAACAAACAAAATAGTCGGCCCCATGAAATAACAGACAGAAAAAAGCATAAATATCGCTTACCATATAACGGACATCGGTTATAATGAACAGTTCGGTTAGAGCGAACACTTTCTTGGAACAATAGCAGTTTAAATGTCGCTTACAGCGTACATTTCAGGACTAAGTTCTACGAAATGAAGAAAAAAAGTTTTGTTTACTTTACATTAATCAGAGTTGGGCATATTTATATTTATAAATACGAATATGAATTTATTTTTATCTTAATTTTAATGTGATATGGGCAATTCAACAAAAATGAAAATATATTTAATGAAAAAAATTGTGAACCATAGATATTATAACCTACTAATATTATTAAAAGGACTGTGAAGGGTCTAGCGATCCAGTAAAAAATTCCTGATTACACACGCTCTTTGAATAGCTGGACTTGATACGTAAGAACATGTAAAACACAATGCTCAAAAGGGGACCGAACAAACATGTCAAATGAGGTAAATTAAAAAATTTGTCCATGCCTTAAAACAAGCACTTAAGGGCAAGGAACTAACACTTTTATGATTACTGTCTATATTATTTTGGACTTCAAACCCCTTTTTTTAATTTTTTGGATATGTAAAAAACTAGTTTTAACATGTAATATTTATGAATTATATATATATATATATATATATATATATATATATATATATATTTTATATATATTTATAATTTATGAATAATAATTTAAATAAACAATTGGGACAAAATAATTTAATTAGCTTTAAAATGAACTCGAAGGAAAAAAATAAAGTCGCATTAGCACAAATCAAAAAGTTATCAGATTTGTTTTTAGTGCAATGATAGGATTTCAATATAATCATGTTAAACCTTTAGATTTGTGGCTAAGTAAGGTGCTCCTGCTGGATGTTCCTTGATCTCTGGGATCTCCAAGTTCAGTGACTGTACCACACTAAATACTTACCAATCTCTGCAAAAGTCAAATAGTATTAGGAGTCATATTCAATAAACGAAATAATTTTAAAAAGTTTTTACCAAAAAAAAAAAAAATTAACAAAATAATATTAAATCGAAGATCTCCATCGCATCATATCTCGTCCTCTGACCATGGGCGTCACCGCCGGGGGGGGGGGCGTGGCATAGGGGGGATGCCCCCGAACACAATGGAAGGGGGCAACTACTTACACTTTAACTGTGACATAAAGTGGCAAGTTTTATAAATACCTTTAAAATACATCGTTGGAGGAGGAAATGGATGTCCCAATAGTTGTTTTTAGCCGTTGTTATTTCAACTTTTAGTCTCTCAAATTTTTACCTCTATCTATGAGAATATTGGTCTCCCCCCCAAATAATTTCGTGCTGATGACGCCCATGCCTCCAGATCTAGATCGTCAGGAATTCGAGCGCGGCTTCAGTTAAATTAAATTTAGAACTAAAATGGGAATTTGAATAATAAAAAGGAAAAAAAGGTTTTGTGGTAATACAAACACTTCGATTAATTGTAATTTCAATTTCTAATTAAAAATTACTTCTTGCCTACGATGCCTGTAGACGAACTCTACAGCCAGTTTACGACGGGCCATTCGTTGTCCTTGCAAAGTCTCTCAATCGTCTTGAACCTAACTAAAAACGGATCGCTCCGGATGTCATGTTTATCTTCCTTAAAAGTAACCGAACACGGTCATTGGGAGGGTGCAATTATTGATCCTTCCCTATGGGTGCTACCATAACAAGATAAAAAACTGCAAGCTTCCAATTTATAACAATATTCGTGAGTATTACTTTTGTTATTATCATTGAATATAATTAATAGATTCGAATTGTTCCATCGCTGAATGACTCCAATGGCTAAAATTAATTTGTTTCCTACGAGGCTCTTTTTTCATAAATCGCTGCTCAGGTCGGAGGTCCCGGGCGTCTTTTAATTTAAATAAAAACCCTTAAAAATTAATTTATATATAATTAAATTTGAAACTATAAAAAGTAACGTCATGGTATTTTTTTACAAGTACAGTGTTAATATTAATGCGGATCTATCAATTAGTCAATGATCGCAAAGATTAAATTTATATCAATGTCGTATATAAATTAATTTTATGGAAAAAATGATACAAATAAAACGGTTAACTTGTGCCCCATTTTGTGCTTGACTGAGGCCAAAGATTATTGATATGATAAAGATTAATATTGGAAAGTTATCTAGAAGTCACCACAAGTGCTATTCATAAGCTGTTGGTACAATCACTTGATAAATGGCTTGTGTGAATGGAAGTATCAATCGTTAGTTGATGAAGAAGTTGGAGCCGCTAAGTTCATCCATCTTAAGGGTGGCCCATTCCATCAGCACTTCGTCCCAATTCGTTTACTCTGTTAATGCCATGAAGCGAAAGGCTTTTCTTTTTTGGGAGTAGAAAGGTAGATTTAAGGAAAAAGTCACTTTACTTGATTGAAGCCTAGAAATGGACAAAATTAAATTATACCAACATTAGTAATTGACCATTTATGGATGTTACCTATTTCTTTTTTGATAAAAAATCCATAAAAGTCTTTTTATTTATAAAAAAACTTTCAAACTTTTGCAATACATTTTTTTTTGCTTTACAAATAAAATAAATTTGATAAAAATAAAATAAGCAGTGGATATTTTAGCATTGATGCAAGTTGAACGGTTAAGATTTTTTCTATTCTTCAATTATTTAAAATACTGATTCACAATATATTATTGCAATAATTATTAAATTAAAGTTTCCATTTTTGAATGGGATTTGAGAAATTTGAATTTTGAATGGAAATTTTTTTGAATTGTTTCATTCAAAAATTTATTCGAGACTTGGTGACTTTGCGACGTAACTAATACTGCAAAGTTCTAGAGAGGAAACAGTTCTAAGTAACTCTCTCATTTCAATGGAATTAACAGCATGTGTGACTGGTGTAAGGTGTTTCTACTCTACTCTACCTTTCTACTCTAGTGCCAAGTCGTATTGAATGCAATGACGGAGTTCGAATTCCTGACAAAGCAAGCCGTGCTTGGGACCTGGGGATCAGGAAGGAAAGGCAATACTACCGAAGAAACCGAACAGAGCATGAGACAACGATTAGAAGTAGTAGTTTCGCAATATTTGTTAATTCTAGTATTCACGAACGGCCAAACATCCTCTTCTTAATTGTCTTACACAAAACCACCTCCAACATTCATTACATAGATGGAAAATTACTTAGCTTTGGTTTCATTCCTATAGATAAATTCAGGGCCTACTTATTTTTTTGTTCGATAGCGACTTCAAATCCTGTTTAAGTGTTCCCCAGCCCAATGTAAAACAGTAGAGTGTAACCTCGCTAATCCAACTATCGCTAGTTCGATTCACCGCATAGTCCACTCTTGTACTTCTACCAAAACCTTAGAACACTACCTGGAGAAGAGTCAAAACATTGTTTTTTGAATAAGAGATTTTTTGTTGTCAACATATTGCTATCAAAATAAAAAGAAGGGGCACAGTAAGAGAAAAAACACAAGATAATAATGTTGAAGGAAAAGATTACTGTCCTTGAGCGGCTTGACAGAGGTATTGTTTTGAATTTAAAATTTTGTATGTATATAGGACCCTTGCACAATATTATGACTTAAGTATCATAAATAAATAATATTCTATTGATGAGATATTAATTTATGGGAAAGTCTCAATAAAATAGAAAGCAGAAATAGGAGTCGGGTGGATCAATCGAAAAAACTGGCAACGGGAATAACAAAACTAAAAAATATACTTTAGCAGTTCTGTGGGTTAACAATATTTATTAAAAGAAAATGTAACAGTAGTCAATGCCACACGAATTATAAAAACACAAATATTAAAGCAGGATACAAAAATTAACACTTTGTAAGACAAATGGTTTGAGCTTCACAGCCAAGATACAGACTAAGACTAGACGCTCCTTATACAGGGTGTCCAAAAAGAGTATTCGGGGTTTGAAAGTTGAATAAAATCTCAAATATAGAATATCAAGTAGGATGTTTACGTTTTATTTAAACACAATGAACTGGAAATTTATTTAGAAAAAAGAATATTGTCTAGGTGTCCACCATAACGCTGCTCGCACTCCTCGAATCTCAAACGCAGATTTCTAAAAACGCGTTGACACATTGTTCCTGAGATTGCCGTCATTTCTGTTCTGATATTTTGCTCCAATAGCGTTAGATTCGTCGTTTTCTTTTCGTATAATGTACTTTTCAGGTATCCCCACAGAAAGAAGTTAAGAGGACTGAGATCGGGACTCCTAGGAGGCCAGCTAATGGTGCCTCAACGAGAAATCACTTTGTTTTGGAATAATTAGTTTACCGTAGCAATTGATAAGTCTGAAGTATGGCAAGTGGCCCCGTCTTGCTGAAACCATGTTCTAGAGTTATATCCTTTAAACTCTTGAAGTTCTTTGGCCGAAAAACCTCTTATCATTTCACAGTAACAAAAACCCGAATACTCTTTCTGGACACCCTGTATATAGTCGTAAAAGAAACCTTCTGGAACCTTCCAGACCTGCGTGGACGGAGCTCGAACAATCCAGTCCCAAACACGTGTTCAGACGGTTCGCTCCAATCGCTAGTTCGTTCCAACAAAAGTTTTGGGATTTTAAACCATATGTTTTTTACTATTTAACAATTGAACGTTATAATACTATTAAATAAATCATATGCTCTTTTTTTATAAATGAAAAATGAACATTTTATCATAATTACACGCATAATATATGGTGAACAACGAAAAAAACAACAACGTATTTTCATCGCCTCTGGTTATTCCGATATTTTTTCATATCCGACCTACCTCCTAGAACCATTAAAGTCGGATTAACGAGGTTCTACTGAAAAACACTGGACCTATATTTCATTCGTATCAGCTAAAAGATGATAGAAATCAGGCTAAACCATGTAATATATGGTATTAGGTATATACGATTATACATATCATGACCTCAAATTAGCTGATTGTAGCACAACTGCAATAGCTACAAATAAAAATAATCATTAAAAATTTTTTAAATCAATATTCTTATATTAAATTTTAGTCTGCAATAATAAATAAAAAATACTAGAAAACAGACACCTTTTTTAGTTATTCCGTCTTTTATCAAAAGTATTTTTTTTTTTTTTTTTTTATACACTCACAAACGTAAAATGATTAGACGGATATGGGCTATAGACAAAATATTTATCAATTGCATTAAACAATAGAACTTTTGATATTCTAAAAAAATGTTCATGTTTTTATATTATAGATGAGAGATGGTCAACTGTTCTTCAATTACGATAGGTTAAATGATGGTCAGGATTTTCAGTTACAATGATATTTATTATGGTAAGCCAACGTTTCGATCCAACTTGTGGATCTTCATCAGGGCTAAAAGAAAACAAATATATGAGTATCTATGCTAGAGGGTGACAACAAATGGATACATTACAGAACTGATAATAATATAAAAGATGGTGTATACATGAATATTAAAATAAGGGGCTGGTTAACAAGATAAAATAGAATCTGATATTTACTTACTGAGTCCAGGTGGATACTAAGACTAAAGGTAAAAATAAGGTGAGAGGTAGTGGTAGGGGGTTAGTTTGCCGACTTCAAAGGTATATGGCGGGGAAATCCAACGCTTTTGAAGTGAAGGCACGTGACAACTGAGTGAACAAAAATATTTAAAAACTAACAAAATATATGGTACTGTATACAAATAGTTGTGTCTGGACTGAATAATAACATAAAAATGAGATAATACATAATGTAACAATTCATACAAATTTGGAAAATATACAGAAAGAAGCATACAATACAAAAAATAATAATAGTACAAGAGGTACAGAGATAATTGCAGGTACCTATGAAATCAAAACTAGGTTTTGAGGATGCGGAAGATGTTAGAATAAGTGGATGAAATTATCTTTTTATCTGTTTTGTGATTTACCGGGTTATTTGTTTCTAGATGGATGAAAATGGATTCTGAGAGGAGACGTTTGTCGTGGTTAGATACAGTTGCTAATATGGAGGGGTTCTCAAAGTCGAAGTTTATATTATTTATAATAAATTGGGATATTAAAGTAAGAAACTATCTTTATTTATATTCAAAATATTTATATTCATTCGTCGGTTTGGGGTAATATTATTCAGAAGAATTCAGGACTTTCTAAGTACATAGCGAAATTCGGGATAATTCAGAGGCATTCGTTGTTCTTCCTTTCTGATCCTCTCATTACACGTGTAGGCCTCTGTACTATTAAGAGACCGGAAGGAACCAAGCCAGAGCCTAAAAGGCACAGTATTCAACAAACCACAGCTGGTTTCTAGAATAGAAAATAGGGTTGTTTAGGCGGAATAAACAAATTCAAATTA
This sequence comes from Aelia acuminata, assembly GCA_911387785.2. Taxonomy (NCBI): domain Eukaryota; kingdom Metazoa; phylum Arthropoda; class Insecta; order Hemiptera; family Pentatomidae; genus Aelia; species Aelia acuminata. The sequence continues at coordinate 91,270,663 of OU426983.1, read as the reverse complement.
ATGTCGCTCACTCGTCACAGCTCAGTAAACACTGCTTAACTTACGAGCTTCCTCTCCAGTTCATTTCCACGTTTTTAGGCCGAAGGACCAAAACATTCAAAGGAACGTTTAAGATAAGGAAAACTATCTTTAGTGCGTTTATACCGTAGTTACACACATTAAACCATTAAGTACGTAAGCGCTAAAAACACAGTTCAAATTTTTCATATAATTTATTTTTAAATGTAGCTTCTTAAATATAAATAGGTGAATTTAGATAGTATTTGTATAAAGAAGGTTCGAAAGACAGAGGGGAATTTGTTAAAGTAAAATCATTGGAAAAAATTGTATATTATTAAGATCTATATAATTCCTTAATTTTTCACAGGTTTTATTACTGAACTGTATTTATAAAAGTGGCATGGTTGGAGAAAATAACTTTCCTTTAAAACATTATTATTTATTTTTCACCCTACCGTACCTTTAATGTAATACAGGTGTTTGCAACAGTGTTATTACACGCATGGCTACAGAGCATAAATAACACTGATGCATTTAAATCAATTTTACAAACAGCTTTCTTCTCCTTATTCTTGGAAGTTTTGCCACCGCCTTTTTTACCGAATAAAATCTTTACCAAAAGAAAAATGGGGTGTACAAAAGAAAATGTTTTATTTTGTTCTTCGGTAAAAGCCAATCTAGTAGCTTAATCCTTCACAATCTTACCTAACCGGATTTTATTCCACCTTGTCCCATCTTTAAGAAATATGAAATTTTAATTATGAATTTTCGTGTTTTTTTTTTTTTTTTTTTTTTTTTTTTTTTTTTTTTTTTCTTTCTTGTCTCTTTGAACCCTTTGATTTCAAGCTTGCTTATCTCCTTATCACAACCATCCCCACACCCGAAAATTCTAATGTTGAGCACCTAAAAAGAATATTTAGTCTTTTTATGGCTATTTTTTAAATGTTTACTTTTACAGTAATAACTAAGAGAGATTTTTTTAAACAAATATGACTCACTCTTTTTAAAATTCACACAATTACTCCGTAAAATTTAGAAGAATGGGCATGCTATTGATTTTTATAAATAATACATTTTTTAAATAATTTATTTTTGAAGAGAAAAGATTTGGCTCCGCCGGGAATCGAACCCGGGTCTTTCGCGTGACATGCGCGGTATGCGAACCATTGCACCATGGAGTCGCTTCCAAACGGTGCTAAATCCTTCCTCTTCACTGACACCTCTCCCACGATCTCCCCGCGCATGTCACGCGGAAGACCCGGGTTCGATTCCCGGCGGGGCCAAATCATTTCTCTTCAAATATCAATTATTTAAAAATATTTAAAAAATAGGTGGTTACCCTCAACAATGGTTAAATTAATATAAATTACATTTTTTAATTTCGAGATAATACCGCTTTCTCTTGTTAATAAAAAACATTGAAATACTCAAAAATAAGTGTAAGTCATCGAATCATATTCGAAGTTTCTTCTGACAGGCATAAATGTAAATCGAATACAAGGGGAGAATGTATAATGAAAGCTTATAAAAGAGTTTTTTCACCAAAGAAAACTTCAGATTAAAATTCTACTTTAAAAATAACTTGGAAATCCATATTATCGTAAAATGTAAGCAATGCTCAAAGGAGTCTCGAGTGTTTTCCTGCTAAATTAACGATTTTGGAGAAGTGAGTTGGGCTCATAGTTTCCTTACAGCAACACGCGAAGATTTTGAAGTGCGGGTAGTTTGTTTGGTCACCAGTCGACGGAGCTATCTATCCGACAAGGCGTAGAGTCCATCCCCCCCATAGCAATATTGTCCCTCATTGTCGTGTATGTGAAGCAGGGGTTGCCTTGAAAACGACCGAACACACCGAATTTCAGCTCATATGAACCGAAGGTGTCACAGTCTATAAAGAATATAAAATATTAACGACACCCCTAGTTATATAATTCTTTTTTTTTTTTTTTTTTTTTTTTTTTTTTTTTTTTTTTTAATTTATTGAAATTTACAACTGTAAATATTAAATTCTAAAACAGAATAATGCACTGCCTATCAAAATTATTAGGATTATTGAAAATAAAATTTTAGCTGCTAAGGTTGTGGGAGGGGGGGGGGTCAAAGAATTCCTGATACGTCCAAAAACTTCATGTTAATTATTAGTTTGACTGAGAGAAAATCTGTATAGAAATGATAAACATAAGTAACTGCTTAATTTAAAGAAAAAATGGATAAGGGATGAAGCTACTTTGCACTCTACACTACCGCAATGTCGAAGGAGTGGCCTTCAAACTTAGAGCAAGTAAATGTTTTTAGTTTTCCGTGTCCGCTATTCGGATTTTTTTTTTTTGTGATCCTTGTAAGCCTACCCCAAGATATTTAAATGCTCGCAGACTTTTACGAAGCCGACCCCATTATAACGGTAGAAGCACCCCGGAGGGTGGCCCCCGGCGAACATGGCACATACGAGAGGCCAACGACTCCCAGCTAAATATACCCCGAGGCAATCGCAAAGCGGATTATTAATGCTCGGGAATTATTCTGTTCTGTTGAGGGCAAAGCCCCCATTGCCATCCTTGATCGGGGCTCGGCCCCTCACGTTTCAGCGACAACCTTCCTAGAACAGACTCTCACCGATCTTAATCTTTGTCTACCGAGGTATGTTATCTAAATATAATATGCCTTCATGTTTACTGAATCTTAAGTAATCTTTGAAAAAGTAAGAAACTTTAAAGCAAGGATGGTGTAAGAACGACCAATATATTAGTTTGATGTAAGAACACATTACAAAATATTTTTCGTATGATACCCTTTTTATTTAGGCCTTCCTATATCCTTATATATATACAAAATGGTAGTTTGAGAGAGAAGGGAGGGGGGGGGATGCAGACAAAAACCCTGATTTCAGAAAAATAATAATAAATCGATGATTTGGAAAGCTCGGTCGGAAACAATATTAAAAAACAGATTTTTTAAAATGATTTTTAAATCCACAGAGTTCAAATAATGAAGATCACAATTGGTGTGTGATGAATGTTTTTTAATATCAGGTAAGTATGAACCAAATTGAAATAGTCTGGCCGGTGTTGAAATATTTAAAAAGCTATACCATGGGGAATGTAAAAAAAAAATCCCTGACTGTGGCTTACTAAAACTATGTATTTTGAAATTAACTTTAACTATTAATCAAACACTGAACCATGTATTCTCGAAAATTTATCGGAATATCATCCTCTTTCTATATAAAAGCAAAACTCTGGGTGAAAATAAAAATAAAATCCATAAGAAGGAAACCGTGTTTTGCAGAGTGGATTGATGAGAGAATGGCAGGTGGTTGGGAGAGAAAAGATCCGAGGAAGGGACAGGGACCCAGTCGCCGAGTCACGTTCCTCCGGCGATCAGGGCAAAAACAGAACGTCATTCAGTTCTCGGCGTACCTCTTCCGGAACGGCTAACAGTAACTCTTTGACAAAGCCAAGGGTAGCGCCTTTTTTAACCGGCCAACTATTGTTTCTAGGTACTCGCTAGCAGATCTAACGAGGGAGTAGGGTAAGAAGGAGAGATCAAATGCTTTAACAATTCTACTCCGCAGCGTACTCTAAAAGTTGAGGCTAGTTGAGTCATTTTAGCCTATGTAATAAACAAGGACATTCCAAAAGTTAAAAACAATGTTTTACAACTAAAAATGAAATAAAACATTAACATAATAAAAACAATTGAATGAAAACAGTTACAATTAAAAAGGTAATAATCTCCTAAAATAATATTTTCTTCCGTACTTTTTGACCACCACAGCCTGTTCTGCACTTGCCTTCCCTCACTACGCGTATCCGTGTCCAACGCCATCTCGCTCCATCTCCTTCGTGATCGCCCCTTTCTTCTGGTTCCATACATTTTATACAGACGCATTTAGTATTTTCTTGGGCATTGTTTCTCCATCCACATTCTATGACCAAGTCATTAAATCTAGCGTACCTTTCTGAACGTAGAATTTTTCTTTTTAAATGATAGTTCGCTCTTGGTTCTCACGTTGGTACCCACGTCTAAATATCGTCGTCACCATGCTAAAGTAACGAATGTGCAACTAAAAACCTATCCATATTCGCTACTTTAGGATGGTATAATGACGATGATATAATAGCTTCTAACGGGTCTTACAAGTGTTGTATACAGTCTTGTTTGTTATACACAGATACAATTAAATTTTGTTTAGAATAATTTTTCGAATCTGACATGGTTTGAGTTCGAATCTGACATGGCTTATGATATCTTTATTATTCGCCACAGTTCGTCTCGTGGGCCGAGAGACCCTCCTGGGGCAAACCCAGCCTCTGTAAAGTGGGTACCCTTAATTAAAAAATTAAGGGGAAAAACCTGGCGGTTGAGCGTGATCACGGTCAAATCACCTCCTTGCACGACCGCTGACCAAGAAACAGTACTCTTCCTTACATAGTACTGAACCCAAGACCCTTTATGGGTTGTAGTGGTACAGTTTTTTTTTTTTTTTTTTTTAGAATAATTTTTCTGCTATCTTCATACCATTGTTCAATATCTCGCTTAAGTCCGTTTCAAGCCCCAATTCGTTCCGGTCTGCTTCGTACTATAACACTCTGTGAATTTATGTTAAATCGTCAAAAGCATTGCGCAGGACATTTTGTAAAAAATAAAATAAAATAAAAACCAAGAAAATAAATCGCAAAAAACATTATCATTTATTTATAAAACGAATAGGTGTTTTATTAAATTTATACATAAATTCTACTGCATTAGGAAATTTAATTATTCATTTGGTGCGTGGGTAACAGTAATTTCTACTTTAATTCTTTTTTTGTTCAGCCTTGGAATCAGAAAATTCACAGCATCTGATATCACAGTGACCCGATAATCAAAAAAATCTGGTGCGTGCGCGCAACACACAACATTCACTTACCAACTTACTTAGATTAGAAATTGACGTGTTTTGCTAATAATCATTTCCCAAAGTCACACATTTTTCTACATTCATATCTTATTTTTGTTAATCGTTAAAGCCGTTTTTGAGTAAATAAAAAAACCTGTGAAAATGATACAAAATTTATTAAGTAAAGTCCCCCCTCCCGCAGATCAATTTTGATGAAATTTTTACAGTCATATCTCGGGCATATAAATACATGAAATACCAAGTTTGATCAAAATCGTTAAAACCGTTTTTGAGTAAATAAAAAAAACATGTGAAAATGATACAAAATTTATTAAGTAAAGTCCCCCCTCCCGTAGATCAATTTTGATGAAATTTTTACAGTTACATCTCGGACATATAAATACATCAAATACCAAGTTTGATCAAAATCGTTAAAACCGTTTTTGAGTAAATAAAAAAAACACGTGAAAATGATACAAAATTTATTAAGTAAAGTCCCCCTCCGGTTAATCAATTTTGATGAAATTTTTACAGTCATATTTCGGGCATATAAATCGATCAAATACTCAGTTTAATCAAAATCGTTAGAGCCGTTTTTGAGAAAATCGAAAAAAACATAAAAAGTTATTAATTAAAGTACCCCCTCCCTTTGAGCAATTTTGATGAAATTTTTGCTGTCACATCGCGGGCATATACCTACACTAAATACCCAATTTCAGGTTCCCACGGTTTATAGTTTTTGAGCTAGTCTGTTCACATACACACACACACACACACACACACACACAGACACACACACAGACCATTTCGCGGGACTTGGTTACTTCGACTCAGGGGGTCCCAAAACGTGTATTTCCGTTGAAAACCGGAAGTCGAAAATTTTCACGATCGCAATACTTCCACTTACTATATATTTCATATATAGGTAAGTGAAAGTAAAAATTGAACCTACCCCAATGTTATTAAATGTACTAATATATTGGTAACCATTGGGGGGGGGGGGTCAATGAAAATATTTTCATAGTCATTATTCATTCATGAGTCGGACATCAGTGGTTTGCATTTGTATTTGGCTACCATAAACCGAAATTTTTTAGTGTTCAAAGTTTTTTACTATCTCTTACAGAAATTGATGAACCTTAAAATTTCAAAAGCAATTTTCACTTTCAAACCAAAAGCATTCAAATTCTTTGAGTTAAAAAAAAATATATTTCAAAAATTTTGTCTAAAAAAATGCTTTCAATTTATAGAGGGATAGCTGACCGCTGGGAAGCATTCACAACCTAACCTACTTAAATCCCACCTCCCAAAGTACCTGCACACTATATATTTAGTATAGTACAGTGCTTATTTAGTGCGTCATGAGCATAGGTGAGGGTTGAACTAAAGAATAGATTGTTTAAATTGTAGATTATATATTTTTTGAAACATCAGTTTAAGGTATTTATATATTTACATATTATTTAAGTGTTTACAGACCTCTTTGAACTCCATATTTGACGTTACGAAATGGTTGGTGGGTTTGCTTTACACAGACATAGATGTCACTGAAAGAGACCACCCTGGAAAATGCCACAGACTAATGTAACACTCGGAAAGCGAGTGCTCTGATTCTATTGACTGAAATCGCATATTTTTGCTTGCAACTCGCACACGACGGGGACAATCGGAAAAGTGTATATAATCAAGAATGGTCGTCTCGACAAACTGAAGAAAAAAATGACACCATCGAAAAAGCCCTGCGATTATTTCCGCTGAGAATTTCAGTTTTTCTCTTACAACTCGCAAATGAAGTGGTTAATCGAAAAAATGTACATAACCAAAAACGTTGTCCTTGAAAATCTGAAAAGATTGACACCATTTAGTAACCTCTACGACCATTTTTCTTGCAAAAACCGCGGTTTGCGCTTAAAACTCGTAATCGAAGGCGAAATGAGTGATTTGAATATTTTTTCGGTATAGCGGTTAAGGACAGCTTTAAAATGATGCCTCATTCACGAAATTTTATGGTGTATTAAGTTATGGCGTACAGACAAAAAAAAGGCCTTAAACGTGCCGTGTCCCTGATTTAATAAAATTATAATATGTGTTAGTAAAGAGGTCCGTTTAGGTCTGTTTAGGTCCGTGGATCTTAATTATCTAAATAATAGGGACATGCAAAAATAAACAGAATTACGCAGTGGAAGAATATTGTAATTGGTGATAATATATACATATATACATACAGACAAATATATCTAATTACTATCACAATACGAGCCTGGGCAGAGGAGTGGGAAGCCGACAGCAATACGTCTAACTGGAAGGAAATTCAACTAGAGACTCTCTCTGTGTGACTGTAGCCTTCTCAGAGATAGGGCGATAAAAGAGACTTTAAGGTACAAAGTTTGGCCCTATGTTATTACTTAGCATATTTATACAAACTCAAATATATTCAATTATCTATTTGGGCACCTAATTAAACTAATTATAATCATTCTCACTAATATCTACATATACAATATTTCTATAATAGCCCTAATATAATATAATACAATAACATTTAATATACATAATATTTATATAATAAATATGACATAATAATTATATTATGTGGATCACCACAAAAACAACCACGCTCTGCTACCAATTTGCCGTGTCCCTGATTTAATTAAATTATAATATGTGTTAGTAAAGAGGTCCGTTTAGGTCTGTTTAGGTCCGTGGATCTTAATTATCTAAATAATAGGGACATGCAAAAATATACAGAATTACGCAGTGGAAGAATATTGTAATTGGTGATAATATATACATATATACATACAGACAAATATATCTAATTACTATCACAATACGAGCCTGGGCAAAGGAGTGGGAAGCCGACAGCAATACGTCTAACTGGAAGGAAATTCAACTAGAGACTCTCCCTGTGAGTGTAGCCTTCTCAGAGATAGGGCGATAAAAGAGACTTTAAGGTACAAAGTTTGGCCCTATGTTATTACTTAGCATATTTATACAAACTCAAATATATTCAATTATCTATTTGGGCACCTAATTAAACTAATTATAATCATTCTCACTAATATCTACATATACAATATTTCTATAATAGCCCTAATATAATATAATACAATAACATTTAATATACATAATATTTATATAATAAATATGACATAATAATTATATTATGTGGATCACCACAAACGTAAGCAAACAGGTGATTCTAGAGAAAATTTCCTTTAAAAAATGGTTCATTTGATGCATTCCCAATGGAAAAGGAGTAAAATCCATTTTTGTGCTTCCTCAAGTGGGTCACATTTTTTATTAAATAAAAAGTATTCAAAAACTCTTCAAGATAACCAAATTATTGGTGCACCATTGTAAATTAGATAAAACATGCTTTGAGAAAACAATTATTTACTTTATTAAGATTATTGATAAAACAAGATTTCAAGATTGAATACAAATTTTTCAATTATATCAGAGGTATTTCTCGAATTATTTCCTCAGCCATTAAGTAGAAGTTTATTGAGGGATTAGTCGATAATTAAGTCCGATTAATCAAACAAAGTGGAAAAGAATTTCGTTACACTAAAATCATATTAGATGGGATTAGGTTCTTGACATCTAAACTCTGGGAATCAATTGTACTATTCAATAGAAATAGAATATTGTATGAGAAATTTTCAAAAAAGACTGTTTAAGAGATCTTTCACGTTTTTTATTTGTCTAACTTTCATTATCTTTTGCTATAAAGCCTCTTATGGTTTTTAGTATAATTTAGTCTTAACAAAGCTGTTATATTATATTATATGATGTTATTTTATATTATAAGTAATTAGTGCTAAATTTCCCGTTTAGGAGATGTGATTCGAAGTCCTCAGAATACATCAAAGAATTAGTTAATACAGTTTCCCCATTGCATTCTTTTTTTTTCTTTTTTTTTTCAGTGATATTAGAATAAAAATTAATGTACTCCCAAGTAAAGCTGAAAATAGGAACAACTGAAATTTTTGTTTAAAAAAGTTTAAAGAATTTTTACTTGATATCACTTAGTTCATAGATTGTAAGGGACGAGAATATCCGTTTATTAATGAGGTGGTATCTGAACCAGGTATAGCTTAATTTTTTATCGGTTAAATTACTTGCAAATGTTAATCGAGCTTTAAAACCTATCGTAATTTTAGCAACTTAATTTATTCATATACTTAACATCCATTTACTTTTGTATTTTTTTTACTAAAAGGCTTTATATAAGCCCCCAAATCCGAAAATAAATGAAGCGCCCACTGGAGTTTCAGAATATACTGAAAAATTAAAGACAACATTGGAAGTGCATTACTCTGTCTGTGCATTACTCTGTCTACATTTCATACGTTACATGTAAATTTCTTTTTGGCAGAAATTTGGTTGGTATATTGTTTATTATGGAACCAATTATGGAAAGCAATCAGAATGCAGCATGCGGAATTTTGGTTTTAAATGCGATTTCGATGTTTATGAAAATAAACCGATGAATTATAATTGTGATATAAAATAAATTATTCATTTCTTATGCCCTCTTTATATAGTCGAGATTAGATAGAAAAGAATTTGAAAAAGTTAAGTAAATGTTTCATTGCTGAAGATTTTGTTGTAGTGAGTAGAAACTATATTTTTCGCATAGCACTTTCCTATAACATGAATGATGCAATGCAGCGACATTTGATAAAGAATTTAGTAAAATAAAATAAAATTTGATTTTGAAAATCAATAGCCGGTTTTCGATGAAATTAAAAAACTTTTAGTACAGTGAAAGGAAGTACAGTTTCTTGGTAAGCAGTCGTGCAAGGAGTTAATTAGACTATGATCGCGCTCAACCATTACGCATACTATTAGCAGGTATCTATCACATTATTTATTTGGGATATTAGGGATAATTAATGTATTTTTGATGTATATTAATACGGTAAAAATTATTACATACGAAATGGAATTTTATTTAAATTTTTACGCTAAAGCTAGCAGTAACACTCGAGTAGGTACGAGCTGGAACTTAACTTGAGCATGCGTTGTCATTGGACTAGAGCTGAGAATTTTTTATACAGAATTTTTTTTTTTTTTGCTCTTAAAAGATCATATTAGTTTACTTCTATCAAACTACTATTTTATTTGCAAAATTGGAATATCCAACTTTAATTAATCGTTAATTTATGTAGCCAAGCATGACCCATATCCATACTCCATAAATGCGAATTCTAATTCCTCCTTTCTTGATTTTATACAATACTAATCGAAATTTAATCGGAACCTTTCCAATCTTATATCGTTTTAATTATATCTTTATATTATCTTATAATATCTTCATCTCTGATTTACTTACTACTAATTTGAAGATAGAAGTCCTCGTGGCCAAGAGATGTTTTGTAAAATAAATCTGGCATCTTTGACAATTGTCCTATAGCGATGTTCTATCTATAAGATCCTACACAATAAAATAACCTGTATGTTTCTATGTAATACGTTGGGATAAGATTCCTCTGTATCGAGATCACAGACTTTAGGGATGTCAGTCAGCTTCATATTAAGGGGAGGTCCATGAGACACGTGCCTAACAAAAACGGTCCCGTAAAGTGATCTCTCAGGCTCACGTCTAGCAGAAGTGGTAAGGAGGTCGCTGAGTGTCGTGGAAAACGGTTATCCGAGAACTGAAGCCTTTTCAATGTTTTGCCTCCAAGCCCAATTGTATACACTTCTTATAAAATGCTGAATATTTCTGCATTTTTTTACGTGAATCAACCTAAGAATGCTGGGCTTTAATCCCGGTATTTTGTGAGTCGGAAAACAATGGTAGTCCTGTAGGGGAGAGGATCCATTCATCATTTCACCGTGTGAAGTATAGCTATCATAATTCAGCTGCGTTGCAAGAAAAACACGAATATGCCAGAGGTCATGATATATTATAGGCAGAATTTTTACTTTAAAAATATCATGACTTGAAGTTAGTTAAAAGATATTTTATTTTAAATTATTTTTTTAACCAAATCAATATTTCATGATTATTTAATGAAACTTGTAACCATACTCTTCAAAGAGTATCAGTTTACTTCGAGTATTAAAGTAAAAAAAAAAACTTTTTTCCTTTTGACATCGACTTAAATAGTGTATTTTTACAGAGTGTAACGCACCATTCATAATTTCGACTTCAAATGAAATTCGCAATGCGTCGATTCCTCCGCATAACCATTTTTTTGTTTGTTTTACTTATGTTGTTTGTCACTTTATGCTACTAAGGCTAATCGGACGATGCTACAGTCGGAGTCCTAAATTTTCCCTATTCGGGTATGATTAGGAGAGGGATCTGTAACGAGTACCTGACATCGTATAGGTTCGAGACCTTCATTTTACGTCCTATCCGCGGGACGGCATAGCCAAGGATTTTTTACTCCCTTTAAAAAATCCTAGGGCCACCGAGGGACGCGAACCCGCGACCTTCAGTATTGTAAGTTGTTATGCTAACCACTACACTACAGGTGAACCCTAACCTTTTTTTTTTACTTGCTTGGATTCATTCATCTCGAATTTGTTACTAAATTCGAGACTTACGATGCTTACTCTATAATTTTATTTAGGTCTACTTGTAATTTCAACTGTAAGAAACTATAAGTGGAGATTGAAGAGTATAAGAAATTCCAATATATATAATGAAAAATTTAATTGTTTTAAGGTAATGGAATTATAATAATATTAAATATCAGTTTTTAATTGAAAAAAAAAATTCTTACTTATGTGTATGGAAATGATCTATTGAGTTCTCCCCAACGTATTGATAGAAGTTTTAGCTAACTAACTAACTTTAACTAAATTTTGTAAAGATTTTAACTTTAATTTGTATTGAAATATTTTTTTCTTTTATGTAATGTAAACAACCAACTCCTTGCTGTAAGTTGTAACTTTATAAGCAATAAACTCATCCATTCATTAAAACTTTTATTTGCAGTCCATTTAAGACCAAAATACAACGTTCGGAAACACTCTTCGCGCCTCCTATGATAAGCAACTATGTTTTTCCATTGTATGATATCTACCCTGGCGACATGCTCCAACTAAGCTATTTGCACCGCCAACTCCTGTGTGTACATAAACACAGTTGGTTGGATAAAAGCGTCAACACTCCAATTCAGGGTGGGGGGGGGGGGGGGGGAAGCTTTCAGGGCGCCCTCTTCCAGGCCTGAGTGAAATAGCCCAAGTTATTCGGAGGAACCTTCTCTTCCATCTTGACCTCTGCTCTGGCGAAAAATATTTTCCTAGTCCCCATTTTGCTCTTATAGTTACTTAGTTACTTAGATTTCATGCATTAAACAGTTCCGATGCAGATGAAATGATTTAATATTATTATTCGTGAAAAATTCGTCATTAAAACTATTTCTATTGTAGGAATCACAAAATCACAAATGCATCTAACAAATAAGTGAATACAATAATCAAAATTCAACAAACTGAGATTTTAAATATTGGAAATGTTAGAATTCCATAATCACGTTAGGTGTATTTTCATAATATCAAGGCAACACTGCTAACTTGTCAACACTGCTTGTGTGTCTAAATAAACTGTTCTGTAACCTGTAGGGACATACGATACCAACAAAGTATCGATACCAATACTCATTTGAGTACTTTGATCAAATATTCGATACCACCAAAGTATCGAAAGGAAAGTATCGATACTTATGTATCGATACTCATATAAAGTACTAACAATATTATAAATAAAAATATATTTAATAAAAAAATATATATAAAACATAGCACTAGCTACATTGTACCATTAATTAAATTTCGTGTTTTTATAAGTTGTTAATTATAAGATTGGTTTTATGGTACTTAATGTCAAATGAAATTGTATTTACTTACTACATTTATATTTTAATAAATACTCGGGGATGATTGATAGTCAGGAATTTTAGACATAAAACATTTTCTATATTTAACCGTTTCGATCCAAAATGGGGGTCGTCAGCGGTAAAACGAAACAAATATATGAGTATAAAACTTTACACTGTTAACTTCATGACTATCACTCATTCCCGAGAATCTTATAGAAAAACAGTCGACTCAGAACCGATATCGGTACTGATTTAAGTATTTTACATTAGAATATATTCAAGTAATTTATATTCGTCGCCTCGAAATCTAACTGTGCTTAACGATATATTTGTTCCGATCCGCATTACAAAAAAGTTATGAAAAAAATACGCAAATGTTCTGAATTAAAAAGAAAAAAGTTTTTTCCACCACTGAATTTTAATTTTCTAACATTCAATCTTACTTTTCAATAATTTGAGGCCTTATGTAGGAGTTTCAAAAGTTTGAGATGTATAAGCATGGTTTCATTTTGGCGCTTAGTGGCAGTGAACTGGGTACTAGTTCTGAACAGTGGCTCCTGCGCCGTTCAGTAAGGGGCCCTTCAGAGTAAGGCACGATCCTCTAAAAAGGACCCTTTTGGGGGTGTACTTATCTCTGAAGAGGCCACGCCCAAGAGTAACTCTTCAGAACTTGTACCAAACTGGGCACTAGTTCTGATTACAACTCTTACCGTAAACTGATGTCTTATATCCTAATCCGACAGTTCCTACATCTTCTGACTTTGATGAAAATATTTTTAGCCACTTAATATCCTTTTTCTTTCTTAATATTCCTTTCCTGGTATCGATACTGACTTTCAGTATCGATACCAGTACTCATACTTGAATCCTTGGTATCGATACTAAAATACCCGGTATCGAAATGAAAGTATCGATAATTTACTCATATCGATCGGTATCGTACGTCCCTAGTAACCTGCAGTCTTCCATTATTGAGCGTATTGGTTGTATCCCTCAATCTTATTAAAAATTCAATATTAAACAATAAACGAAATGTAAGTTAGGCTTGTATTGTATCATAGTGTAATGAAATTATTATATTCAATAACACAATGATTATCTGAAAAAAAAAAAAAAAAATCTAAAAATCTAAAGGCCACTCAGCACTACGAATACTTGCCCTTGTAAATAGGTTCTCTACCTATGTCAAATCTGCCGTTACTTTTAAAAGTATAAATGGGCGACTAACCATATAACATGGAGAAGATAGTAGCTGTTACTTCTAAGGATCGGTCGCTGTGAATTCTTCCATGCATACCTTCTTCACAACCTTGCACACCGTACCTGTGCCTGTGTTAAATGTTAAACCTAAGTGGATTGCAAATATTATCCGATAGCCAGAAATTTAAACATGACGTCATCCTAACGTGAAATATTGCAAGATTCAAGGGAAAGTGGGGATAAAACATGCATTCTCTTGAACTTATCAAATTAGTTAATAGAATTAAAAAATATTACCCATGACCCCGTCAGGTCGAGGCAAATTCAATAATAAACAAATAAAATTTGTTTCTCGTATTTTTCAATGAAACTGAGGGAAAATGTGACTCAGTGACGGAGTACTGCTGCTCACGAATTTTTTTTTAATTTTCCATTTAAACATTATAATATCCAGTAATAATTTACTTTTAAAAAAAAAAGTCCCTCATTTTAAAAAGTTGCAATTGTTATAATAAACTTAGGCTGATGAGGATTGCGGTGGAGCTTACTATGGAGGACAGGTGCGATGATTGGCGGTGACATCAAAGACCCCACATTACGGCGGTACAATGCCTTACCCTTCGTCGTTTTGTATTCAATCATTGTCCCATCTCATTGAATTAGCTCTATACCGATTTCCGATCGTGTCCTGATGAAACATGGAGTTTCTGCAACCGCATACTCAAGTGTTTGCCTTGCGAACACTAACAGTCAGTCCTTCTGTAACGGGACCAGGGACAGATGTCGACGAAGCTTATAACAAAAATCGCTGTTTGATTTAATCTTCGCATCACACAACCCTGAAGAAACCCTGAAAGTATAGATCGAAAGTCAAAACACCAATATAGCATGTTTTTAATATAAATTTCTTTACTTTTTATACCCGAACCCAAGTTTGTATACAATTAATTAATTTTAAATTTGGTTATCGATTATTTGACCGGGATGTTAGGATGGGATATCATTCCAGCAGATTGATACACCGTATACAAAACATTATAGAAGCCAAAATGTTTTGAAAAGGAAAACAGTTACCAGCTTTTTTTACGGTTATTTTTACATGATCTTTTTTTGAATCCAGTTATACAAACAGGTTTTGTCACGACTTCTACTGTGTACGGTATCAACCTTCTAGGACTCTAAATAATGGGTGGTATCCAGGGGAGGTCCCAGAGGGGAAGGGATATTGAGGATCATTTCTTCCCCAGAAATTTTGAAAATAAAAACATAAATTGAACAAATTTACGTATCTAGTGTTCTAGAAAGCTTATTAATTTAGATTAATTTATTAATAAATTGTCTATTATTTTTGTAAATAAATAATTGCACTATTTTTACGCAAAATATATGTTGTTTTTCCTACAGGCCAATATCCTCCATGAAATTTTTTTATGGGACTGTTCCTATTCCATGCTACATCTGCTCCTATTTAAATGGATATCACCTCCGGTAATTTTCATTACAGTAGCTAAAATTGTTACAGCTAGATTTATAACATAATTACTTAGTTATAATTATATGTTTTTTCACATTTCAATCTCTAAGAAATTAAAAGAAATAAGAACTTTCTATTATTTTCGCAAATCCATAATTGCATTGTTTTTTCTCTTTGTATGTGTTTTTTTCTTTATTTTTTTCCCTCCCCCCTCCCCTCACGACATTTTCGGGGGGGGGGCTGCTACTGGCTGTATTAAACCCTAATTAAAATGCCTATTTAATGGACATCACCTCCTGTAAATTGCATTATATTTGAAAAAAAAATGCTATAAATAGATGTGTAACATAATTAGAATTAATTAGATTTTTTTTTCAATTTTAATTGAAATATGGTTTTATCATCGACAGACCAGAACAAATTTTTAAATCTAAATATCGCAAGATTTATAAACAATCGAATATAATTAAAACATATTTGGGCAGGAATGGTTATCCTAGATTTCAACAACCTTGTCTAATTATCGAAGCGAGGTTAAAAAATTTCAGATTTATTTTGCAGCCCCGTTACGACTGAGCTCAAATCTAAAGAGCATTTGCTCCTGGCTCAGGCTTTTAAAAGCACCTCTGGCCACGTATTTTAATTGGTGTAATTAATCAACAGTAGTATCCAATCTTACAAATTGCACTATTGTAATAAGTGAGAATTGTACAATATTTCAGATCAAAGTTCATTGCCAGAGTGTGGAAAAGCATTTCATATCCGCTTCTGAAACTGGCGAACACTATAATGGTGATTGGAAAATTCAGAAGCTTCTTATAGATTCTTAAACACTTCCGCTACATTTGATTCTTTCATTTTTTACGCAAAATAGAGAAATTATTGTCCAAAATCTATTTATTGGAAAACAAGCACATAAGCAATGTTACCTCTTTAGTATGCGCAGAACGCCTTTACACACACATCATTGTTTACAAAACATACTGCTCCTGCGACAGAGTTGTCTGCGTGTTTTAATCGCTTGTTGGAACATACCTTTATGTATACCTTTTAATATTTGAATAACTACTTTTCCAACAATGGATTTAAATAAACGATTATTAACTGCCCTGAGCAGAATATAACAGTCCTGTCGTTTTTTGAAAAATAAAAAACTTTAGTATGTTTTTGAAAAATAAAGTGAAAAATTTTGCATTGGAATTCCAATAACAGCTGAGTATTGATATTTCTTCTTTTTATTAGTATTTAAGACTTCTCTAAATTCTCGAAGGATGCTTTAAAATGTAAATCGTATCCAGTAAAAGCAATAAATGGCTAAAATTGATCAATCTTTAAAAAAATCCTTTTTGTCAAAACATCGGTGTTTTAGAGAGGTGGAGATGACTGTTATGTCGCTTCTGTAAACTATCCAAGTTTAAACTTGTAGGTACACAAGAAAATATTCAATGGTCTCTTTATTCTTGTTTTTGTAAAATGGAAAATATTCATCTTCAAACAAGAAAAAATCATAATGGAGTCAGTAACAGAGAAAACCCCACTCGAGTGCCAAGCGTCCTATTTGAAAGACAGTAAATATCTCAAAGATTGTTACAAGATTTTAACAAAACGCCATTTCATTATCTAGCTATTTATAAACCATTATGGATATTAAAAAACATGTTTTGATATTGAACATCCCTACAAGTAACCTTTTTATTTCATTCTCTAATCTAGTGTGGAACTAAAGTTTCTAAACTAAAATGTAATACAGTCGAACTTCGATAATTCGTAGTTCCCTATAATTCATAGCAAAAGTTCGCTCCCTTGAAAAAACCTCTATAATTCGTAAAAAGTCCGTGCATTTCGGTCCCTTCCATAATTCGTATTAAATTTCGCAGCCCACGCGGGCGCTGATAGATCGTCACCTCTATAATTCGTAGTCTAGTCGGCAAGAACACTCTATAATTCGTACTTGGAGCGGGTGAAACTAGAGTGAATCACATATTCAAGTCGTATGAATCACATTCAGCGTGTGTCAGATTCAGTACACAAAATGAGTTCCAAGCGATCAACATACAAGTGCCTCTCTTCAAAAAACTTCAAGATGTTCTACCATTTCATGATCCATGACTGATGACGATATTTTGGCTGAACACATTTACGACAATTTGGAAAATCAGGATGCCGATGGAGACGTTGATCAGCCTCCTCCACCAATTTCCTTCAAACAAGCTCGATCTCACATCGCGGAATTAAGACATTACTTGTCAACGAGAGACGTCGACGATTTAGTTTTTTCCGCCGTGGTTTGTATCGAAAATGTGATCGATCGTGCACGAGTGGATCAATTAAAGAGTCAAAAATAATTGACTTTTATAGATCCTGAAAATCTATTTGTATTCATAAAATTTAATTATGTACTTTGATGGTATAATTGTAAGTCTGAAAATAAAGATCCTATGTAGAAATACACAACTTTCTATAATTCGTATTTTTTCCTTCTCCACCTTCCATAATTCGTAGCCTCAATAATTCGTTACCTCCAGTAATTCGTAGCAAAACCTCAGTCCCTTCAACTACGAATTATCGAAGTTCTACTGTAATATGAAGCTGTATATATTTGCATATGTTTTCCACCACAAGCATCACGAAATTTTATAGCATTTTCTCACTGAAGAACTATAAAACAGCTTTTATTTTGTTTTGTTATTTTCTGTGACAATGCAAAAAATAATCCATGGCAGGAAATTTTAAAAATTTCTATTTAGTAGTTATCAAAACTTTATTCCGTCAAGTCATATGATCATATGAATAAACGTAATTAAAAATGCATCAATAGCTGAATGATTGAAGTACTCTCGATCCTTTCCAAAAAATTCCTTTTAATTTTATATAAATAAATTTATTTGTAACTCGGAGAAAATCATTACATCCCGAACATCTTATTTAAGATATTTTTCACCTGGAGAGCCCTTTCATTCTGTTCACAAAGGGCTGACCAGGAAGACAGCCCCTATCGCGGCCCGGTGTGGGGGGGGTGAATAAAGTTTTCGCTCTTGTCAATCCAAAGAAAAGCCTCGCCCCCCCAACCCCCCCCCCCCCCCGGCGCGATAGCTAACTTCTCCCGAGGACGTTCGAGATAAGGCTGTGTGAGCCCTTATCGCCGCTGCCACTACACTTCGCCTTCTGTCCTATCTTACCTTCCGCCATTCTAACTAAGGAAATTATAAATATATAATTCATGATATAATAATACAAAGAATGTATAACCTTATTATTTTACCCCAAATTTATTTTTTTTCAAAACATTTGACACCATTAAATGTTAAAAAGCATCTGATCTGCAAACAAAAAGTTCAATCACGGAGAAAGAAGCAATATTAAAACAAGTACCGATAAATTTAATGAAGAAATAATAGTACACAAAACTATATTTTTAGTTCATTCTGCCTATCATATAAGTACATACCTATTATTTGCAATTGTTTTTCTCACTTGATGATTCATACTCAAATCTTCTGGTAAGTTTCGACTATTATTAAAAGTTTGTCCAATGTCAACTGATGCTTGGAAAAAGTATCTATTATTTTCTGGAATCATGAAATGATATATGCTAATATATAATGCTATAAAGTAGGATTGTATTAAAATAATTTTCTTATAAGAGAAAAGATTGGCTGTGTCCGGGAATCAAACCCGGGTCCTCTGCATATCCGTCGCAACGCTCTTACCATTGAGCTAACCTTGGGGTAAACCTTCTTTCATTAGTGATCCCACTCGCTAGGTATCGCCACATTGATAGTATTTAAATCAGATCCTATCATTTGGACATTTGTCCAGCCTCTGGTTACTTCGCTGCAATGTGGCGATGTTGAATAGAGAAGGTTGACTCCACGGTAAGAGTGCTTTTCAGATGTCCCGGGATCGATTCTCGGTCGTGGCCATTCTTTTCTCATATAAGAAAATTATTTAAAAAGTATGTACCATTTGTTTTAAAATAACTATTTTTCAACAAAAAATATTTATCCTTTTATTTGATCAAGAGTATTTTTTCGAAAATCAGGACCTATCAAAAATCTAGAAAAGAATATCGTTAAAATAAAAACTTCTTTAGTCTTAAGCTTCTTGAAAAAGTCAAAAAGAAAGTAACATTACACCTCTCGAAAAAAGTTGTTATAGTCCAAATTTACAAATAACAATTTGAATAGCACCGACGAACTGTTTATTTATTTAGAGATGAGAGATGGTCAACTGTTCTTCAATTACGATAGGTTAAATGATGGTCAGGATTTTCAGTTACAATGATATTTATTATGGTAAGCCAACGTTTCGATCCAACTTGTGGATCTTCATCAGGGCTAAAAGAAAACAAATATATGAGTCTCTATGCTAGAGGGTGACAATAAATGGATACATTACAGAACTGATAATAATATAAAAGATGGTGTATACATGAATATTAAAATAAGAGGCTGGTTAACAAGATAAAATAGAATCTGATATTTACCTACTGAGTCCAGGGGGATACTAAGCCTAAAGGTAAAAATAAGGTGAGAGGTAGTGGTAGGGGGTTAGTTTGCCGACTTCAAAGGTTAATGGCTGGGAAGTCCAACGCTTTTGAAGTGAAGGCACATGACAACTGAGTGAACAAAAATATTTAAAAACTAACAAAATATATGGTACTGTATACAAATAGTTGTGTCTGGACTGAATAATAACATAAAAATGAGATAATACATAATGTAACAATGCATACAAATTTGGAAAATATACAGAAAGAAGCATACAATACAAAAATTATAGTACAAGAGGTACAGAGATAATTGCAGGTACCTATGAAGTCAAAACTAGGATTTGAGGATGCGGAAGATGTTAGAATAAGTGGATGAAATTATCTCTTTATCTGTTTTGTGATTTACCGGGTTATTTGTTTCTAGATGGATGAAAATGGATTCTGAGAGGAGACGTTTGTCGTGGTTAGATACAGTTGCTAGCCATCTTTTATATTATTATCAGTTCTGTAATGTATCCATTTATTGTCACCCTCTAGCATAGAGACTCATATATTTGTTTTCTTTTAGCCCTGATGAAGATCCACAAGTTGGATCGAAACGTTGGCTTACCATAATAAATATCATTGTAACTGAAAATCCTGATCATCATTTAACCTATCGTTTATTTATTTATTTTTACTGAAAAATTAACTCTCAGAATAAATAGAGATGTAGGTATATTTGTTTGTTTAACGTCTCTTTATGCTACTAAGGCTAATCGGACGATGCTACAGTGGGAGTCCTAAATTAATAGAGATATATCATTTTTTGTGTTAAATTAATATGTAATTAACTTCCAGAAATAAGTGTAAAAACTTTGATCAATTATAAGTTGAAACAGGACGGCCTGAAAGAGATTAGGGGATTAAAGTTTCAACAAGAAATGTTTATAAAAAAGAGGAAAAAATTAATTTTTCTCAATAACTAATCCACATCCCTAAACTAAACCTTATTTCATCCAAACGAATATTTCTTTGAAATAAAGTAGGACAAATGGAAATATTAAAACATGTTAAAAAAATGAATTTACTATTCGTTCCAGATATATTAAGATAATAAATTTAATTTTTCAAAAGATAATGTTACACAGAAAGGAGGACATCCTATGAAGATATCCTATGAAGACAGATAGCTGTACTGTAGCTACAATCCATGTAATGATATAAATATAAATCCATGTGATTTTATAAAAATAACTAAAGCCATCTCTACATAACACTTGGAGTGCTATTTAAGACCACAACTTTGTTCCTTAATCCGGTGAAAGTGGTTGTATAATCATAAATTACTAGCACAGTACTTATAAAAATAAAACAGTAAATCATAGTTGACATAGTAACTACTACAACAGCACTGGCACAGAATTCTTATTTTCATGTATTCATGGTAAACAAGTAAATTAAAGAAGAATTAACTGACAGTTAAAAAATGGTAATTCTGATCAATTACCTTAAACGCCATTTTCTGTTTAACAGGCTAGAGAAATAGTATTCAATGCTCTCAAATCGAAAAGTTTGTTTCTGCGCTTTTTTTTTTTTTAATCTAATAAAAAGTGTTAGAATGTTTCAAAACAACACTCAATAAAAATAGAGTCACAAAAGAATAGTGTTGCATCAATATGACTTTCTGTATTCTTTTTCTTCAGTAGATTTAGATGTAATATAAACTAGCGAGATAAAGACTCTATGAAAATTTAGATTAATTACAAAATATTAAAATAAAATATTATGAAATAAAAGTAAAAAAAAATAGTATAAACCTGTAAAATGAAATTTAAAAAATGTTAGAAATAAATTATCGTTGTCCCAAAAAAAAAAAAAAAAATACTCTTTAAAATCAGATTAACGCTAACATGGGGATTACATGGCCAGTCCCTCATGGATTATGATGAAAATCTTTTTGGAGGCTCCTGCTCAAAAAATAATAGGTACGAACATTGCCTTCGGCGCTAATCGGCCCTAGATGCCGACGGAAAAAATAAAATTAAAGTATTTATATTATATCTCGAGTTTTAAATTTGATATCTGCCTGAGTCTTGCACCAAAATGTTTATTTTCGAGCTTAGTTCTAAGAGAGAAAAAATACAGCCGTTCCAGGCCAATACATTGTTAAAAAAAATAGATATTTAAGCCAACTGTACATCGTAGATTTACTAGGGTTTAAATTTCAAAAATTCTAAACTGCTCTGGATGACTTGGAATATCTTAACTAAAAGATTGAGCTGAATCTTTGATAACATTTATACGATCATTCCTATGCCAAAGAAGGATCAGTCCGCGCTATGTTTAAATGTCACGATCGAATTTTTTCTGATGATAAATCAATCTAACAACGAACGACAGTGATGGATTGATTGGCCGAGAAAACATTTATCTTAACCTCCACTTATAAAAATGAAGTATTGTTTGAGAAAAGGAGCTATGCATCTTTGGGAGATATGAAATATAACTACATAAATTATATACTTTATATAACACAATAAATATAAAAATAACTAGTATACTCGTACGAGAACTATTAACATTAGATACAAAATTGGTCCAACTAAAAAAGATGGGATTTGATTAGTAGAAAAAAGAGAATATACTAGAAAATTAGTAACAAATTAGTTCCTTAAATGTATTTGAATAATAAATTCCAAAATTTCGGGGAGATCTACCACCTCCTCCCCAATGGGACCGCCTTTGATAAGATACCTATTTTTTTTTCTCTCTAATGCATTCATAATATAACCGAGAAAGTCTATTTATCAATAAAGTGATAAAGGATCACTTCACCTACAAATTCACAAACTCAAACTTGAGTCTTGAGAGTGAGTTAAATGTTTACTAAATATTCATTTTAGCCATATTAAATTAATCTTTGTAAAAATAGAACGAAAAAAATACGAAAGGTCTTGAGTTAGCATCCCTCCAAGTGGCCCTAGATTTTTTTTAAATGAGTGAAAAATCCTTGGCTATGCTGTCATTCGGATAGGACAAGCCTGTGCCATATATCAGATAAGCGTTAAAAATCTCTATCGTAATTATAACTGGAAAACATTTAGGTCTCCTATTGTAGCATCGTCAGATTAGGCTTAGTTGCATGAGGAGACATTAAACAAATAAAAAAAATATGGATCTATCCACAAGTAGACGCTTACCTCATATTATTATTGTCCTAAATGATCGGCACCGTTCAAATAAATTTTAGAAATCTTTAATTCATCTTCATGGGTAGGTACCAATTTCTTTAAATATGAAATTTTTTTACGAATACGAAACAGCTGATAATGAAAAGCTTACTTGTTTCTTACCAATAAATTCAAAATCATCTGGAGCACTTCTGGATATCATTGAGATTGACGGTTTTGTCTTTCTTTAAAAACAGAATTTAATTTTTTAGAAAATGGATATTATCGTTAAAATATCATACTCGAAATTCGAGCCAATGGCAGGTCTACAAAGACATTTCTCCAATCAATTATCCAACCGCAAAATGATAAAAAGCAACCAAAATCGTTTCGAGGTAAATGCTTGCAATCCAATCAGTCACATCTAATAGGCCAAAATGATTACTTCGGAGAACATTAGTTCCTCGAGTCAATTCTCAAGCACTAACAAACACCTTCCACTATTATCATCCCAAATGCAGAAAAAAAATTACCCGTGACGCTTACCATCGACAATAGACTTTCGTATCCGGGTGATGGTCTCTTCGGCAAGGACGAAAATCATTAGCATTTTAAGCCATGAGCGAGAGGCTTCTTCGACATCCCAAGAAAATGAATGGCTTCGTGTCCTTAAGCATTCTAACGTTGTTTTTTTCTAACCTTAAGTATCACCACTTCCATTTAAATGTGAAAAATATATTGTAACACTAATACGGGTTTAATTAATTTTTAAAATTACAACATTGCCAAGAAATCTTATCGACGGTAAACTTTCAGTAAAAAGAATACATCTTGTTTGTTTTGTTAGTTTAACGTCACTTTATGCCACTATGGCTAATCGGACAATGCTACATTGTGAGTCCTAAATTTTGCCTATACAGGTATAATTAGGATAGGGATCTTTAACGAGTACCTGACATCTTAAGGTGACTTTACACTCTAAGAACCTCACCCTCGAACAGATTTTCCCTCGAACCTTGCCTCGAACAGCCATACTTAGCTATATACTTATCGTGAAGTTAAGCGAACCAATATGGCTGATGAAGAAAAAAATCTCCATTATCAATATATTTTATATTATATCTGAAAAATAAAAAAATATGAGACGAATTAGAACGGCGCACTAAGATCACAAACAACTCCTGCCACTTGGGAAAAAACCAAATCAAAAGTGACACTAGCGCTACCCCCGAACACAGGCGAACAGTTGGAGTACCTAGAACACCCGAACAGTTTACATGAAGGCTGTTCGAGAGTGGTGTTCGAAGGTAAAGTTCGTAGAGTGTAAAGGCACCTTTACAGGCTCGGGACCTCTATTTTACGTCCTATCCGAGGGACGGCATAGCCAAGGATATTTTACTCGCTTTAAAAAATCCAAGGCCACCGCAAAATATATATTGTTCATCCTTTCTGTTTAATTTATTTTTTAAAACAGGCGATGATCAAAGAATTCAACCGGAATTAATTGCAGCTTATTTAAATAGAAGTTTGCTATTATTTTCTGTTTGACTAATTCGGCAGTTTTTTTAAAGAAAATGGTAATGTTTGAAGGAGAAAATAACATATTGATCCATAAAAAAATCTCCATACACTAAGGTCTTCAATTGTGAATTCAGCAAATATGCACAATGTAAAACAATATGCACTATTGAATGTACTGATTACAGTCGTTTTAAAAACTTTTTTTATTCTTAAAATATCGGGATTACAGTTATTTATCTGTATTCTGGAGGGAACAAGAGCAAGGAATTCAGTTGTTTTTTTATTTATAGGCAAATTTAACCCTGTCTGACTACGCCTCATCTCTAGCTTGCTCGCCTCTTATTCAGTAGAATCAATTTAAAGGTACTGAGGATAGGTTCAGATTTCTATAAATTTAACACTAAAAATATATCATAAAGAATTTGGTTGGATCCCAAAGAGCAAAAAGTCATACGCGGCCCCTAAACGTGATGCTCCGTTAAATTTACAACCCACTCTCCATTCAACCCCTTTCCGCAGGCCTAACACGACCGGGCATAAATTCTAAGGCGTTTAGGGTTGCTGACCCAAATATCACGCTAGTCTACAATTCCCCTCTAAGCCACTTTTATTGTGCCTTACAGTTCTCACATTCCTATATTAACCGTTCGAAGCAGTTTAAAGCAGGACATTTTTGTATATTGAGGATTTTTTATTTTTATTGAATGAAAATATTTCAAAAACTAAGAATGTTTTATATCGGAATCGGGAAATGTTAATTTAAATTATTATTTTTTATTTTATATAAAACATTAACAAAAAATGTTATCAAAACATATTAAAGACAAATGTTCAGGGAACCCATTTGTAATTTTATATAATTGTTTAGTTTGATATTTAATTAATCATTTTCAAAACAATTGTTATTTCATCATTTAATTATTTCATTTTCGTTAATGTATAATTAATATTCTATTAAATTGATTATATATGTCGTAATAATATATATTGTCATTAATTTATTAATCAAATTTAACATTGAATATCATACCAATCGAGTATTTAACTATTTAATTAGCATTAGTTTATTGTTCTGTGCGTGGGCGTCTGTGATTGGTCGAAGACGCTCTGAGACAAACAAAAGACGTTTCAAGTCAGTCAGCTGTTGATTCTCGCCAAGCGAGTACGCATTACACCTCACGCTTAAAACATTCTTTAAAAACATTTATTACATTCTCGTTCACCCAGGGTGTTCAGTTGTGTAGTGTGCACATTTGCAAACATTATTTTAGAAGACGAGCGAAGAGGAAGGTTAAGTTCCCAGCGGGATGGACCTTTAAAGTAAAATACTTCCATCATTATTTTTTTAATAATGTATAAACATTACATTGTGTTTAATCTTCAAATTTAAATAATATTTTCTGAACATTGAACTTTACTTTTTAACATTATATCAAATTGCTAAATTCAGTTATTATATATATCTTTGTATTATAGTTATTAATCATTTGTTTATTACTCTACTCTATAGTTCATCAATGGCCATTCGATTAAAACATAATTTTTGTCTATAATAGTTTATAAGTTGTGTTTCATTTTCATTTAATCATTTTAGTTTCATTCTTGTTTAATAAATTATTTGTATTTAATAAATTATTTCTATTTAATAAATTATAGTTTAAGCTTTAAATATCAGAGAATTTTCTTTATTTCCTTTCATTCATATTATTTTGTTCTCCTTTTTTATTATGCTATTATTTTCTAAATTTCAAATGTAAACTTTATGTTAAATATCTTTCATGTTATTCTTTTATTATTTAAATCTTTTTAATACATTAACCAACAAAACTAAGAGCATTAAGCACCCGGCCATACTTTCATCATCAGGGAAGCGAAAGGTTTTTATTATTAAAACCTAACTTGCCCTAACATACTGGTCCTCCGGGCTCCGGATCGCTTAATTTCCTTAGTTTTGTATAGAAATTAGCAAAAAAGTGAAAGGAAATTCTCTGTTATTATATTCTTGTATTATACTTATAATCTAATTCTTTCTTTAAATTTGATATTTTCATTTGTATTGTTTACACTTCATTTTGGTATACATGTTTTTAATTCTAACATGGTTCCCACTTTATTTTCTTTTATCTAAGTCTTTGTAACTTTGTTAGTTGTTCGATCTCACCCACCAGATTTCGCTTATTTTAATTTAATTTCATACGCTCTTGCAACTTTTACCTCTTCACTTCAATTTTCTTTTCATCAATAATCCTTCATAATGTCGACTGAGGCTTCATTACGCAGAAAACTCAACGTTTTAGGGCCAAAAATCAAAGCTGTTGTTGAACAAGGTCGTAAGGTCGATTCAGATAGGGATTGTCTCTTTATGTTCAAGGGGTTATATAAAAGTCTGCAACGCAATTACGATACCTATATTGCAACTTTTGAGTCATTAGAAGATATTTGCGAGACTGAAGGGAAAGAGCTAAGTGATAAGGATCGGACCACATTGGCGAATGTTGAGCGGTATTTTCATGAATCGAATGCGATTTATGAAAAATATATGAATCCTACACCATCACAACCT
The DNA here is from genome assembly GCA_911387785.2 of Aelia acuminata. Taxonomy (NCBI): domain Eukaryota; kingdom Metazoa; phylum Arthropoda; class Insecta; order Hemiptera; family Pentatomidae; genus Aelia; species Aelia acuminata. The sequence goes on along the minus strand of OU426983.1, from coordinate 91,243,538 downwards.
GCACAATTGGATCAGACTAGCATTCTGAATCAATCCCTATCTCTGCGAACACATCTTCCAAAGATCAACCTTCCTAAATTTGATGGAAATTACCAAGAGTGGCCCATATTCCGTGATACTTTCCTGTCTTTGATCCATAATGAGGGAGCAATTCCAAAGATTGAGAAATATCACTTCTTGTTGTCTTGCTTACATGGCTCTGCACGCTCACTCATCAAGAGTGTACCACTTCGCGAAGAGAACTATGACCAAGCCTGGTCGATCCTCGTTGAGAACTATGACAATAAACGTCTCTTGGCTACGCACCATTTGAATGCATTGTTGGAATTCAAGCCATTGCCCTCTAAACCCAGTTTGCAATTATTAAAATCATTTCTTTCCAGTGTTGGAGAAAATATTCAAGCGTTTAAGCTCTTGAAAATACCTGATCCCGATGAGTTCATTTTATTTTCCTTAGCCATAAGATGTTTAGATCCAGCTACTAGAAGAGAGTTCGAAAAAAGGAATCTGGACTCCGATTTTCCAAAATTTGAAGACTTAGTCAAATTCATCAAGGATGAATGCAAATCATTAGAACTTTCGGAAAATAACCCCTCCTACTCAAACTCAAACTCAAATTTAGTGCATTCCATCGCAAGGCCAAAATTCAAAACCCCATTAATGGTTGAGGGTAAGCCGATTCGAACCAAGGAAAGATATCAAAGTAAACAAAACTCACATAAACCATGCCCAGTGTGCAAGGGAACACATTCACTATATGAATGCAACCAATTCCGAAAAGCACCAAACCATGCTAAGTGGAAGCTTCTTAAAGGCTGGAAAGGCTGTCTTAACTGCTTCAACGCCAATCATGAGCTAGATGATTGTAGGTCTAAACATAGCTGCAACATTTGCCACAAACGTCATCACACTTGGCTTCATGTTGGTGGTGATCCCACAAAGGATGTATCTACAACTGGCACCTCTACAAGGGAAGATATTCAATGCGACAATAAAGATCAAGAAGTATCGCCCGTATCTCTAGCCAGTCATTCTCAAACTAATGATGTGCTCCTAGGAACAGCTGTTGCTATTATTAAGGATAGCAAGGGAAATTTCCAACCTGTCCGCATGGTTCTCGATTGTGGTAGCCAATATTCATTCATTTCAGCCGATTGTGCTAATCGTCTTCAGCTTAAGGTCAAACCGTTCAACCTACCCATATCGGGAATTGGCCAAACATCTCTGACTGGAAATCGGGGCATTGCTTCATGTATAATGCGCCCTGTCCTTGGAACTCAACAGTTCAAGACCAATGCCGTAGTTGTTGAGAGCATTACTAGTGCGCTTCCTCATGTTGAACTACCTAGACAACTAGTTGAGACCTACAAGCACTTTGAATTAGCAGATCCTACATTTCACCAGCCTGGACCCATTGAGTTTCTTTTGGGTGCTGATTTGTATTTTGAAATAATAAAGTACAAGCCAATTACGATCCAACCGACCTTTCCAAAACTTATCCCCACTACTATTGGACATGTAATTGCTGGATCTTTTCAAAACCACACATCTTCAAACTCAATGAAGCAGTCCTTGTTCGTTAATGGGTCAGATAACTTAAATGAAGAAATGTCGAAATTCTGGCAAATTGAGGAAGTCCAACCTAAGACTATACAGTCACCTTTAGATATTTATTGCGAGCAACATTTCATGGACACTCATTTACAAACGCCAGAAGATAAATATAGTGTTCCCTTACCATTTAAACATTCATTTCCCGGCGATATGAGCGAATCCAAAGGCCAAGCCTTAAAGAGGTACTTTAATTTAGAATCTAGGTTAAGTAAAAATCCGACTCTTCGGGAGGAGTACAAAAATTTCATGGCAGAACACATTAATCATAAACATATGGAACAGACTTCTGACAAAGGATATCACTGTTGGTTCCCTCAACGACAACTTACACTCTGGCCTTTAGCTACAAAGGAACATCACTGAAACCTTAGCTAACTTTAGAAGCCAACCAATCATTTCCCTCTAACCCGTCTCTTAATCATAAAACTTTTAATTTAAAATTCGAGGTCGAATTTTGGTGGGCGGGATGTTCAGGGAACCCATTTGTAATTTTATATAATTGTTTAGTTTGATATTTAATTAATCATTTTCAAAACAATTGTTATTTCATCATTTAATTATTTCATTTTCGTTAATGTATAATTAATATTCTATTAAATTGATTATATATGTCGTAATAATATATATTGTCATTAATTTATTAATCAAATTTAACATTGAATATCATACCAATCGAGTATTTAACTATTTAATTAGCATTAGTTTATTGTTCTGTGCGTGGGCGTCTGTGATTGGTCGAAGACGCTCTGAGACAAACAAAAGACGTTTCAAGTCAGTCAGCTGTTGATTCTCGCCAAGCGAGTACGCATTACACCTCACGCTTAAAACATTCTTTAAAAACATTTATTACATTCTCGTTCACCCAGGGTGTTCAGTTGTGTAGTGTGCACATTTGCAAACATTATTTTAGAAGACGAGCGAAGAGGAAGGTTAAGTTCCCAGCGGGATGGACCTTTAAAGTAAAATACTTCCATCATTATTTTTTTAATAATGTATAAACATTACATTGTGTTTAATCTTCAAATTTAAATAATATTTTCTGAACATTGAACTTTACTTTTTAACATTATATCAAATTGCTAAATTCAGTTATTATATATATCTTTGTATTATAGTTATTAATCATTTGTTTATTACTCTACTCTATAGTTCATCAATGGCCATTCGATTAAAACATAATTTTTGTCTATAATAGTTTATAAGTTGTGTTTCATTTTCATTTAATCATTTTAGTTTCATTCTTGTTTAATAAATTATTTGTATTTAATAAATTATTTCTATTTAATAAATTATAGTTTAAGCTTTAAATATCAGAGAATTTTCTTTATTTCCTTTCATTCATATTATTTTGTTCTCCTTTTTTATTATGCTATTATTTTCTAAATTTCAAATGTAAACTTTATGTTAAATATCTTTCATGTTATTCTTTTATTATTTAAATCTTTTTAATACATTAACCAACAAAACTAAGAGCATTAAGCACCCGGCCATACTTTCATCATCAGGGAAGCGAAAGGTTTTTATTATTAAAACCTAACTTGCCTGAACAACAAAATTTTATTTAAAGGTATTAAAAATATAATATTAAAGTCAATCGTTGAATATAATGCTAATTCCAGACGACGTGAGTGAAATGGAATCCATAATTGTTTTTATTTTTTACTACAAACATATTTCGATCAGCTAACTGGTTGTTTTACCTAATATTCATTAAATAAACAGTATTATGGCGAAACACGATATGGAAGATTTCAAAAAACAAAGCAAAAAACAGAAATAAATAAAAAAATCCCAACAGCAAAATCCCCAGTGATGGGAAGGGGATTCCTAAAAACACAAGAACAAAATCTTTCAATGGAGAAATTTAACAATTTTAGGAAAATAATGTTTTTCCAACAAGTTTGTAGTAATCCAAACTCGAAAATCAAAGCATTAATATTATATTTGTTACCGTTTGATGTAAACCTATGATCGGAACTGCGTCTCAGCATTAGAAGGGAGGGGGTAACGACTTCGTCTATGAACTAAAGTTATTCTTTGGCAGATTTCGAAATCTTTCGTTGAATGTGTTAAAGATGAAAATGCGTGGAGGAGAACACTTCATAGCCAGGGTCGAACAGTACAGCTTGACCTTGGAAGAGGTCATCTAGGAAACAAGGAAAAAAAGATTTTCAAGGATTAGTAGTTTATAAATGGTCTATGTTAATGTACTTCTTATTGTCTATACAAGTCTTCCTAACTAACAATTTAAGCGTGGAAATGCATAAGGTATTAGTGCCTTGGGAAATTTTTACAGAAATGATGTGACACACCCTCTAGGGTGAACTACGTTCAGTGCTTACACCCATGCCATCTTTCATACGTTCGATGAACTCTTTTCAAACAACTAACTTTGGCAAATAAAAACTTTGTTTTATTTTTTTGGCACTTAGACCCTTATGCATATCCACGCTTCAATTTATTAAAAAAAATCTATTGCGTGCGCGCAACACACAACTTTCACTTACCAACTTACTTAGATTAGAAATTAATGCGTTGTGTTAATGCCACTTCTCAAAGTTACACATTTTTCCACATTCATATCTTATTTTTGTTTCATTTGCTCTATAAAAAACACTAATTTATTTTAGTTAGCCGTTCTTTAATTATGAACAATGGTCTGTCATTAAAGGAGTATTACGCATGAGTGGGCTCAACGTGTTTTATGAGTTGACTGCATATTTTTCTTTTTTTCTCCTCTATATGTTTACTTGGTTTTTTTTCATATCTCATATTTAACCATTTCTTATTTTTAGGCGTAACGAGAGACAGTTAATTTCTCCATAGAAACAAAAACAAAGGAACAAAAAAAGGCCCCTACCCCATTTAAGCCCCCTCGGAACATTTTCATACTGATAAAGCTTACCTGATATTAAAGAACGCCTAATTTTCATTAAACATGACGAATTTGATGAAAATCGTTGAAGCCGTTTTTGAGATAATCGAAAAAAAGGTAAAAATCCGAAAAAAAGTTATGAAAGAAAGTGCCCCCTCCGTTTGACCAATTTTGATGAAATGTTGGCTATCACATCTTTGGCATATACATATATCAAATACCCAGTTTGATCAAAATCGTTAAATCCGTTTTTGAGTAAATAAAAAAACACGTGAAAATGATAGGAAATTTATTAAGTAAAGTCCCCCCTCCGGTTAATCAATTTTAATGAAATTTTTACAGTCATATCTCGGGCATATTAATACATTGTTACTCAATTTAATCAAAATCGTTAGAGCCGTTTTTGAGAAAATCGAAAAAAACGTAAAAAGTTATTAAATAAAGTACCCCCTCCCATTGAGCAATTTTGATGAAATTTTTGCTGTCACATCGCGGGCATATACATACACTAAACACCCAATTTCAGGTTCGCACGCTTTATAGATTTTGAGCTAGTCTGTTCATACACACACACACACACACAAACACACACACACACACACACACACACACACACACACACACACACACAATCACACACAGACCATTTCGCGGGGCTTGGTTATTTGGACTCAGGGGACCCCAAAACGTGTATTTCCGTTGAAAACCGGAAGTCGAAATTTTTCACGATCGCAATACTTCCACTTACTATATATTTCATATATAGGTAAGTGAAAGTAAAAATTCGAGTAAATGCATCACTACCTAGAGCAGTGTCCTCTTACCTAAGGAGTGTCGAAATATCACGAGTGTTATCTGTGCGAAATATAACTGAGAAGTGGCCCATGGACAATTGGAAAATGGTCATCTTGGAAATACTTTGATCTCTTACTGGAACTCTAGGCGACGATGTGAGCAGGATCAAAATAATGATAAAGTTTACAAAATAATAAACCACATATAGGTGTATGATATCCCCAAACTACGGGCTATGATAACATGAACTATTCTTCGCCCTTCATAATTCCAAGTATGAACAAATCTGATATGGTGCGCGGATCGCACCACTTTCACTTACCACCCTCATTTATTTGTCTAAAAATAGACATTTTTTTTTAATTTTCTCAAAAACGGCTCTTGATTTTGATCAAACTCGTCATTTTTAATGAGAGTCAAGTATTCTTTAATATCAGGTAAGTCTTATCATCATTAAAATGTTCTGAAGGAGCTTAAATGCCGAAGGAAACTTTTTGTATCCTATTAAGTACTTTTGATTTTTGTTTATTTATAAACACATTTTTTTAGGGGATTATAAAAATTAAGTTTTAGACCGAACGATCGTATTTTTAAAAATGAATCGAAAATAACTTGGAACTAAATTTTCAAACTTTGAGCGTATTAGTATTTTTCTGAAAACGACAGTATTTTTCTCAGTATTTTTACAGTACAGTATTGTATTTTTCTCAGTGTTGGCACAAAAGGCTTAAAATTACATATATGTAAAATTAGTAATAATATGTCATTATTATAAAGTAATTATATATTTATTTTAGATCTATCATATCAATGATGTATTTATTTTTATTCTAATATTAGTTCCAGATCTTAATATTAGGATACAAATGACTAATTTATATTATGTATGTTTGATAAATGTTTTATTTAATTTTAATTTAATTAATTTCACATTGATCGACCGTCTGATGTCAATCATATGTTTTTTCAAGAGAGAAGCAGGTGAAAAACAAACGCCGCTCAGTTGTCGTCCACTCGCGGTACCGATAACATATTTAAGTTTTCACGCCGGCCGGCTAATTTTTTGTTATTATTATAACAACGTACAAGACTTTAATAGGTTGTCATATCTCATAAATTATAACCCGAACTGGATTGAAGAGGTTCAACTGGACTGGACTAATGAATTGATAGGAAATTATTAAGATCCATCCACATTCATCCAAACACGGCAAGGAACTAGCGACTATCATTACGGCTCGACGTTATTCGCCATTTTCACCACGATAAATCCTCAAAACCCTTGATCAAGGTACCATTTCATTATTTTTGTTTGATTAATAAAACATTGTTTACAATAATTTAATTTTGAAGGCCTAGATAATTTATTAATGGACTGTTATATTGTTAGATTGGCCAACATTAATAATTTATAATTTGCTTGATGAATCTATTATATAGTCTGTATAGTTTAAAATATAATTATTATTAGTTTGTAATTTGTTTTGATAAATCTATTGCTTAAAAATTATTAGTTTTATAAAACTACTTTGACCGAAATTAACTTAAGTAATTATATGAAAATTTGTAGTTTAAAATTTAAAGTTAGTTTTATAAAACTATTTGATTGAGATTAATTTAGTTTTGTGTTTAGAAATGTTAGTTTTGTAAAATTGGTTGATTAAGATTAAATTCATCAGTTAATAAAATTATAGGTTAAGTTAAACGTCAAGTTATTTACTTTAATTGCTATTTCAATAAAATTTATGATTATTGCCATTTAAAATCGAATGATATTTTTATTTTTGTTTCTATTATCCCTTATTTCAGAAGGTAATTTTTTAGATTAATTATTATTTATTATGAGTTATTATTTATTAATATAATTAATGTATAATTATTAATAGTTATTATTGATACAATTAAAAGGTAAGGTAGTGTTGGAAACAAAAGAATCTGGCAATTTTAATTTTTAGCGTCAGCAGCGCTAGTGAGCTCCTGACCTCTTACTAAGAGTCAACTCATTTCCGCAACACTCAGGTAGGGGAAGTTTTAATTTTCCTTAAATTAAATCAATAGTGTAATGAATTTGTGAACTGAATAAAAAAAAACATGTGTTTAGATTAGAAAATAAAATAGTGATATTTTAAAAAAGATGAACCTTTGAGCAGGTTAAAAAAAACAAGGAGTGTTAAAACAACTAATTAAAGAAAGCTAGTGGTGGAGTCCTGTTGTTTTTGTTGTACAGTGAGTACCTTTGTTGTTTCTCAGTTAATAAATCGTTTGTTCGTTGTGTAAATCACTTATTTATTGTGTAATCTATTTATTTGTCTAAATACTAGCTGTTTAAGGTACAGATAGGGTAGTGAAGGGACGGTAGAGCCCCTTTCACGTTACAACTGGTGTCAGAAGTGGGATTTGCACAATAGATAGTGATGAATTAGTTTAAATAAGTAATTTAGTAGATAAAAATAAATGAAATTGGACAGTTTTAGTAATTAGTGACCTGAGGTTACTTAATTGCCGGAAATTCGACTGTTGATGATCAACATTTAAAATATTTCTATAAGTGAAGGTACTAGAAGCCGAGTCAAAGAAATGGAGGCAATCATGCAACTGTTAGAGACAATGAAAGCTGGTCAGGATGAAATGAAAACTGGTCAAGCTGAGATGCATGCTAGTTTAGCTGCTAAAATAGAAGCTAGCAAGGAAGAAATGAAAGTTGCTCAAGCTATGATGGAAGCAACCTTGACTGATAAAATACAAAAAATAGAAACCGAATTCGATAGAAAACTAAAAGTCCTTGAAAACGAAGTGGAAAAATTGAAGAGCGGTAAAATAGAATGGAAAGGAGAAGGAACATCGCGAGCGGAAGGACAGCGCATGACCACAACACAAAACGAAAACATATTGAAGGTGAAAGCTCCATCATATGATGGTAAAACATCTTGGTCTGCCTATCTATGACAGTTTAAGGCGGCCGCTTCGGCAAACCGCTGGAACGACAAAGAAAAGGCTACTATGCTGATGGTCGCACTTAAAGGAGAAGCACTCGACATCCTTCATATTGTACCTGAAGAACGTCTAGATGATTTTCATTGCATTGTTGAATACCTAGAAAGGCGCTTCGGCGATAGACACTTGGAACAGCTACATCGGACACAATTTAGAACCAGAAAGCAAAATCTTGGGGAAACACTCCAGCAGTTCAGTGGAGACGTTTCACGATTAGTGCGGTTGGCTTATCCAACTGTACCGGAAGATGTCTTGGAGCACTTGGCTATAGAGGTCTTTGCTGATGGGGTTCGTGACGATGAGACCAAACAACATCTGAAACTGTCTAAGTTGGAAACTTTAGGAGGCACCCTTGCGAGGGCATTGGAATTCGAAGCAGTAAAGCAAAGCATTCGACAAAGGCAAGTAAGAGTAAGGAAGACAGACGTTGGGGAAGAGGACTACAACAGCGACAGTGTTGCAACATGTGTCTGCCAACGATTGAAGAATAAAACATCACCAAGGGAGGATAAAATAGCCACAAAGCCAAAATTGAAGTGCTACAACTGTGGTGAACCTGGTCACTTCAAGAGACAGTGCCCGATACTAGAGGAGCAGGGTGTGATCAAGAAGGGGAACCAGGAAAACTCAGCTTAGTCAGTTTTAGGGGGCGGAAACTGGCTAATTTTTACCATGTCCCAAATATCCAACTAAAAGTATCGCAATTGCAATGCGGAGAGAATAGCCTAATGTTGGAAGGAAGGATAGCTGGCCAGGACTGTCAAATGGTAGTGGATACGGGTGCTAGTAATACCATTGTGAGAACAGATCTTATACCAAAAGGGCAACTAAAACCCCTGTCTAGAAAGTATATAATTACGACAGCAAATGGCGAGACTATGGATGTTCAAGGAGAAGTTAGAATATTGATAGAGATAGGTAGTTTGAGTATACCTCACCAAGTGTTCGTGGCAAAGATTACGGACCCGATCATTCTGGGAATGGATTTTATGGAGGCGCACAAGGTGATAATCGACTTCAACCAGAGGTTAATGAAAATAGGCAACGAGGAGCTTGTTCTACGACGGAATAAGGATGAAACAGGATGGGTTAGACAAGCAGCCCTAGCTGAGGACCTTATCATTCCCTCACGAAGTGAAGTGATTGCCGAAATCCAGTTAGAAAGAGGCAGCGGAGGAATGGTTGGGGTACTGGAGCCAGTATCAACGATTGACAATGGCATTCTTCTTGGAAGAACACTCATCAGGGCGACAACGCATAAAATACCGGCCAGAATAATGAACACAAAGGACTATGCGCAACGACTAAGCAAGGGAACGATCGTAGGACAGTGTGGAGAAGCACAGATCATTACAAACTTGGACGAGAAAGGCGGGATGAAGGGTTCAGTCAGGTTTCGGAAACTATAAAAGGATTAATTAAGGAAACCTTAAAAGATTTGAAGACTGACCATAAGGAACCCGCGGGGCATCTACTAAGGACGTATCACAACATCTTTTCGTCCAGCGACAACGACCATGGAAGGACGAGCATAGCACGTCACAGGATCAATACCGGCGACCACCAACCGATTAAACAGGCACCTAGAAGAATACCATTAGCTAAGAGGGAGGAGGTTGAGAACATGTTGGAAGACATGAAAGCTCAGGGTGTGATTCAACCTTCCAATAGCCCATGGTCTTCTCCGATAGTTTTGGTCAAGAAGAAAGATGGCTCCACTAGATTCTGTGTCGATTACCGAAGACTGAATAACATTACGAAGAAGGATAGCTATCCACTACCTCGCATTGATGATACGCTAGATACGCTAGCGGGGGCAAGATGGTTTTCCACCCTAGATCTGAAGAGTGGGTATTGGCAGGTAGAGGTACACCCAGATGATCGGGAAAAGACCGCATTCTCTACCGGCAGCGGCTTGTGGCAGTTTAATGTTATGCCATTTGGCCTTTGTAATGCCCCAGCAACTTTTGAACGTCTCATGGAAACTGTTTTACACGGTTTACATTGGAAGACCTGCCTAATTTACTTAGACGATGTGGTGATTTTCAGTAAGACATTTAATGATCACCTAAAACATCTTGAAGAGGTACTGGATAAGTTTAAGAACGCTGGGCTGAAATTAAATTCGAAGAAATGCCAGTTTTTCAAGAAAGAAGTAAAGTTCCTTGGTCATGTAATTTCTGGGAGTGGAGTTGCTACTGATCCGGACAAGATTAGTGCGGTGGGAGAGTGGCCAATTCCAAAGGATAAACATGAGGTAAGAAGCTTCCTCGGACTGTGTACCTACTACAGGAGATTCGTAGAAGGATTCGCCAACGTGGCTAGACCTTTACATCGTCTCACAGAGAACAGACAACCATTCGAATGGTCAGTAGAATGTCAGGAAGCATTCGATAAACTCAAGATGGCTCTGTGTGGAGCACCTATTTTGGTGTATCCTAAGCCTGGACATGAATTCATAGTGGACACTGACGCAAGCAACGTCGGAATTGGAGGAGTATTGTCCCAGGTTCAAGGTGGAGAAGAACGAGTAATAGCATATTACTCTAAGGCTCTCTCTAAGCCAGAAAAGAATTACTGCGTCACCAGAAGAGAACTTCTAGCTATAGTGAGAACAATAGAGCACTTCCATAAATATTTGTATGGGCAACCATTCATGCTGCGCACTGACCATGCTTCTCTGACTTGGCTTTTGAATTTCAAGAACCCAGAGGGTCAAGTAGCTCGTTGGATTCAAAGGCTGCAAGAATATGAGTTCAAAATAGTGCACCGCAAGGGACAGTTACATAGTAATGCAGATGCGCTGTCGAGAAGACCATGTAAGCAGGAATGCAAGCACTGCAGTAGGATCGAGAAAGCAGCGGTGGCGCCGTGCAAAAGAATTGTCAGTCAGCCAGCGGATGACTGGAATTTGAATGAAATAAGAGAAGAACAATTAAAGGATCACATCAGACCGATTTTGACAGCAAAAGAAAGTGGACAGCGACCGACGTGGAAGGATATATCGACAGAGAGCGTTGCTGTGAAGTGCTACTGGTCACAGTGGGACTCACTAATTGTAGAAAATGGCATTTTGAAAAGAAACTGGGAGAGTCCAGATGGGAAGGAGCTTCGACCACAAATTATCGTACCCACAGGAAAGAAGAATGAAGTGCTAAAGGAGCTGCATGGAGGTGTCTCAGGTTGCCACTTCGGTATCAAGAAGACGTTGGAGAAAATACGGCAGCGATTTTACTGGGTCGGTTGTTCCGAGGACGTCGCAGACTGGTGCCGCAGGTGTGCTGAGTGTCTGGTATGCAAGGGACCCAAGACCAGGACACGGGGGGCCATGATGCAATACAATGTTGGAGCACCGTTCGAGAGGATCGCCATCGACATAGCCGGACCATTCCCTCGTACCAAGAAAGGGAACCGATTTATACTAGTCGCTGGTGACTACTTCAGTAAGTGGACCGAAGCTTTCGCAATACCAAACCAAGAAGCATCGACAGTAGCCGAGGTCTTAGTGGATAACATGTTCACACGTTTTGGTATCCCATTGGAAGTTCACTCTGATCAGGGGAGGAATTTTGAATCTCAAGTATTCAAGGAAGCTTGTGAGATATTGGGTATCAGGAAAACGAGGACCACACCATTGCACCCTCAGTCCGATGGCATGGTGGAACGCTTTAATAGAACATTGCTAAGCCACCTCAAGATATTCGTCGACGAACACCAAGATGACTGGGACGTGTACATACCTCTTGTACTGATGGCGTATCGATCAGCAGTACACGAGACTACTGGACGAACACCGGCCAGCGTTATATTCGGCAGAGAACTCCGTCTACCCAGTGATCTCCTGTTCGGGACCCCGAAAGATGAGGAATGCCTTGTGGATGATTATGCGGGGTCACTGCGCCAACGATTAAGGGAAATTCATGCCGGAGTTAGAAACAGGATCCGGCTTGAAAGTAATCGAATGAAGGCCAGATATGACATCAAGATTACCGGAAGAACTTTTCAGGAAAACCAAAAAGTTTGGTTATACAACCCGACTAGGAGAAGGGGGAAATCTCCGAAGTTTCAAAAGAATTGGGAAGGTCCCTATACGATCGTCAAAAGAATTAACGACCTGATATACAGGATACAACGGAGCCCAAGAGCCAAGATGAAAGTCGTCCATTTGGACCGCCTGCTACCCTTCGATGTAGAGGAGGAAACCCCTGTTCGGGACGAACAGTGTTAAGGAGGGGGCAGTGTAATGAATTTGTGAACTGAATAAAAAAAAACATGTGTTTAGATTAGAAAATAAAATAGTGATATTTTAAAAAAAATGAACCTTTGAGCAGGTTAAAAAAAACAAGGAGTGTTAAAACAACTAATTAAAGAAAGCTAGTGGTGGAGTCCTGTTGTTTTTGTTGTACAGTGAGTACCTTTGTTGTTTCTCAGTTAATAAATCGTTTGTTCGTTGTGTAAATCACTTATTTATTGTGTAATCTATTTATTTGTCTAAATACTAGCTGTTTAAGGTACAGATAGGGTAGTGAAGGGACGGTAGAGCCCCTTTCACGTTACAATAGTTTAAACAATAATGATTACATAACATTTTATTCATTAAAGGTTATGAATGGCCATGTGTTTTTTTTTATCCAGAAAATTTTTTATCAGGACCTAGACTCATACCGCAACACAGCTCTCAGCTAAAGCTTTTTCTTTGTTTTGCATTTTAAAATGAAATTAAAACGATTAATTCTGAATTTTGATTTATTTTTAATACAGTTGCTACTGATGTTTATAGAAACCAATCCGTTATCTAATCTGAAAGTAAAAATTATATTTTCTTTTTTCACCCCCTTGTTTCGTATCAGTGACCTTCTACCACTCTACGAACTGAATTTGTTTTACTACGTTGTTGTAGTTAAATGTTGGGACTCTTTCATTTAAGTTATTAAAAACTTTTTTGACAATATCATAAAATGCTGAAACCTTTTTCTTTTTTAAAAATTTAAACATAGCAATAGTATATAACATTGCTGAACAAATAAGAATGACAAATTACTAGCATAGGCCGATTGAGACTAGAAAATGGCCGTGTGGCCGAAACGTTGTAATTTAAATAAATGATATTAAGGAAAAATACGTGGCCCTGGTGATTGTTCCAACCTAGTATATTAGATCTTCTAAAACATTTCGAACAATTGAATCCCAGGAAATTAGAGGAGCAGTTATAAATGGGAAATAATTAAGTAAATATTATTATTTCTTGGATTTTCTAGTTATTTCTTGGAATTCTAAGCTTTCTGGTAATTTTCGTTTTGGGAAATAATATATTTCTTTTTTCTTTTAATTGATTTTGAAATCCTTTCATATTTTATATCTCGCATTTTCTTGTTACGAGGGATAATTATTCGAGTAACAATTTTATTATTAATATTTTTCATTAATTGTGCTATGGTATGATTAGAAATAAAGTTACTCGCTGCAGGGTTACTGTAATGAGCAAAACAGAGGGATAAATAGGGAATATTATTTACTCCAAATTATAACTGATAAACTAATTTTATACACGAAAAAATAAAAGGAGTACCGATATGTAAATTATAGTTTTCAGCATCTTGTGAAACTTTCGGTAATTTGTTCCGTAAAGTGTTTATTTATTGCGTGCGATCCTTTCTCTTTTCTTTCAGTCTTTTAAAAAAGTCTTTTTCGAAATATTGGTTTACTGACACAGATTGCCGGCTGAGGCGTTGCAATAGCGATGGCAAAACAGAGTAGCAATGTGTTTACTAGGATATATCGTTCTTTCAATATTTCACCATCTCCATACAAGAAATAGTTGTACAGTGAAACCTCTAAATAGGGGACAGCCATGGTGACTCAATTATTGTCCGTTAATGAGAGGTGTCCTTAAAGTAGAGGTTTATTAAAGTTTGTTTATGAAAACATATTCATAAAACAGTAAGTACCTACATATTCGTGTATGTAGATCTAATAGTGGTACATTGGCTCAAATTAAAATACATACAATGCTTTTATTGAAAAATGGTTTTATTGCAAACAACAACTGAATTTACATACTGCAAAAACTTACAAAAGAAATTTCACTCAGAAAAGTTGATAGATTTGATCTGAAGATAATTACAACAAAATTGGGTTTCAATAAAACAATTACATAATAAGAGAGCAAATTAAAGAAATGTCTAAGTACCAGCGGGTTTAAAAAAACTTTCCAAAGTAAATTGCCTTACATTTTTTTGATGATTAGACTCTAAAAGGATCTGTGCTCTTGGCCGGCCACTTTTTTCGTACTCATCAATGATTTTCTTTTTTTCTTTTAATGAAAATCTTTTAAGTGTTGGAGACATGTTGTTAGTTCAAAGATTTTCAATAAACTGGTTCAAAATGAAAATTAAAGTTCACCCTACGCAATGTTCTGTAAAAAAGGGGGAAGGCAGGAAGTGACTCTGTTTACTGAGTGTTAGATGAATTGGACTAAAGACTCAAGCATTCTCGGAAAATTTTTGAAACTAATTTTACACTGTCCTTTAACTAGAGGTCTTAAAACCCATTTTCAGGCAATTTTCTCTGTCCGTGTCCCCTATCTAGAGTGTCCCTTAAAAAGAGGTTTCAAAAGCATTGTTTCCGTATATCCAGCGCCAGTACAATTGAAAGTTGTCCCATAAACAGAGGTGTCCATTAAAGGGAGTGGTCCTTAACGAGAGGTTTCACTGTATATTAATTTTTGATGTGATGTTTAAATTAATTTTTTTATTTTATTTTTAATATTATCAATAATAACTTTTTAAGAATCAAATGTAATCGAGTGTGTTAATTTAATAATAATAATCGAGTAAAAATTGTATTATTATTATTTTTTTTCAATGATTTTGGTAAGGTAAAATCAGGGAATCGCGGGCCAGTTTTTTTTTTTTTTTTTTTTTTTTTTTTTTTTTTTTTTTTTTTTTTTTTTTTTTTTTTTTTTTTTTTTTTTTTTTTTTTTTTTTTTTTACATTTTCATCTTATAAAAAATATAATTTATTGTTTTATTTTCTATGTGAACTGAGAATTAATTAAAGTTTATTAATTAAACCTAGCTAAGGTATTCGCTGCTAACAAAAATCATTCTTCTTACATCATACCTGATACCTGTACATACATACATGACATAGGAATACATACTTTTAGGTTATATTGCGTTAGAAGCAACGTTTATAGCAACGCTGTTATATTCACATCTGATTTTTTGAAGTTAGGTCTATAGATGATTTTTTTAAACTGATCAGTTTTATTTGCATCTGTAAAATTAAAATAAGCAAATGTACTAGAATAAGTTACATATGACATTGGTAAGCATCCTGGTGGTGCATGTTCCTGGCATTCAAAAGATTTACACTGTCAGAATAGCAGGTCTCTCATCCAACTCCTCTTCAGCCTTCGCCAACATATGTCAGGAATATCACGTCTTGCCATGACTACTACAAACGTGTCAGTATGTCCATGTAGTTTGTCGTAAAACCGTTTGTAATTCATACGCATACAATTTGCCACGGACGAATCGCTCAAGACATTGAGAAGGGTCTCGTTTAAAACGTACCGTGGTGAGATTATAATTAATCTTAAGTAAGTACTTATGATTGAAACGTTTGTATTTTTGTAGTGTGTCTTTTTTGCTGGTCTGTAAATTTGGCTAGCATAGGCCCACATAGGTTTCAGCAAAGTTATTAAATTTTTTAAAGTTAACTTTCACCCTATTCATCATTTAGGCCACTACGACTTCCCTTCTCTCGTACTGCTTCTACTCTTCTACCTCAGGAGGAGTGGATTGAAAAAAGAAAGTTATGTTTCCATCTATAATGGACAAACAAAATTAATTGAATCATACGGCTAAATAAATATCCCAACTTGTTCATAATGATACAGATTTCTGGCAAGCAACCATGCTTAGAACTGCTGCAGATTGTAGATTGATATGTTTGGTAACAACTCCTTTACTTTCGAGACCTAAACGACTTCTTCCGACGACTCCCCCACGAGCCCGATGGCCCGCGAACCAGATGATCCCCTGACCTACCCCCAACGACGCCTGCGCCCCCTCCCCTCCACAGCGGCGCTACAAGAGCTCAGTCTTCAACAGAACGGCTCTGCGTGGTCTTGTGTATGGTGGGACCGCTCCGGAGCTGTGCGAGATCTACGAGTTCGGTGAGTCAAAGTCATCCAACCAATGTTAACGAATATATAAAAGAAAGGTTTCTACAGGGGTATATACATTTAAAAAATTTGTCATTAACATCTCAGAATCTGAGATTTATAGATTTATTTTTTTCTCTAAGTGTTGGAGGAAGGTTTTCAACAATTCTGAAAGTAATACACAGTAATTGAATTAAATATCGAAAGTTGTGACATCTTCTTAAATTTCTTATTCCTATTAAAAAAAAAAAATAAGTAAACTACGAAAGTAAAAAAAAATGCAATTTTTTTAATTTTAGTCAAAGAGAAGTAATGGTATAAAAATTGTAAACTGTTACTTTAGAAGTGTATTCTTCTTTTCTTTCATTTTAACCAGTAATAATGTGCGGTAACAACATTGTTCAAATTTGTAAATTAACAATAACACATACTTGTACATCTTACACCTATGAAGAGGCCTAGAATCATTGAAATATATGTATCCTTGGAGGTCTAATAAAAAAATGGAATATATGAAAGTTCTCCTCTTTTTTTTACCAAAATTTAAATAAATAATTATTTTCTCGGGAATATAGGTAATTAGCTGCAGGGAATATAGTTGTAGGTATTGATATATGAAATTTCGGTTTATTCAAGTTATTAATTTTCAACTCAGATGACATATTTGTTTTATTAATCCGTAATTCATAACATTTATTTAAATTCATATTTATTTAATGCATTTATTTAATGAAAATATAATAATTTTTTTTTATTTATTATTTTGTTTATTTGTGTATGAAGTATAAGTAAGCTTTCTCCGGTAGATTAACCTTGAAACTTCTATAAGGTTTGATACACGTCACTAAATAATTATTTCACCGAAGGGCTTCATTTACTATTTGCCGGAGGAGCGGAAACTAGTCCGGTTAATAGGCCTCATAATTATTTTTACCTACCTTTGACTTATACCTGACCACCCCAAACTATCAGGAATTGGAGCGTCTAACTAGATTCTCGATACCATCAAGAAATTAATATAAATAGCCGCTAGTGAATTATATTAATATAATGTTGAAATATTCCCATCGGATCCAGAATATTCCCAATCGGGCACTCAGGCACATTGCCACGGCCTCCTCGTCCATCACGGGATCTTAAACCATGGTATAATTGCCAGATTAGGTTTATCCCATCGGGAATGGTTAGGATCTTATGATCACCTCATTCGTCACATTATAATTTATTTATTTGACTTTATTATGTATTCTATGATAAATTTTATTGAAGACGGATATTATATATCATTCATGTTTGGGCAAAAGGGTTTAAGTCATAAAAAATTTATTTTTGTATCGTCTTCTTAAATTTCATAATTTACTATGATTTATTCTTTATTCATAATTTATTACAGTCTCTGTTGAAAGAATATAGTTTCATTTATTATTCTGGAATAAAGAATATAATCAGAAAGAATTTATAATGATTTTCAACAGCTTCGTAAATCGTTTAAGCTTCACATTTTGATGAATTAACACTTTTTGCCCAAACACCAGTGATATATTTGTTTTACATTACATTAAACAAGAACTAGGACCTCACTTCTACTTTGAATTTAATTCTCAATAATACATGAAGTGGAATTGTGAGGTTCGTATATTGGATTAATAAATCTATATGACAGCATATTTAAAGTCTACCACGGTTTGTAGGTAAATAAAGATTTTAAATTGAATCAAGAATCCGTGATACCTATTTTTTTGTTTAACTTTTAACCTTTATTCAAAATAAAGGCTTTATATTCATATGGGGAAGCAGTTCCCAAAGTAACTCTTCCTGGTTTGATTGTCTTTTTATCTGACTCAGAAAAGCATAAAATAATATAAATAAATATTAATAAAAACCTACGAAGAATATGTATAAGGATTTTCTGAAAAGATACTGAAGAAGATTCTGAGTTGTAAGTAGATTCTAAAACACACACACACAAAAAAAAAATGATGAGAATAAGGGAAGCACCTAAAATTATTGCGAGTTGTTATTTAAAAAATATAAATAGTATTTAATTTTAAAAATGAATATAAAATATTATGAATGTTCTATTTAGATTCTGTAAAATATAACAAATTGCAATAATTTTAGTTGTTTCCCTTTGATGTAAGCATTAGAAATTTAATATTTCCTACATATAACATAATAAAATATAATATAACATAATATTTGAAGTTTAATATTTCCTTACATTATGGATATTTTTCTTAAGGAAGGTAGTCTCAATAAAATTTTTAATAATGATGCAAATAAATAATCTTTAATGTTCGAATGTGTATTGTTATAACCTTCCCATAAGCCTAGTGTGAAACTTAGTAGGTTTAATAATCGTGTTATTTCCTTTTTCCTCTCTATTTTCATGCAATTTAGTCTTTATATAATACTTAATGATATGGTAAATATTCGTAGTTTTTTTTTAATTTTAAATGTTATGTTTCAATTGATTATGCCAACTTTCTCATAAATTTATTGTAAAGCCTAATTAATATACCTAATAGTTGCAGCTTATTTTTAATTCAATGCAGAGATATAAAATAGCACTTTAATTTAAAATATCTAGAAAAATTTAAATGTAATCTGTTGTTACTTAAAACTAGCTAATAGTCTAAATCTAGACAATGGCAAGTGGAATGCCACCAGTACCCAGAACCTGAACTATTTATAAAAAAATTGCGATGTTATTTACATAAAAAAAACATTTTTGAAGGAAATTAATGTTTAGCGTTTGTGGAAAATAAAAACTGTTTTAAAATCTGATGAGGGATCGCACCAATAATTTGAAAAAGTTATTTGAAATTTTTTCCTACATTTTGATATTTTTTTAACAAAACTAAAAAGTAATTCATTAAATGTTGTTTAAGGCTTCCATGGTCCGAATCCATTGTCTGCATTTCTTCTTCAGGGTTTGACCATGTCACAGGTTTTCCAGTGACCTGCTGTCATAGGTCGCTGGAAAACCTATGACATGGTTAAACCCTGAAGAAGAAATGCAGACAATTAATTCATTAAACATAAAAGATGTTATTTGATTCACTACAGCAACTCTATCCGACGATAGACGTTCGACGCTTATTTGACGACACTAGTGCCCTTGATACCATTACTTCTAGAAACTCTATTCCCACACGAGGAGTGGAATTTCTTATCATTCATCCTAATTTAAAATTTTCGAGTTAATCATAGGATATGAGAGGTATGGAAATCTTGTATAGATAACACCCCTGAGTCTATGTTATCTATATCCGTATATCTATGTCCGCTTAGCCATCCAAGAAGATAGAGGAGCTTGGCTCTTGCAAGATGTCCCACCAATTATATTCGGAAAGCAAGAACCCTTGATTAGATAGCACTTTCCAGTTGATAAGGTCCATAAGGGCAGCGTCGCTTTGGCAAGATTATTCGTCGACCTATGATACAATTAGGGAAGGAATATGAGTTAAATGAGTCGACCTAGCTAAGCATACTTAGCAACACACTTCTGTACTGAGATAAAAAAAAAAAAATATATATATATATATATATATATATATATATATAGGAATAAAGATGCATTATTTCATATTCTTTGAGAATTTATATTAGTAGAACGTTCCACATATTCAAGGAAACTATAAAACATTTCGAGGAATTTTCTCAATGAGCTTGAAATTTATGCGGTACTAAGCTTTGAGGAATATATCCAACAACACAGTCCTATCTAACAAGGACACGTACATATCAAACCAAGGTTGTAACAAGGATATTCAATGAAATAATGCATTAAATAAGATATTCTTATAAAAGTTGGAATGATTTTTTAAACCATGCTTATCTTCAGGAAATAACTATTTTAACAGAGGTTATCAACAAGGAAAGCAATCACGTTTTCATTAATGACCATGTAAGTATCATGCATTAATACTTGGATCCTCCAATGTTACGAACAATTTTCGTTTTACAAGCAGGAAAAATGAGTGACAAACAGGAAGAATTATAATATATATATATATATATATATATATATATATATATAAACTATCATTAGGGGCCCGGTGTGGCTATGTGGTAAAGCGCCGTACTCCTTTGCCGGAGCTGCGGGTTCGAGTCCCGCCCTGGGTGGTACTTTTCTTTCGTAGGAGAAGTATCACCCAGTGCCATGGGTGTTAGTATGGGCAGTATAGGGCTTCAGTGGAAGCCTTGAAGTCCCAAAAAAAATAAATAAAAATAAACTATCATTAATTCTTATTCTTATTTAACTAATTATTTAGGCAGGGCTCTTAATTAGTGTAAGAGAGCATCTTCTCTGAAGGCTCTTTTACGCTCTAGCACCATCATTAAGTAAAAAGTAAAAAAAACGAATTTTCAACACACCCATGTAGTGTGAATATGAAGCATGGAAGTTGTAAAATTTAGAAATTCACTACCCTCCTAAGGTTATCATGGGATGGATCAGCAGGTGCGAAAAAAAAAAAAAAAAACCAATAAAATGCAAACACGACATACAGTGAGTACCGGTATTATTAAGCAACGAAAAAGTTGACCAATCAGTAAAATAAAGAGACAGAAAATAAATTACAATTATAAGTTTATCAGGCTTACCATTACTTATCTTAACTTTCATAAAGAAAATAATATCACTGACCACACGAGTGTTATAAAATAAGGGGGGGGGGGGGGGGGTCATGCAACATATGGCCAAAACAAGATGATTGAGGCTTTGCATTTTTCTTTTTTGAAATCTTCTGAAATAGTACAGCTAACTTGAATACATTTATTTGCCGCAGGCAAGACCTCTAAGGTCATTTTAGAGATTTAAACAGAGGAAATATTATTTCCTTTTTTCTTTTTTTTTTGTTCATATCCCCTTTTATTTTGTTTTCTATCTTGATTTTTTTTGTGCAAAGTAATTTTACCTTGTACTGCTGTGTTGTGTATTATAATGTTTTTTGATGTTTCTTGAAACTGTGTGAATTTGAAGTTAGAATTATTCTCGGTGATGGAGCTGAACCTGAATAGACTAGTAGACCTTAAATTCTAATATTGAAAACTATAATATCAAATTAATTAAACTATAATATATAATATTCAATATGGCAAGTAAGTTCTCTGTTATTTTGCTTATGTGATGAAAGTGTGGTGCACCGTTTTGCATATGGTGCTCTTCTTGATTTCAAAAGATAGTATGAATATATTACACTCGATGAGTGTGCAGAAGTATTAATATCTTAAAATCGATTTATTCATTAGTGATTAACAAATCGTTGTGGGCATCTCTTTATTTCACAACAATGTTTACATAACTCCCTATCAATGATAC
Source organism: Aelia acuminata (assembly GCA_911387785.2). Taxonomy (NCBI): domain Eukaryota; kingdom Metazoa; phylum Arthropoda; class Insecta; order Hemiptera; family Pentatomidae; genus Aelia; species Aelia acuminata. Next base: position 91,221,765 of record OU426983.1, on the reverse strand, counting down.
AGTGTCGCAACCTATATAATTTCTTTTGGTAGTGCAGCAGATTATAAATTGTCGTTTTATTAAGTAGTGCCAAGAATACAAACCAGAGAACCTTACTGCGACTTGGAATTTTCTTGCGTTCTTCGACTGTACGTGTTTATCCTGAGGAGATCTCTCGTTGAGCCTTCCCGAAGCAGAGAGCCGCCGCGGCGACCAGGTAGGAGATAAGAGGGCCCAGGCTGCAGCCGAGATATATCTCGAGTTGCTTCCCCGCCTTACAAAAAGCCTTTTGATGCTTCTTGATCCTCTGCGGAGATTCTCGGTTAGTGGTGATTATAGTTTATGGCCCCATCCTCAGGTCCTCTGAGAACCATAGGACAGTTCCTTGTAGTTTGAGTTTATGACGCAGTTCTTGAATACTTAATTCTAGAAGGAAACAATTTCGATGAAACGACGTTGTTTCTACACTAAAATACGAACTGATTTCTAATAGCTCACTTTTATTTCGTTCTGGCTTCAATTCAGAAAAGATAAATAAAATAATAGTATTTATTGTATTTTTTTCTCTTCGTGGATTCATTCGAACCAATCAGTAAATAGCGACATCACGAAATGATGGGAAGAAGCAATTAAGTGTAGCCAATTTACCATGACTACTAGCAGTACCTCTTTCCGGAGTTGAATATACGCCTTATTTCAGGAGAGTATTTCTGTCACCCAGCTCCTTTTTAGGTACATCCTAACGGAAATGTCAGGCTTGGCCATGTCTTAATAAATCAATTGATATCTCCACGTAATTTTAGCTAAAAGCGTGATTTGTCTAATGGACGATTAAGATTGAACGATTGTATTTTTTAATTTTTTAATTTAATATAAAATGTTTGGAAATCAAGTTACAATGTATGAATATATTTAAAGTTGTCGCATGGTTTTTATTTTTTTTTTTGCATTCAGAGAAATCATTACTTATTTACATAAAAATTTGTTTTGATGAAAATATGTATCAATCTAATTAAAACCACGGCTTAATACTTTGCGTCTTGAGTTAGGAATATTTAATTGTTTCTTGGGTATTGATAGCACACGTAGGTACTTCACCCAGGATGATGCCTTTCCTATACGAACTTACCACAAAAATATGAGGAATTGCGCCCCCCCCCCCCACCCCACTTTGAGAACCAATGGCATGCATTTCTATTGTCTTTTTCCTTTGCATTGAAGTTCCTTTAACTATTTTTCTGCTATTCCATTCTGGAAATGTTACGCGACATTGCAACTTGTTCTCTGTTGTTTAAATTATGTGGTGAAAGAGTGGTGCACCTTTTTGCATCTGGTGCTCCTCTTTATTTAAAAACACTGCTTCCATTAATATTATATTATGAATATATTACACTCGATGAACCACAAAACATCTATCTCAAGCATCAAGCAGAAAGAACCATTGTTTATCATTGGTCCTACCACAGGTGGCTCAGTTCTATCCGTCAATTGTTACGATTACGTATAAATATTACGTTTCTAATCTCTTTTCGATTGTTTAAAACATGCTTTCATTAGCTTTTATTATCCGATTTCCTTATACCTTAGCGGTCACTGATTGATCTGCTGTTTTTTTGAAGCTAATTTTGCAATATGCTGAATCCCTCATATTAATTTAGTAGATTTAATTGCCAAGGGCATTTTTAAAGTATGTATTAATTTCACAAAAAAATAATCTAACTTTATTCATAATCTGCTACTATTTTTTTTTTTAAATTCTCTGCTTTGCTCCTGATTCCAAGGCCTTATACTGGGACTTAACCGAACCTGCTGAAGTTTAGCGGACTAGGTATAGGCCAAATCATATATATTTTTTTTTAGATAACAACGGCATAAATTAATTTTTGTAAGAAAAAAGATGGTCAGAAGAATTAAAGAAAATATTCCGCTAATCAATTTCCAATACCGGTCAATAAATTGACTATTGTTGTCTGTTTCAGATCAGATGACATTGATGTCATATTTTTTTCACTCTCCCTACCTGATTTACGTTACTTAATTAAATTTTATCCCATTAGCAGTTTAATTTAAAATTTCACTTGGTTTTTTGTAACCGATAACCAATAACCAATAATCAGATGAAATTTTAAATTAAACTTTCCTCAATTAAATTTAGGTTTCACTTGGTTACACCCCAGCCAACATTTCAACGTAATGTAGTTGGTGATTCGTCATAGCTCGATTGTTTTATTTGAAGTTTAAAAATAAACTCTCTGTGTTTTTCATTATTTTTATAGTACGTTAATCTTTTAACATCGGCTATTTCTTGTGGTTTTAATTCATCTTTTATTTCCTCAATTGTACAATAATATAGTTTGGGACACCAAATTCGATTTAGTTTTCCATGTGCTTCTACTTTAACCGGAAAGTTATTAAGAAGATTTTCACATTTTAGAAGCTTTTCTGATTGGATATCTGAGAAAACTTCAACTAAAATGGTCCCATCTCGTAATTTTTTAACTGTTTTTACTTCTCCAATTAGATTTTTAATGCTTTTATATATAAGGAACGGCGAAACCTTTTGTGAAATCTAAGGGAATTCCATCGTTATCCGCTCCGGTTCTGTTAATTTTCAAAAATTGTACACCATAGATAGGTATTATAATAAAATTATAAAAAATATATAAAATTTAAAAAAAATAATTTTTTTTGTAGCTATTTGTTCTTGAAGCTTCACATATACATGTAACCTAAATTTCATTAAGGTTCCTTACTTGGTTCTAAAATTTTACTGTATAATTTTATGTTTTCAGGGCTTACGTTTTCGCGAATAAGTTGCGTCGAGTTGTCGGCAGGTAACGTACGAAACGGTGCCGAGTGCAAAGGTTAAATACGATTGCTTACTGGTACCGCTGTTGCAGAAGATACTTTAAATAGCTTCAAAGGCTAGGTTCATGCAGGCTTAGGCGATAAGCTGGTTTAGTTATGCATGGGGGCATCACACATTTCTAGCCGGATATCGTAAAATATTCATGGACAGAAGAAATGAAGCGGGGATTCGTGATATGCGCATTGCATTTCCTCTTCTAGTTGACATGTTTAATAGGTAATTTAAAAAGATTTTGTCTTTTATCATCGTTTTATAAGTTCAAGTACATGATAATTATTTTAACCAAACATAAGTAGTATTTGGTAATTCGTTATATAGGTAATAAATTTAAGCTACACGCCAACAATTTACTAACTAATTTAAAGTTACATTGTAACGGTAATAAAAATACAGGAAAATATTAAAGGCCCTTCATTCCAAGAAAGGCCAAATATTAAGAAGTTCAGACACGAAGGAGCTGTTTAAGCTAGATTGTTAAATTAGCAAAATGGGCTGGCCTTTTAAGTATAATTCGTTTCATCTGTTGACATTCTTTAAGCTATTGGGCCAACGGTGAATTATTCAGAAGAAATCTAATGAATTATAGTTATTGTGATACCAATGTTCTAAAATTGATTGCGTAGCTATTTATTGATCGTAAGCGGTTGGACTGAGTTTATATATTTGAAAATAAAAATAGATAATATAAAAATCTGGTGCGTGCGCGCAACACACAACTTTCACTTACCAACTTATTTAGATAAGAAATTGACATGTTTTGTTAATTGCCACTTCACAAAGTCACAAATCTTTCCACATTCATTTCTTATTTTTTCCTTTTATGAGTAATTTAAAACACACGTGAAAATGAAACAAAATTTATTAAGTAAAGTACCCCCTCCATTTGATCAATGTTGATGAAATTTTTAAAGTCTTATCTCGGGCATATTAATACATCAAATACTCAGTTTGATCAAAATCGTGAAAACCGTGTTTGAGTAAATAAAAAAAACTCGTGAAAATGAGACAACATTTATTCAGTAAAGTGCCCCCTCCAATTGATCAATTTTGATGAAATTTTTACTGTCACATCGTGGGCACATACATATACTAAATACCAAGTTTGATCGAAATCATTAAAGCAGTTTTTGGGTAAATGAAAAAAAACACATAAAAGTGGGACACAATTTCTTAAGTAAAGTACCCCCTCCGGTTGATCAATTTTGATGAAATTTTTACAGTCGTATCTCGGGCATATAAATAGATCAAATACTCAGTTTAATCAAAATCGTTAGAGCCGTTTTTGAGAAAATCGAAAAAAACGTAAAAAGTTATTAAATAAAGTACCCCCTCCCTTTGAGCAATTTTGATGAAATTTTTGCTGTCACATCGCGGGCATATACCTACACTAAATACCCAATTTCAGGTTCCCACGGTTTATAGTTTTTGAGCTAGTCTGTTCACATACACACACACACACACACACACACACACAGACACACACACAGACCATTTCGCGGGACTTGGTTATTTCGACTCAGGGGGTCCCAAAACGTGTATTTCCGTTGAAAACCGGAAGTCGAAAATTTTCACGATCGCAATACTTCCACTTACTATATATTTCATATATAGGTAAGTGAAAGTAAAAAGATAAAATATTTCAAAATTAGATAATAATAGTCAAAATTATATGTTGTTAATAAATTATATTTTTATATTTGTAATAAACTATTAACTTCCTGCAGCAAAGAGCTAATTAGCCATGATAATGCTACAAATACTCTTATCTACAATTTTTACTTTCACTTACCTATATATGAAATATATAGTAAGTGGAAGTATTGCGATCGTGAAAATTTTCGACTTCCGGTTTTCAACGGAAATACACGTTTTGGGGTCCCCTGAGTCGAAATAACCAAGCCCCGCGAAATGGTCTGTGTGTGTGTGTGTGTGTGTGTGTGTATGTGAACAGACTAGCTCAAAAACTATAAACCGTGCGAACCTGAAATTTGGTATTTAGAGTATGTATATGCCCGCGATGTGACAGCAAAAATTTCATCAAATTTACTCAAAGGGAGGGGGTACTTTATTTAATAACTTTTTAAGTTTTTTTCGATTATCTCAAAAACGACTCTAACGATTTTGATTAAACTGAGTATTTGATCTATTTATATGCCCGAGATATGACTGTAAAAATTTCATCAAAATTGATCAACCGGAGGGGGGACTTTACTTAATAAATTTTGTATCATTTTCACGTGTTTTTTTTATATACTCAAAAAAGGCTTTAACGATTTTGATCAAACTTTGTATTTGATGTATTTATATGCCCGAAATATGACTGTAAAAATTTCATCAAAATTGATCTACAGGAGGGGGGACTTTATTTCATAATTTTTTTCCAATGTTTACCTTTTTGATCGATTATCTTAAAAACGGCTTTAACGATGTTTATCAAATTCGTTATGTTTAATGAAAATTAGTTGTTATTTAATATCAGGTAAGCTTTATCATTATTAAAATGTTCTGAGAGGGCTTAAATGGGGAAGGGGCCTTTTTTGTTTTCCTATAAAGTACCTTTGTTTTAGGTAATATTGAGAAATGAACTGTCTTTCATCACGCCTAAAAATAAGAAATGGCTAAATATGATATATGAAGAAAATCAAGTAAACATATACAAGAGAAAAAAAGAAAAATAATCCGTCAACTCATAAAGCACCTTGAGCTCACGCATGCGCCGTACGCCTTTAATGACAAACCAATGCGTTATTATTAAAAATTTCTGTTCATTTGAGAAGTGGCAATTAACAAAACGCATTAAGTTCTAATCTAAGTAAGTTGGTAAGTGAAAGTTGTGTGTTGCGCGCACGCACCAGATTTTTTTATTTTGGAATTTTATTTGTTTTACAATCAGAGTTACTGTTAGTCTCTGATAAACGACAAAGTTCATCAGAAAATACAAAACGACAATTATGCAAGGCTATTAACTGTAAGGTTAAAGGATTAAGATTGGAATAAGAATTTTATGATGATGGATGTAGCCTAGAGCATCAAAGTGATGGTTAATAAAATTATAATGAATACAATACACATTAAAAATTAAAACACAATTTAATGAGTACAATAAAATAGAATATTAATGAAGTGAAACAGCTAATAATATAACTAAAAAAATATAAATAATCAGGAATAATTATCTAGATAGAACGGATATTAGTGGTTAAGTTTAAACAATGAAAAATAAAAATAAAGCATAATTTATCTAATTAAATACAAATATTGACTAAACCAAATTATTGATAGGCTGAATAAGTAAAACGTTTTTATATAATAGAAATTTACTAATAAACAATAGAGTAATAGAGTGTATGCAGTATATTAATGACAAAATGTTTAAATACGAGTATATATATTAATATTAGTCTAGATAATAAAAGTTAAAGCTAAAGTAATTATATGGAAACTAATCTAATATGAAAAGACTGTATGTTTGTATATATTTAAGTTGTATTAATTAATTAAGTAAAGTTAAATTTAAGTTGTATATGTTTAAGGTAGCAACAAGATTAGGAAAAATAAATTTTATTAAGATTTTTCAAAGAATCAAGAGAGAGATTTAGAGATACATTCATAAAAGAGATGCTGGCCAAAATACACAGCATACTATATGTCTATCTCAGACTATTCGTAAAATCTTATTGTAATAATATATAATAATAACATCCATGCATATATAACCCTAAATAGTTACAATTTTTTTTCTTTTATAATTATTCTTTTAAAATGTATTTTTTTATTTGTATCCTTTCTCTCTTTACTCAATCCCTTGAGTGCTCTCTTGAATGACTAAAAATATACTTCTAATACATTCATAGAGCAATTAATTAATACGAATTAACAGAATCATATAAAAAATATCAACAATTCCATAAAATTCTTAATAAAATATATCAATCATGCAACAACAATAAAAAACGAATATATTAAAATTTTACTAACAATTACATAAGTAATTAATGCATAGAAGAAATAGATAAATAAATAATTAACTTATATACGTAGATGTCCTCTCACCAGTCTAAATAATATGTCTTATATAAACAAAAAGTCTTCATGACATTGTTTTCTTTTTCTCATTCACATTTCAAAAATGTAAATCGTGCGGTAATAAAAAGTAAGGTAAGATCGCTAATAAAAAAACAAAACAATTTTTATGACGCAGTCATTTTAGCACGCGCTCTTGATGCTAAATTATAGAAAATTGAGACTCCGATCAAAATTTAACAGAAGATTTGGTATTGTATATTTTTCCCTTTCATTCACATTTTATCTCTACTAAATTATCTTCAATTATTATTGATGTAACGCAAAATCAAATTCCTCCTCGTGTTTCGAATTTAAAAGCCAGCTGGCAAAGATAGCAATAATTGAAAACACAGGCTGCGCTATCTGGCAGGTCAGCAGCCGGACCAAGGCCGACCCTCGCCCAGTGGCAGCGAAATCTCGACGTCTTCGGAACTGAGCGGACAGAACTCACTTCTCGGCAATCTTACCCCAATTCATCATCTCGGCAAACATCCTCATTATCTGAGGCGGTCAATTGCAGTCAATTTCAAGGAAGAAAATGACATCCTGTTCGTTTGTAATCTTTCTTGATTTTATTTTGTAGTCGGTTTAGCAGACAACCATCTTCAGGATTAAAGAAGTCCTCATCAGCTAACCCATAATTATAGTATTGTTTTTGTTTTCACCAAAACAACGATTAGTCACTATTTTTTCTTCATTTCTAAACGGACTTCTAAACGTACAATCTCTTGTATTAGGATTATTTAAGATGCTGATAAAGGACATAATTTTATTCCTTAATCATAACTAACGTTTAATTAACACTTTTCCTTCCAGTGTAAGAAATGATGAGAATGTTGGTTTGTTTATTTATTCAATTCCACTTTATGCTGCTATGGCTTGTCGGACAGTTACAGTGGGATTCCTAACTTTTGCTCGGGACCACAATTTTACGTCCCCACCAAATTACTTCATGACTAAGAATTTTTTACTCCCTTTATATAAAATCCCATGGTCACCTTGCGGGCTATAAACCCGCTGCCTTGGCTTTAGTATTTTTTTTTTTTTTAGAAATTTAGTAAATTTTAAAATTATCCCCATTGGAGAACTAAATTTGTGAATCATATTCATCAATGAGATACAGCTGACTTTGAATGGGATTATTCATTACTGTTTTCATTTCGAAAGAACTTATTGGTTCAAATATCTTCAATAAAAAATCAAATTTGACAAAAAATATAAATAATGTATATGCGATTTTTCCAGTTTTCAAAATATAAATAAAACACCAAACTCCAGTAAAGTTAAATTACTGAAAAACATAGGTATGTAATTAATTTTATACATCGCCATTTAACTTTGGTTTCTGTCATTATGAATTCCAAAGTTTTACTCTGATAAGTACATTTTTACATTCATTGTAATTTAATTAAAATATTTCAAAAACTTCAGAAATCCATTTGTACATAAATTAAATATTGAATCAATATTGATATAATTTAAAGACCGACAAATTTTTCAAAAATCATGTCATCTAGTTTTATTCTATAGAGCCTTTGAGGCACAGAAAAGAAGTTCATTGAAAGACGTTAAATCCAACGAAAGCTGAGAGTTTGTGGTGAATGGAAATCTTGTTTGCGGTCGGCAATCCAATGACACCTTCAGAAGCGAAAGATTCAATCGCTTTCACTAATCAAGTCATTTTTACATCGATTTATGATAAGATGGAGCTTTCTGTCAATACTATTTACCCGCTTTCTCTGGGTGAGGCAGTCATTATTTTTTTTTATTATTTATTCTTTACGATGAAGTAACAAATGCAAAAAAATAATTTAATCATTACTTTATACTTGTAATGATATGGTGATAGCGTATATGAAATTATAAGGGGTTGATTGAATATTATGAAAGTATATTGTTAACTTATTAATATTAAAATATATAAATTTCTTATTACATTAATCTTTATATATATATGAAATCTCGTGTCCCGATGTTTGTCGGAGGTAAAATCAGAAACTACTCAACCGATTTTGATGAAATTTGGCTCATTTTGCGCAGTTTTGGCCAACTTAAAAGATATGGCAGATAACTAATAATCGAGATATATTTTTATCTCGATTATTGGGCTTAATATTTCTTTCATTGCAAATTAAATGCTTACCATACTACGATGGAGTGTGATGATATGTAAATTCTATCAATTTCCTACAGAGGCGGTGTAAGTTGATTTATTGACACAAAACTTCATTTTTATTAATATAATTTTTAAATTATTTTATTAGAAGAGAAAAAGATCAGTCACGTCCGGGAATCGAACACAGGATCATTAATATTTACTATAGCCAAATATAAAATGTAAAAAATAAAAACTTTAACCCTTCTAAAACTTTTACCAAACAATTTTAAATTTGGCGTAAGCTCTATTTTAACCCCCGTTAATTTTTAGATTGGCTGAAATATTTGTATATTTATCAGTGAATTTTCATTTTTCTTTATTAAAAAGAATAGGATATAATTAATTCAGCGCATAATAGCTACTGAGCCACAGCAACGCGTGTCCGGGACTGCTGGTATATAATATTAATGTGAATGATCCGATGAAATCACCTTTATATGTTGAACATTTTATATTTTTAAATAATTAATGTAATTTTTAAAGTATTTTATTAGAAGAGAAATAGATCAGCCACGTACGGTAATCGAACCCAGGACCTCTATATCTCTGTTGCATCGTTCTTACCACTGAGCTAACATAACCCCATTTCCGGCTGATCTTTTTTCTTCTAATAAAATAATTTAAAAACACCTTTACTTTAAGACGAGAGCCAATATCATTCTGTCCTGTATCCTTTAATAATGTTTCATTAATCCCTGTCGAACAGATCTCCTACCTCGGACTCCACATTGCCAAGCTTCTCACTTGGAATCCTCATACTCGTAGATGACTAAAAATACAAAAAACATCTAGCAGATTCCGACTTTTATAACAATAACTTGAAAAAATCCTCGAAACTTCTAATCCAATATGAAAAAGCTAATCTCATAAAACCAATAAGACCTATCTGAATCAATTCCTTGCAATTGAAAATCCTTCGTAAAATCTATTGTACTCGTTATTTTGTACCAAATAAATTTATCCATTTGCACCTCAATGTCCCAATATGTCACCCTTTTGGGCACGTTTTCTAATTCTTTCACTTATCAATCCCGACTCATTTTGACCCAATCGTTCCCACCTAACTTCCAGAGCTCTATTCTTGAAAAAACACAGAGGCGTCTGAAAAGAAGATATCCTCGCGCCATCGCTCTCTTAGAGGCAATAATTGATGGCTAGAAAATTTAGCTCTTCAACATGCCTTTTCACGCTACATCACATTTATTCAATTTGTCGTTTATCTATTTATCTATTATCTATTCATGTAAATTTAGATTAAAAAATAAGAGGAAAAAAAAATCAAAAGATGATTACTTTAATTAATCCAATCTTAAATTGTGGCTCACCACCAATTTTAAATTATTTTTAAATAATTTATTTTTTGAAGAGAAAAGATTTGGCTCCGCCGGGAGTCGAACCCGGGTCTCCTGCGTTACATGCGAGGATGTTAACCGCTACACCACAGAGCTCGGCTCAAGGCGGAGCAAATCCTTCCTCTTCACTGATACCTCCTCGCATGTAACGCAGGAGACCCGGGTTCGACTCCCGGCGGAGCCAAATCTTTTCTCTTCAAAAAAATAAATTATTTAAAAAGATGATTACATTAATGTAGAAATCATTATACGAGTAGATATCAAAACAGCTCAGAAAAATTGCCTATAATGCAGTAGTGAATTGGTAGGAGTAGATTGTCAAAAAATGAAAATACCCAAATGAACGTCGTTTAACAAAACGAAGTTAATTGAAATGGAGTTAATAAAGATATGGAAGTTAATTGGAAAGTCTGGAAACTTCCAAATAAGTAGAGTTTATATAATTTTCTCAACAGTAATTTTATTCTATATTTTATTCGATGCAAACTATTGTATTTATACCTGTAAATTGTTCAATAATTATTATAGTTTGGCTTTTTTTTAAGTTCGATTTTTCATTCAGGATACCTGGACCTATCAGCATAAAACAGAATTTTGAACATTTAAAAAAAAAATTAATAAATTGAACCATTCAAATTTTACATTGTGACTACACACACTGACACTAGAAACTGGGACTGTTTGGTTACGGGTCGTTTGGCTTCCGTTCCCTTTGACTGATGCGGTAGAGAACGTTATGGTTGGGACTTAGGGAAGCCGATATATCACGGGTGAAATATAATCTCATTGTAGCGGTAAGTCAGGCCTAATAACCCGCTCATGAGACTTCCACCTGTCAGCCTATGGTTTATGGCCTAGTAAATTAACAGGCGCATTTTCTTATTGTAGGTTAATTGAGATACATGTGTTGAGCATTGTATAATTGGGCCCTGCTCGTGGCATATGCTTTGTTTATGCTCAAATATTTCCCTGTGTTAAATACAATACAATTAGCATTCAATGCTTGAACATTCAAATTAGTAAAATATTAATTAATAATTAAATAAATATAAATGTTATTAAAATAATATTAGTAATGAACATGGAAATGTAATGCGGTGGGATGTGTGTTATATTAATAAATCTAGCCAAGGTTTGTTATCCTCAATTATTATTATAATGTTGTTTGAGAAAAAAGCAAAGTCCACAAAAAAATTCATGCAAATATTACATTTCCTTATAAATACTTCCGCTTTGTTAAATAAAACGATTAATGCATTGTTGATTCCGGATGCGATAGGTAATTATTTACACAGTTTCAACAATCGTGAATCGGCCCTAGGATGAAAAGACCCTTTTGGAGCACACCCAGCATCTACAATGTGGGTTATGCGGTACAGCATCATCTTGGCCAAATCACCAGTATGCACAGTTTATCAAGAAAGATTACTACCTGATAACTACTGAACTTTCATAAAGGTATTTAATAAGAGGACCTGAAATAACTACTACTTACTAACTAAATAAGCACCTATATTTAGTTTCGTATGAAAAAAAATCTCTATCAATAGAAGCAAAAATTACTAGCAAAGTTTTTGATTTAACCTATTTCGTCCCAAGGTTAGAAATAAAACGAATATTTGCTGTTTCCATCCATATCTATATTAATATGTGTTAAAAATATATGATTGACATGATGATGAGAGAAACACTAATGTTCGGAAGCAAATTTCTGAGACATTAAGGTGTAAATTGTGAAAAAAATAAATCAATCCCATTTTTTTACTTTCACTTACCTATATGTGAAATATATAGTAAGTGTTATTTTCACTAACCTACATATGAAATATATAGTAAGTGGAAGTATTGCGATCGTGAAAAATTTCGACTTCCGGTTTTCAACGGAAATACACGTTTTGGGGTCCCATGAGTCCAAATGACCAAGTCCCGCGAAATGGTCTGTGTGTGTGTGTGTGTGTGTGTGTGTGTCTGTGTCTGTGTCTGTGTGTATATGTGTGTGTGAACAGACTAGCTCAAAAACTATAAACCGTGCGAACCTGAAATTGGGTATTTAGTGTATGTATATGCCCGCGAAGTGACAGCAAAAATTTCTTCAAAATTGGTCAAACGGAGGGGGTACTTTATTTAAAGAAATTTGTCTAATTTTTAGGGTTTTTTCGCTTTTCTCAAAAACGGCTCTAACGATTTTGATTAAACTGAGTATTTGATGTATTAATATGCCTGAGATATGACTGTGAAAATTTCATCAAAATTGATTAACCAGAGGGGGGACTTTCCTTAATAAATTTTGTATCATTTAATATTTTAAATGTAAATGTAGTAGATATAATGTAATGTAGTAAATATTTTTATTTACTCAAAATCGACTTGAACGATTTTGATCAAACTGGGTATTTGATGTATGTATATGCCAAAGATATGATAGCCAACATTTCATCAAAATTGATCAACCGGAGGGGGGACTTTATTTCATAACTTTTTTTCGAATTTTTCGATTACCTCAAAAACGGCTTTAACGATTTTCATCAAATTCGTCATGTTTAATGAAAATTAGGTGTTATATAATATCAGGTAAGCGCATTATTCAAATGTTTTGAGGGGATTATAGAGCAAATGAAAACAAAAATAAGAAGTGAATGTGGAAAAATGAGTAACGCATAAAATGAGTAACATTAATGGAGCATTAACAAAACGCATTAATTTCTTATCTAAGTAAGTTGGTAAGTGAAAGTTGTGTGTTGCGCGCGCGCACCAGATTTTTTTTTATTTATTGTTATTACAATATTCCTTTAATCGGAATTCCTTTAAGACATTGAAGTTTTCAAATACATTAAAAAAAAAAAAAATCCTTTAAAAGTTGAGGGTAGAAATTAATGTATTGAAAATGGTCTTGGGTGCTGTCGAATAATTTTAATACTTTTAAAAAGTTACACTCTCTTAGCCATGTTTCAAAATAATGTACAACCTTATAAATTCATTCAAATAAAAAATAAAAGCAAAAATTTCATCACGGTATACTAAAAAAATCTGGTGCGTGCGCTCAACACACAACTTTCACTTACCAACTTACTTAGATTAGAAATTAATGTTTTTGTTAATTGCCACTTCTCAAATGAACAGAAGGCTTTAATTATGAACAATGGTCTGCCATTAAAGGCGTACCCCGCATGCGTGGGCTCAACGAGTTTTATGAGTTGACTGAATATTTTTCTGTTTTTCTCCTCTTTATGTTTTCTTTATTTTTATCATATCTCATATTTAGCCATTTCTTATTTTTAGGCGTAATGAGAGACAGTTAGTTTCTCCATATACACAAAAACGAAGGTACTTTATAGGAAACAAACAAACAAAAAAGGTCCCAACCCCCCCAAAAAAAGCCCCCTCAGAACATTTTAATAATGATAAAGCTTACCTGATATTAAAGAACACCTTATTTTCATTAAACATGGCGAATTTGATAAAAATCGTTAAAGCAGTTTTTGAGATCATCGAAAAAAAGGTTAAAATTGGAAAAAAAATTATGAAATAAAGTGTCCGCTATGTTTGACCAATTTTGATGAAATGTTGGCTATCACATCTTTGGCATATACATACATCAAATACCCAGTTTGATCAAAATCGTTAAAGCCTTTTTTGAGTAAATAAAAAAAAAACGTGAAAATGATACACAATTTATTAAGTAAAGTCCCCCCTCCGGTTGATCAATTTTGATGAAATTTTTACAGTCATATCTCGGGCATATAAATAGATCAAATACTCAGTTTAATCAAAATTTTTAGAGCCGTTTTTGAGAAAAGCGAAAAAAACTTAAAAAGTTATTAAGTAAAGTACCCCCTCCCTTTGAGCAATTTTGAGGAAATTTTCGCTGTCACATCGCGGGCATATACATACACTAAATACCCAATTTCAGGTTCACACAGTTTATAGTTTTTGAGCTAGTCTGTTCACACACACACAAACACACAGACACACACACACACAGACCATTTCGCGGGACTTGGTTAATTGGACTCAGGGGACCCCAAAACGTGTATTTCCGTTGAAAACCGAAAGTCGAAATTTTTCACGATCGCAATATTTCCACTTACTATATATTTCAAATATAGGTAAGTGAAAGTAAAAAATATTCATATTAATATCATCATCATCATCATATTCATCTCTGGAACAATGGGTTAAGTGAAGTATCAAGATTAGTGTCATATATCGTTTAGGTAATATCGTTCTCACCTGGCTTCTTTTTTTATTTATTTATTTTTCTATAGAACTAAAATATAATATTTTCCTCATTATTTACCACAAGAGAGGATGGTTGCTACCACTTTACTAGGTTATTCATTGTTGTATTCATTGAAATGTATTCCACATATTTTGGGGATAATTGAGAATAGCTACCTCCTTGATCAGGGCCTTCGATCACACATGTTACCATTTAATGCTAGCTTGAGAATTCTGCAGTCTGTAATGCGGTATGGTATACCTGAAACGCCTAACAGCATCAAAAGGATTCATTACAAAAGATGAATTATTTAACTAGTAAAAGCCTTGCTGCATAAGAGTAACATTACTTCATAAGATACCTAACAATGGAAAATAGAAATAATAAAGATTAATTTTCTATTAATTGTAACAATTTACCATTTAAATATAATTTTAATCATCGGGTTAAAATAATAATAAAAAAACTGTTAAAATAAAAAGGCACTGTATTCAAATGATGATAATAAAATAAATAATAAAAATAAACAAACTTCTGATCAATGAAACAATTGAAAATCTAAAAAAAAAGTCTAAATAACGCAGTCCATTAGCAATCACCATGTGCTCGCGAGGTCACCTGTGTTGTGGTGGTTAGCATTGTAACCTACAATACTAAAGGTCGCGGGTTTCCGTCCCGCGGAGGCCCTTGGATTTTTAAAGGGAGAAAAAATGCTTTGCTTTGCCGTCCCTCTGGTAGGATGTAAAATGGAGGTCCCGAGCCTGGACAGTGTCATGTACTCGTTAAAGATCCCTATCTTAATACCTATACCTGGTTAGGCAAAATTTAGGATTCCTACTGTAGCATCGTCCGATTAGCTTTAGTGGCATAAAGTTAAACAAACAAACCATGTGCTAGCACTCAATTTGTTGTAACACATTGAAGGAGTTTATACATCAAGTTACCAAAGTGTACATTTATGTTAATCAATTTATATCAATTCACAATACTTTTTTGGCAACACTGACTCCCCAATTATAATCAGTAGGGAAGGGAACACCTGTGTGATGTGACTACTGGTGCTACTACAATGTACGATTGCTTTATTAAATTTTATCATAGGTACATGTTTTTTTTTGTTTTTATATTTTATTTTTGCCTATAAAGGAACCTTAGATAATAATAAAACGATTTGTATTAAATGCTAATTTAATTATCCCAGGAAATGGGAAGAATGGCACTCAGCATCCCCTTCCCTGGCTTGTGTAAATTACTCTGTTTTGTTAACGAACGTAACTCATCTAATGCCTTTCTAATCTCATATTTATGTGCAAGTTGCCGCATTTCTTTTTGTACGGTACATGCAAGTGAATGGAAATGTTTGTAAAGGTTCTTTATTGTTAAACTGTTCGAATGTGTGTCACTATGTATGGTTTTGTTAGACACGTACGATGGTTCTTTAATAATAAGTCGTTAATTTTTTTATTAGAACGTTTGAAGTCTATATACTTAAGTGAATCTTTTTGGCTGTACCGTATATCTGCAAAGGGTATGTCTTTATAGGTTTTGGTAAATATGAATATGTATTTAATTTTTATCTCATTCCTAGTTTTGATGTTTTAGAAAAAATTAAGTAAAGTAGGTTAAGTTAATTAAGTTGTTACGTGTTTTTCGTTTCATTCTAACTTGCTTGCATTCCTAATTTAACTGCATTACTTATTCATTTTTTAATTCATTAGCATTTAATTAGCTAATAGTTCACTTCATTCATATTTTTTAGTATTATAATAAATTTATTATGGAACCGAAGTATGGGTTGTACAAGATTACACTTCAAGGTTGTTTTCGTTTTTTATGGAAATTTCATTATCGCATACGTATAACTTATATCAATCAGTTATATGCAAATTTTATTCGATAGCAAGAGCAAAGGTTAACGATAAAATGATGGTGCATTTCTTATCAGTGATCGATTGGAGCCATTCTTCTTCCGTAAATATTGAATGACGACACATTGTAATATTCCAACTACAAATTTGGATATATTATGCCAAACCATAAAAGGATTGCATTAATACAAATGATTTCACAGTTCGATAAATTCAATCAAATCGAGTGGCTTCCATCAATCAATCGCATCTAAATTATTTTTGAGGTTTGTGAAACTGATTTGTTTTTTCATGCCGCTTTCATTTAAAAATAATGTGCCTGAATGGATGAAATGGGGTATTGAAGGTGTAGAAATAATGACACGTTCATAAACTAAAAGCTTTTATAATGGTAGACTGAATTGTGGTTCTTCCGACTGTGGTTCGGACCATGCCTTGGTGGTAGTCAAGTTTAACCAAAGGCTTAGACGAATCCAGAAGACAGATAGCGACCTGAAACGAATAAGATATGAAATCCAAAGACTAAAGGATCCGGAGACCCAATCACGTTTCCAAATAGAGCTGTCCAATAAATTTGAACTTCTCGACCTAGAGAGTACGCCAATTGAGAGCCACTGGGCGGAAATTGAAAAGGTCTTGAAGGAGACAGCGAACAAGGTGATAGGAGTCCAGGCTAAGCGTCAACCAAAGAAATGGTACACGGAGGAATGTCGTAAGGCTGTGGAGGACAAAAGGGCACTGAAGATCCTCAGCCTAGGCAAAAGAGACAAAGAATCCCGAGATAGATACGAAGCTGCTCAGAAAGCAGTAAACAGGACACTGAGAAAGGCAAAGAGAGAATTCTTGTCTCAAAAGCTCAAGGAGATAGAAGATAACTGGCAGGGCGGTAAAATATGTGAATTCTATGCTGACATCAGGAAAGAAAGAACCGGATACATGGGTAGGAGCACTCAAATGAAAAGCAAACAAGGTAAACTGACAGCAGTCAAAGACGAAGTGCTCAGAATCTGGAAGGATTACTTTGAGCAGCTGCTGAACAGTGAGGATCCCTCAGAGGATGAGGACATGGACCACGCTGAGGACCATCCCAGCGATGTGGTAGAGGAGCCGGATCTACTGGATGTACAGATGGCGATTGAGAAGGTAAAGCGGCGAAAAGCCCCCGGAATAGATAGCTTACCTGGTGAGCTTTTCAAGGAAGGGGGTGAGTCACTGACGAGCCATCTACACCAGCTCATCCTGAAAATATGGAGAGAGGAAAAGATCCCGGACGTATGGAACACAGGTCTCATATGCCCAATTCTGAAAAAGGGATCCATGTACGAGTGCGAAAACTATAGAGGAATAGCACTGCTCCCTGTCGCATACAAAATCCTGACCTACATAATTCTAAACAGAATGAACCCATACTATGAAAAGTCCCTTGGCGACTACCAAGCAGGGTTCAGAAGAGGAAGAAGCACGTCCGATCAGATCTTCATCCTTAAACAGATACTCGAGAAACGTTGGGAAATAAATCAAGATGTGCACGCCTTATTCGTCGACTTCAAAGCAGCCTACGACTCGGTCGACAGGAGCTGTCTTTGGAAAATACTGACGGAACTGGGTTTCCCAGGAAAATTGGTACGATTGACACGGGCGTGTATTAATGGATCCCGATGCCGAGTCCTGGTACAAGGAGAAATGACTGAAAGCTTCGACGTGAAGTCAGGATTAAGACAAGGCGACTGCCTATCCCCGATGCTGTTCAACCTGGCCTTGGAAAAAGTTATACGAGAAAGTACCAAGGCAAGCGGGGGAGTGCACGTGGGGAAAATGCATAAGTTCCTAGCCTATGCGGATGATGTGACTGTGCTAGGAAGTAAGAAAGAAGACATTCAGTCACTCGCCGGTTCCCTGATCAATTCAGCGAGAGACATCGGCTTACAAGTTAATCAAAATAAGACGAAGTACATGATAGTAAGCCGGAACCTACACGTAATCGACGATATAAGTGTAGGAAGATATACCTTCCCTAAAGTAGATAACTTCAAATACCTCGGATCTACAGTAACCTCAATAAACGACCAACTAACAGAGGTCGATCAACGAATAGCCAGTGCCAATCGTGCGTTCTTCTCGGTCTCTCGAGTCCTAAGATCTAAGAAAATTGGCCGCCCACTGAAAATCAGGGTCTACAACACAATAATCAAACCCGTGCTAATGTATGGGTGCGAAACTTGGACACTGACCAGAACCTTACAAGCAAGAATCGAAAGATTCGAAAGGAAGGTGCTAAGGACAATTGTAGGCCCGAAGTGGGATAATGAACTGGGACTCTGGAGAAGAAAGACTAAAGAAGAGATTATAGGGGAAACCCGACAATCGATAGCGCACGATATGAAAGCTAAGAGGTTAAAATGGGCGGGACACGTGGCAAGAAGCAACCCATCAGGCTCCCTCAACATGACGATGAACGCAACAGTGGTCGGTACCCGACCGCGAGGGAGACCCAGAACGAGATGGGCTGACATAATCAAGAAGGAAGCCACCGAACATCGAGTGGTGAACTGGAAAGCCATCGCCCAAGATAGACAGAGGTGGAATAGGCTAGTTGAGGCGGCTAAAGATCTTCAAGGTCTGTGAGCCAACCGAAAAAAAAAAAAAAAAAAAAAAAAAAAAATGGTAGACTGAATTTCGAGAAAAACTTTCAATACAGATACTTTCAAAAAATTTAAATTCAAAACTATTTATAAAATAACGTATGTGGCCAAGCGGCAATATTTCAAACAGTTCCAGACGATTATAGAACCTTTTATAAAGCCACAGAAATAAATATCTGTTCTGGTTTCTTCACAAAACATACTGTATCGTGACACAAAACACACTTGTTGTTGGAACGAACAGTCTTAGTACTTGTTTGTGACTACGATGCTGGAGTACCATCTACGCTGGCCAAAAACCTTTGAGGCTGGTCTTCTTGCGGCTAAATATAAGGAGCGATGGACCTAAGAGTTGTTCTTTTTCTGAAGCTCAAGTTATATCGTAATTTTTGTGTTACAAAGAGATTATTTTTGTAACCTGTTTAATTATTTGTGTTTTCATTGTTCTGTGGCATTATAAATTATTAAGTTCGTCCAATAAAAAAAAATTGTTAAACCGGCATAAGTGTTACAATGCCGTCACACTATAAAACTACAATTTTCAAATTTTTAAACTCATAATCATGTTTTATTGATTTATCATAATTATTTTTCAATTAAAATATTCAGCAATTATCCCTATAACGCAATAGCAATTGAAAAAAATCTGGTGCGTGCGCGCAACACACTACTTTCACTTACCAATTTACTTAAATTAGAAATTGATTGAAAACAAAAAAGGCCCCTTACCCATTTAAGCCCCCTCAGAACATTTTAATAATAATAAAGCTTACCTGATATTAAAGAACACCTAATTTTCATTAAACACGACGAATTTGATGAAAACCGTTAAAGCTGTTTTTGAGATAATCGAAAAAAAGGTAAAAATTGGTAAACAGTAAAGAAATAAGGTGCCCCCTCTGTTTGACCAATTTTGATGAAATGTTGGGTATCACATCTTTGGCATACACCTACATACATCAAATACGCAGTTTGATCAAAATCATTAAAGCCGTTTTTGAGTAAATAAAAAAACACGTGAAAATGATACAAAATTTATTAAGTAAAGTCCCCCTTCCGGTTGATCAATACTGATTAAATTTTTACTGTCATATCTCGGGCATATTAATACATCAAATACTCAGTTTAATCAAAATCGTTAGAGCAGTTTTTGAGATAATCGAAAAAAACGTAAAAAGTTATTTAAATAAAGTACCCCCTCCCTTTGAGCAATTTTGATAAAAATTATGCTGTCACATCGCGGGCATATACATACACTAAATACCTAATTTCAGGTTCGCACGGTTTAGATTTTTTGAGCAAGTCTGTTCACACACACACACACACACACACACACACACACACACACACACACACACACACACACACACACACACACACACACCAAATACCGAGTTTAATCAAAATCGTTAGAGCCGTTGATGAGAAAATCGAAAAAACCCTAAAAATTAGACAAAATTCTTTAAATAAAGTACCACCTCCGTTTGACCGATTTTGATGAAATTTTTGCTGTCACGCCGCGGGCATATACATACACAAAATACCGAGTTTGGTCAAAATCGTTAAATCCGTTTTTGAGTAAATAAAAAAAATACGTGAAAATGGGACAACATTTATTAAGTAAAGTGCCCCCTCCAATCAAATTTGATGAAATTTTTACTGTCGCATCGCGGGCATATAGATACACCACATACCGAGTTTAATCAAAACGTTAGAGCCGTTTTTGAGAATATCGTAAAAAACCTAAAAATTAGACACAGTTCTTTAAATAAAGTACCCCCTCCGTTTGACCGATTTTGATGAAATTTTCGCTGTCACACCGCGGGCATATACATACACTAAATACCCAATTTCAGGTCTGTTCGGTTTATAGTTTTTGAGCTAGTCTGTTCACATACACACACACACAGACACATACACATACACACACACAGACCATTTTGCGGGACTTGGTTAATTGGACTCAGGGGACCCCAAAACGTGTATTTCCGTTGAAAACCGGAAGTCGAAATTTTTTAACGATCGCAATACTTTCCTTACTATATATTTCATACATAGGTAAGTGAAAGTAAAAATAAATAAATTATATTAAACTATACTCTTTTTTTTTTTATGTGTCCCTTACATTAAGGATAAAGTGAATAAGTAAAATAAGAGAGGAAGATTTACACGAGTTAAAAAAAAAATGTAACTTTTTATTAAAAGGGTGTTACTTCCTTTTCAGGAACAGTTTCCTTACTTTTCCATTATGTTCTCGTCAACTTCTTGAGTGTTTTCCTGCTTCTTGACAAACTGTTTCAATTATAAGGATGGTTGGATTTTTTCACCAATTTTTTCTCCGAAGTGTTCCCTGGGAGTTATAACAGACAAGCTTTCTGTTTTAATCTAACTTTTACAAATTTTAGGTAAAACCTTTAATAAATAAAAAATCAACGAATAATTTCGAAATTCATATGAAATGCGAAGAATGCTATTTAGCATTAGTAAGAACACCAGATATAAAAAAAGAATTCGATAATACGATAAAACTCATCGCCGAAAAGACACGGTTGAGTTTAAATCGAGTTAGCTACCATATTCAGCTCATGAAAAGATTTACTTTAACACATTTAAAAAGATTACATGATCAATACCTACTGCTCACATATGCAGCGTTAATCGTTAAAGAGAGCGTTTTCTTAAGCCATTTCATCCTTAATTCTTTACTGCATCTAAAGTATAAACGTTTTTCTATGAAACGGTCGGCAAGATATATTAATATATTAAACTTAAAATATATTAAAGTTGAGTTATGCACAACGTTGAAATTGGAATAACAAAAACTACAATGGTAGAATATAATCACGATATTATTAATAGTTATTGGAGTAAGGCGCAAAATACTAATACGCAAAATATATTTGAGTTACAGTTAGTACTATTACTAACTGCTAATGGTATTTAGCATGTTGCGATAATGCTACATACATACACCTTATCCCATCGAAACATTCATCGACGAACTCTACAAAACTTCCTTTTCGGAAATAGATAAGAAAACGAATTTAGACTCCAAGCTTGTTTAAATTAGGCATGTTATAACATAGCCATTAACCCTAATTTCTAAATATTTAGAGGCTGTGTGAGCTTTATGAAGGTATAAGACCAACTTATTTCTAATACAATAAGAAATATATTTTTTTTTTATAAGAGCCAAATTTGGGATTTTTTACTTGTAACCTTATACTAAACTTATAAAGCATTTTTTAAAATATTTTATTTAAGTAGAAGTAGAAACTTTTAGTTATAGGTAAATCAACACTACATAATTAGTTACCTATAGGAACATGAAGGAAAATGAAAAATCTTATTTTTAAAATATCTCAGTATTATGAGTGAAACTAAACCAGTGAAATTTATTGCTGCAACTCATTGGAAATCCATTCGAGTTGCTAGTTACAAGCATCCTGGCAACCTTTTATCTCGATCAAGCCCTTGCTTTTTATTCAAGGCTACTCCATTGCACTCATGAAGCACTCTGGGCTTTTTCCCATGAACCTGTCGGAAAAAAATCCCTAAGGAATCACATTTTGTTTTAATCCGTTTCAGATTCATTTTAAATCAATCAGGTGTCGGTTTAAGAACGTCTTTGAAATAAATAGAAATGTGACCTTAAATGTGATAGAATTTTGACCGTTTTTACATATGCAAATGCAAATATAGAAATTTGAAGTGAAAAAAAAAATGATTCTTTATGTAGCATTGTAAAAGTTTTCAAGTCATGTATTATTCCGTGATCACCTGCTTCCAATGTTCTACGCCTTTCTGCGTGGGTCCATAGCGGACGAATATAAAAAGCGATCGACAACCACCTATTATACGGTTACTTTTTAGCAAATGTTCTGTTACTGCTAGTTACTGTTTTGTAACGATGTTACTGATTCAAGTTGTAATTTTTCGTTTCATTTTTTTTTTTTTTAGTCAGTTTATATCAGTAGAAATATTTTAACTCACATTGGTGTTAAAATATTATTTCTTATTAGTGTTAGTATGATCATAACAATGAAACAAACTATATTATATAAACATCAATAATATTTAGAATAAGTTCTTAATTGCAGCAGGGAAAATTCATTAAATTAGCGATTAAATTTTATCAAACATTACTCAAAGAATTTTTTCATATTAGCGGCAACACAATCTTCCATAGCCAATCTGTACCTTACTATCGTTATTATTGTTTTTGCGAATAAAGAAGAAATAAGAAATCAATGATTTTCATGGTCGGGCCGATTTTTCCCCAACTTCAGAAAGCTATTTTCCATTAGTTTAGTTCCATCAATTCCTCTTTTGACAATCTTTAGAAGGGGATATATTTCGCCTCTTCTTTCACCGAGCATCCATAATTCATCACTGGCAATCATCTTCATATGAGTCCCCTCTCGTAGGCGTAAGAAGCCGTTTTATTTTCCACCAAGTTGAGGCAGATTTATTTATTTTTTTATCAACATAGCCATGATGGTATGAGGTTATTTATGCTTTTTAACATGACTTTTACCTTTTTATAGAATACTAATAGTATAAACCGGTTTCTCCTGAAGAATTTCATTTTTAAATGTATAAAATCTATAAAGTGAGACTTTTATCATCTCTAATGGTCGATTATGTAAAAACCATGTAAAGCGAGATCAAAACTTCTTTTATAACAATAAAGAATATACCCTAAGATTGGCTAAAGTTATGCAATTTTATTATGGACAGGAGTTCGCACCTGGTATGAAAGAACCACTGAAGGAAATTTGGAGAATTTATGACAAACGGTATGGATTTCTGTAAAAAACAAACAAACAGAATTTCATCTTTATTTATATAGATTAAGTTAAATTATGTTATAAAGTTTATTTTAATGAATTCACTAAAACGTTTGCAAAACTTAATGAAATCTTCATAAGTAAATAAATACTCCAGACACCAATGTATATTATTGCAACATATCTTTTTCGAAATTTCTTCATCGTTCATCTTCGGTATAGACTTCCGAAGCATTGATCTTTCGATACCTATTCGAATGGAAGGTTACAGCTTAATAATCCCAAATGGCATTCGTAGACAATGGCAGCAGTCGCATAATCATTACTTTCTTATTGTATTGAGAAAACAAAACTATTTTAAATTGCAGTAGAATGCCCAAAGAACCTTGGCCCAAAAATATTTCAATTCAGCCGATACAACTCATTACCCAGATACTGTAACGATGAGACTATCAATTTACAATAACAGTCCAAGGCAACTTAAAAAGGAAATGACCTCGATAAGTTTTGAATATTCATTTAAGGAATAATATAAGGGAAATCATAAAAACAATTCACAAGCATTAACTACATTACATGAATTTGGTACTGTATTAATAATAATATTCAAAATCAAATTATTGGTTCAATACAGCCGACGGATTAATTTATATTTCTTGATCCTGATGAATATTCGAATTGAATTTATTAGAAATTTCTAAACAAATTTTCACTTTCAAAAGTATTTATGTAAATCAAACTGTCAGCGCTAGTATGAAATAAGCGGTGGTATAAAATCATTTATGTTGGCCACTAGTCAAGTTCTGGAATTTTCTACAGAACTTAAACTAGACCGTTCGTTTGGTAGAAAAAAAAATTTATTTTACTTTCATGCTTTGATTTAGGAATCCCGTTCACCAAATAATGGCAGTTTAATAATTTTGAACTATTAATTCGTGATCTTAGGTTTAGGTAAGAATTTAGCTCAATCAATAAAATAAAAGCAGATGTTTAACTAAATATTTCGTTATGGAAAATTTTCTTTTTATTTATTTTAATCAAGAAAGATAAATAGTGTTAAAAAGTATATTATTCATAACGCGTAATGATCTTAAGATACATACTTTATAGATTTATATTTATAAGGAAATATAAATTAACACAAACCTTTGAGACCGGTATCGACGTCGTTAAGTTATTTTCAAAAATAAAGTATTTTATTTTTTTGGTAGGCTAATAATTATCAAATCCTGCAGGGTTTATTTTATCCCATGATTACTGTTCAGGATAAGAATTAATTTATTTATTCATGGGATACAACAGGGAAACAAAAAACTAAAAGCTCGAATTTCAAATATTGATTTATTGTCAATTAAAAACATGATATAACTTTATTTTTCTAACAGAAATTATATACCTCATCGCCTTTATAAAAATGCACAGGATATGACTTATTTTAATAAATTGAAATTCCCTTAGTCGTGACTACTATACGCGATCAATGGCAGATAACTAGGAAAAATAAATATTTTCAGTTCTCTGAATAAGAAACAAACAATTAAATCACATGTTTTTGTATATGTCTAACGTGATCGTTGATATCTCGCTTATCGTCCTTGAAAATGAAATATCCGTTTAGAAATGTTTTCGAATTCCGTTTAAGAGAATTCCAAAATCTAAATCTAATAATAAAATATGATGGATTATACTTTCACAAATATCATTTTATTAGTAATTAACATACTGTGACATGAAAAAACAACAAATGATTATTTCTGTTTTACCGAAATATTTCTGGAACCGTTACTTTTATGTATTAGTACGTGATTGTAATACGTTGTAATTATCTTGACTTTTCTGGATTGTATTATTTCAGACTAAATGTAAGAAACGATGGAATAGTAGCGAAGCATACAGTTACTTTCGAGTCACTGTTTGTCACCGATGGTAACTGTTTTGTAACGTCGTTACTTTGAGTTTTAATTGTTAGAGTGACGTTTTTGTACTTTACTTTTACGTTGGTAAAATTATTTAAACCCTTATAGGTGTGGAATACAAATAAACACGATGATATTTGTACAATAAATATGATGTTTACAAGTTATTTCTACATAAATGTTATTATTTGAGTTGATCAAGTAGAAAGAAAATTCATGCGTAACATTAAATTTTCATAATCCTTGATGCTCAGCTAGTTTTCATGCAACAAAAAAACCCGGAAAAAAACGTATTTATTACTAATTTAAAGTCATAAGTTATGAAAAAATATTTTCCTATTAAGTTTTTCTTCAAGGTCTCCTATTAAGTCTTTTTCCTTAATTTTTTGTTTGACTTATTAAATATTAAAAATTATCCAACGTAATAATTAGTTTCCTCTTATTACGTAATAATTAAAAACATTCTATCACGCAGTGATTTCAGTTGTGGTTGAAATTAAGCAGTCATGCTTTTAATTATCTACTTTAATTGTGACGCAATCCATTCAAGTGGTAAACCTCGATTGTAGATCCAAAGGGAGATCCCGATCTAGGTTCTTATCTGGGAGTAATAAATTGTTTAGAGTGAAACGTTTCAGCGTCTACTAGAAACTTTAATAATGGGGATAGTGATTTCATTCCAAGACATGTCGGATATATATTTTTTTAAATATATTCTATATTTATTTGAAATTATATATAATTCATATGTATCATAATTTAAAAACATATATAAAAAAAAACGTAATCACTAAAACATGTGGAAGAAATTCTGAGATAAAATAGATTTAGTAATTCAGGATATTAGGTGGATTTTTGAGATGAAAAGATCTTCAAAAATTTCGAACTGAGCTACCCAATTTAATAAACCAATTAATGAAATGCAGTATTCTGTTATAAAATTTTGGCATCATAAGGGTGGGGAGTGGCGAGTCTGCTACAGTTTTATTTAAAAATCTCATTTATCATATATTTATTACTTTGGGAAATGTAAAACGGCAACAAAAATTTTGTCTTCTTTTTTAATTATATCCATATTTTAGGTAATATGAAAGCATGCCTCGGGAAGATATTCCCGCGTCGAAACGTCACATTTTAATTCTATGAGTTGGGCAAATTTCATTCTTATACATTAAAATTGCCGACGTTCTGCCCACTTAAATTTTTTGCATTGAAATTAAATAACAGCACCCCCCACTAACTCTATCAAAATTGCCAATGAGATTATATTATAGAAACCGTTTTGTGTATCAGGCAAGTTTGGGCTGCAAAATAAATAAAAACTAAATAGAATTTAATATTTACATTCTAAGCCTGCTTAAACACAATAATTCGAGAACATTAACTTCGAAGATTGAGATGATTGGGGCGCTGGTATTAGTTATTGAGGATGCAATTTGCCCAGCTCGAGCTTAGGACCACCGTAGAGTAATGATATTCTAAGCATCAATTCGCCAATCATAAGTTTCCGACGGAGCGCTGCTCTCCCCCCTGTAGAAAATAAGATAAACGAAAACTACAAATTGAATAAATTCGTATTCATTTATTATATAGTTACATTTACATTACAGTTATGTGGGTTAAAATAATTTTTATTAAATGAAAATAATAATCCACAATGTCAGACAAACATAAAAACACAAAACATTAAACAAGATTACAAAAAGTATCAACTTGTAACGATACAGTAACACAAAAATAACAATATGATTCGAGCTTCAGAGAAAGTCTAACTCTTCAGTCCATTGCTGTATATACGTAGGTGAATCAAATATAAACGAGACTTTTCGCCCTTCAGGCACAATAGTGAAGGGAGAACGTTCCCGTTTTGTTTGTAGTTGGGTAGGTTTGTCAGGAGTAGGGGAAGCACATGGGCTCGCTTCCTCGACCCTCTCAGTGTCCACCGTGACGATGTTGGAGCAAGAGGTGCCTCCGTCAATTGCGCAACGTGTTTTAATCAAGTTTCTCGCCGCAGAAGGCGTAAAACCGGCCGAAATCTTGAGGAGATTGACTGCCCAGTGCGGGGAAGAGACACTGTCGCGAGCCAGAGTGTTTGCATGGCATAAACAGTTCGTGGAGGGTCGCGATCGTGTTGAAAAGGAGAGCCATGACCGCAGACCTCTCACCAGCATTACAGCGAACAACATCAGCAGTGTTCGACGGCTTATTTTTTGCACGAGCGCAGGACAATTAATGCGGCCTGCTACTGTGACGTTTTCAGTGAGATCCAACTTGCATATCGCCACAAAAGACGAGACCTATCAATCAGGGAAGTGGTTTATCTCCATGAAAATGCTCGTCCCCATACAGCAGCCTTGACTTGGGAAAAATTGGAGCAACT
Organism: Aelia acuminata; assembly: GCA_911387785.2. Classification (NCBI taxonomy): domain Eukaryota; kingdom Metazoa; phylum Arthropoda; class Insecta; order Hemiptera; family Pentatomidae; genus Aelia; species Aelia acuminata. The sequence continues at coordinate 91,193,527 of OU426983.1, read as the reverse complement.
GGGGTGGGAAACATTGGAACACCCTCCTTACAATCCAGACCTGTCACCCTGTGACTTTCATGTGTTTGGTCCTCTCAAGGAAGCTTTGGGAGGCCAAAGATTCAATAGTGATGCTGAGGTTGAAGCCTACTTGCGCAATTGGCTGTAGACACGACCTGCATCTTTCTACGTGGAAGGAATTGGAAAGCTGCCTAACCGCTGGGAAAAATGTGTTTCCAAATCAGGAGATTATGTAGAAAAATAAACTATATTCTTTTTTGCGTTTAAAATAAAAATAAATTAAAAAAAAAAGTCTCGTTTATATTTGATTCACCCACGTATTTAGGGCCGTATTTATGAACGTTCCTAAGGAAGCAGTTGAGGTTACCTTAACTGGTTCCTATGTTAAACTAACCTTCCTTAACTAAATATGCATTTGTTAAGGTGCAAATTTAAGGCAACCTTAACTAAACAACCAATCAGAGAAGATTGATAAGAGTACTTCGCCGACAGGTGTAACCTCCCTAAACTGACATCAGTGTTAACTTCACTCTTGTTTACTGTGTTGTTTAGAGTGTTATAAGTAGTTAATGTGGCAATTACAGCTCTAGAACTATAAGAAAATGATAATTGGAGTAGAAATCACTCAAAGTTGAATAGTGTGCAAACATTGTTAGTGTAAAAGAACAAACAAATTTATACAATGTTTCATCTAACCGATTACCAAACAACTTAATGGATTCTTCAGGATAGCAATCAAAAATATCTTTATTATAAGATGAAGATGCAAATGAGAGTGAAAAAGTGTGATAAAACAATGTTAGGTAGTGTTAGTCTCAAAATTTATTTCTCTTGAGGTTAGCTTGGGGGATGAGAGACTGCAATATTCTTCTACTTAAGATGTTTGTGATATACTATTGTATATTTATTATATATTTCCTAATATTCTTCAAAATATTCTTGGATGGTTTAGTTCCAACCTTCTTCATGAGAAGGAGTTGTAAATGTTAGATATGTGTAAATTAGTAACCAACTTATTTTAAAAAAGATGTTTGTTGGAAATGTGAAATATTAAAGCTTCAATTTCCTTAATAAGTAAGCTGAAATTTATTTTCATCAACTTCATATTGTTATATGTATTATTAAAAACTGATTGTTTACTTTAGAATGCTATTACTTTTGTATTAGCATATTAATTATTGAAAAATCTTAGTGGATGTACATGTGTTTTGACATTTTATAAAGAATTGGTTTATTAGTGTGTATTATGATTCTGTTATTTATTTTTCATTTTAATCAATTTATTTATTTATTTATTTAATAATAAATAAAAGTTGTCTACCAATTTATTTCTGTTCTTTTTACATTTCTGTTACCACTCTTCCAAAAACTTGTTATACCAAACTTATCTAATTTCAACAAATTCCATGAAAGCCTTTTATGTAAAATAGGTATAGATAAATAAATAAACTTTAAAAATGTTAAATTGGTACTATTAAAATTACATTTAATTTTCTCAAATTGGATTCAGTCTATATTTCATATCAAGATTTTGTTTTGTCAATGAGTAATTGAGTGAAAATATCTTTACTATCAATAATTAAGATTATATTTCTCATTACAGTACTACTTGCAGAAGAAAAAAATGAATTCATTTAATATTCTTTTAGATGTTTATATCACCAACTAATCAAATATTTACAATTACAGCTCTAATACTGGCTACTGAAACATAATTAATGTTAGAAGTGTAGAAATGGAAAAGATTCAAAAGCATCTGCATCAAAATTTTTGTGATTAAAGTTGTACACTTAAGTAATACTGTTTTCTGTTTTTATTTCTATTATTAAATAGTTAAGGAGAGGCTAAAGGTAGCTAATCACCTACCTTAGCACTAAGGAAGGAAAACAGATCAAATTTATAGGAACACCTTAAGATCTAAGGCGTCCTTAAGATAAGAAAGGTAAAGGAACGTTTATAAAATGAAAATTGTGTTAAGTTTAGCTAAAGGTGGGCATTTTAAGGAAGCCTTTAAGTAAGGCCTTCCTTAGGATCGTTCATAAATACGGCCCTTAGTCTGAATTAGAACAGTCTTGAAGTTTCCGGACAAGCATAGATACTTCTTGAAAAGTCACGAACATGTACTAGAACAGTTCCAACATGAATCGAATCCAACAATAAGTCTAGAACTCTTTTAAATCTTTATTTTTTTTATTTTTTTTATTTTTTTTTTTTAGTTTCACGGTACAATAGTTATTAAGTTGAAACATTTAACTTAAACAAAGTTAAAACATTGAAGATAAAACTTATTTTAATTTTCAAATATTGAACAATTAATTGAGCCTTACATGTTGGGGCTGCAGCCTTCACAACCTGCTAGGGCCCATGGCCGGAAAATGTTAACTTAATTGCCCCGGGTAAAGTAGATTAATGTCCGCTAATTAGTGGACGAGCGGGTTAACGGGTTGGATTACGCGTTGTCCCTGACAACCAAATGATAGCCGGAGGGTTTTTCACAACACAGCATTAACACGGCGCACAGTGGTTGAAAGGCGGAAAAAACCTATTTTTTGAAGGTATTGGAATATTCTTTTTCTTTTCATTATTAATTAATAGAATAGTTACCTGACACATTCCATCAATTTATTCGGAGATATTCAGATTTTTAAACTTGTTAGGATCCTTTGAAAATCGATCATTGAAAAAGTTTATTTTTCAACGGAAAATTTATAACACTATAATAATTTTTATAACTCGCATTTTTGTTTCTATGAGCGATTTTCCTTCATAATCATGAAAAGCGATCTCACATATTACACTAGCATAAAAATGATGCTATCTGGTCTATGTTTTAACCCAGAAATAAAATCCCGAATAAATGCAATAAAATTAAGACAAAAATTTTTTTTGGTAATCCATGTTTTTCAAGCGCAGCCGAGCGCAGTTTTAAAATCCATTTTTTTAAGAAGAAGATACATTCAAGGAAATATTTAAACATATTCTAGCTGCGTCCACCTGCGTCTGTACATCTGGGATTTTTTTTATTGAAATGCCTATGCTATTTCGTGCAGTTTATTCGCTATGGAGCTTGTGCTTCGAATTAGGTTATTACTAATCGTCTAGTAAAACATCATGCCTTACTTACCAGGTCTGTAGCATCATTTATAAAGTCAGTCTGAATCGTTATTAGGTCGATAATAAATCAACTTTTTCACCTACCGTGATTTTAGAATGAATTTGGGAATTATTAATAATAAGTTTATTAACATGACCTCCGATAACTTGGTAAAAAATAAACTGATTTCTCATGAAAACTTTCTTGCCTTGTTTTAACAGTAAGTGGCAGAAAGCTCATAAAAATAAAATTATTTAAAAAATGAAGAGTGGCTTGCACAGAACCAAACTGATGATTCGGTATCATTTCACTGTGTTCAAGTGAAGGATTCGGCACAAGAAAAGTTTTTAAAAACTTTCCCCATTATAGATAGAGTGCGTTAGGACGATAAGATGAAGGATTAATTGTGATTTTAGAATCATTTTGAGTGAGGAGAGTTTCCAAAGAAGAGGATAACAGGTTGTGTGTAAGAAACAAAACAGCTTTACGAGGGAGGTGACGAAGAATAAAGGGAGTCTTGCTCCGTGCTTTTCTGTTCGGATATCTCTAATTGCTTAGTGGATTTTTTTTCTGGGTGAAACACCGGAGGTGGATTATAAGATAAAGGTAGTCGTCGTCAATTTCGGTGAGTGTGTCGTATTGAAAAAGGTTCAGCTATTATTTAGCGTGAATTAGGGAACTGAATTTTCACAGATAGAGTTGCAGTTATTAAACCTATATGGAACAGTCTATCCCACCATCTCCTATCAAAATTATATTAAAGTCGGATGACCCCAGTCTTATATTTTTATATGATATACATTTAATAGTTAAGAATTAAAACATAACGACAAAAATAATTGATAGTTCTTTGATTTATTTATTTATGATTTTTTTTTTTACCTAACTTGAGTGTTTTTCTGAAATAAAATGATATTGCAAGTACTATCAAGGATATTAATAGCATAAAACAGCAAAAGTGCTTAAACTAGCCGATCTCGAGTCGAAAATTAATGTATAATTTTTTTCTACTTTCCTTACACTGCCGGTTAATCCGAATAGCCGGTTAAGCGGGGCTGGAACCTATACATCTTATAGGATATTCAATCGTGGTAATGCTAATATCAACTTTATTTTTTTGCAGCTTACAGATCAGGTTTAACAAGGTTTTTTCCGAAAATAGTCGATTTTCAACCACTGTGCGGCGTGTACCACCGGAGGCTCACATCAGACTGCCGCATCGGAGACTTTAGACAATCAAAAAACATTCCACCACGATGTAGGATTGTATTGTTTATTTTATTAATGTTGGATTGTCAATAATGCATAATGCCCTTAAATAATTCCCATCCGATAGAGTGAAAATCAAGTTCAGCCGCCAATGGGCGAGGAGCATGAATTACAGCCCCGGCGTGAACGTGTAAACCTCCCGCCCTAACCCCTGGCCTGGGAAAAAATCTTGTATAGCCGTGAAGGGAAGAAATCAATTTTATCGAAACTGTGAGAAATAGCGCGTATTAAGCTATGATATCACAGACCTATTTTGGTTTTAAACTAATAGTAAAGTCATAAATAAATTGATATTATTATTTAATTTATTTATTTTTTGTTTACTAAATGACTTATTGTAATTTTAAATTAATGTTGATTTTAAGTTATATTAATATTCATAACCTAAGATAGGGATTACATTAACATTCGACACAACTCTAATTCCTAGATGTAGAATTAGAGTTGCGATCACTTTGGGATGGTTACTTCGTTACGATCGAACAGTACTTAAATGAAGATTTGGGGATTGGCAATTTGAACATTAATTGGCGACCTGGACCTAATTTGGGGTCAGCTGCTCTGATCAGCATCTCCTTCGTTAGGATTTCGAATCATTTAAATTTCAGCTTCTTGAAATTGAAGAAGAAGCAGACCGTATCGCTAAATAAATTCCTATAGCAAAAAATGTTACGTATTTAAGAGACATAAACTTGAATTATGAGTAATTTTTTATTATTTTTATTATTAATAGTTTTTCTTATTCAGATTACCTTACAGATAACTTACTACTTAATACATGCCTTATATATCATTGCGATGCTGCAGCCATCGAATTCGCTGATTGTCACAGACCGCTGACAGGTGCGAATTAATGTTAGAAGACATAAAAAAAAAAAAAAAAAAAATAGTTTTTCTGGACAGAGATGGATATCATAAGATAAAAATATTTTTAAACAAGTGAATTAATTATATTTACCATTCTCGACTAATTGTAGTGATTAATTCATGGATGAAAAAAAAAAATCCTGCAATTCTTGTAGAGTTTGGTGTTTGATAATGTGTATTGAAGAACGGTTTCTTGGTCAAAGGTCCTGCAAAGATTAGGTTTGACAGTTATTTTTTAATAGAATTCAAAGCAGCTTCATATTGAGCCCATCACAGATCTTTACAAACTTATTATTATAATATAATTAATGCCCATTTAAAAAAATTAAATTAAGCAATTTGGATTTAAATACTTGGTTAATTTTTTTTTATTACTTAGAAATATAGGTTTATGAACATTTTTATGGCCATTGATAAGTAATTGGTAAGGTATTAATCATGGAATTTATATCCATTGAGGAAAATATTATTCAGTATAATTGTCTTACTTGCATAAGGTTAAAATTTACACATTATAGTATGATCCGTATTCAGCGTTACCACGCTATTATTATTTTATATTACAAAAGGAAGAAGCGTCTCAACATTTAACGCCGACCATTATTCTCTCCGTTAAACACTTCCCGTCTCTTTAAAAAGGCACTAGCTTACTCAGCCTACGTTTGCTACAGCGCTTTCCTCTTTAAAAGCCCCAGGCGCTTTTTGAATCCCAGCATTCAAATGTCTCTTAGATACTTCTGCCTTTCAGGACATGATAGGACTTTTTCAGAGGAAACTCCTTAACTAAATGATGTCTATGTTATATTATACTAGTTATAAATATGACGGATTTAAAATTAAAATAACAATATTATTCCAAACATTATATATAATAAAATTATGTATAATAAATTTTACGAATAATTATTTTGTTTTTTAATACATCTCTGAATAATATGCATTGAACAATTAATTTTTTAGATTAGTTGAAAGTATTTGAACACACACTTATTTGGGTTTTAATAATTTTTATTCGCGTTAAGTTACAAAACAAAAATGTCAAACGAACAACCACATCACAAATTAGTAAAAACGTTCTATTACATTAACTATAAGTAACGGGGGTCTCCTGTGGCGTAGTGGTTAGCATGGCAACCTACAATACTAAAGGTCGCAGGTTCGCGTCCCGCGGTGGCCCTAGGTTTTTTAAAGGGAGTAAAAAATAATTTGCTATGCCGTCCCTCCGGTAGGACGTAAAATGAAGCCCCCTAGCCTATGCGATGCCAGGTACTCGTTAAAGATCCCTCTCCTAATTACACCTGGATAGGCAAAATTTAGGCCTCCCACTGTAGCATCGTCCAATTAACCTTAAGGGCATAAATAGACGTTAAACAAACAAACAAACAACAATTACAAGCAACGGAACAGTTTCTCGAAATAACCTTCTGCTTCGATGTCAAAGCCAGACTGAACCCATAATCCATCGCTTGTTATATTCGTCCGGATAGGTACATCCCTGAGAGGCTTAGAATGTTTCCGTCATATCAACATGTGATTACACCAAATACGGCTATACAATGGTTCCAACAAATGTTTGGAACTCTTAGTTGTAACAGAAATTATAATTTGTTTTCCTTTCACGTCACTGTATTAAACAATTAAATGTAAACTTTAACTTTTTTAAATGAATGTCTTTTATTTTCATTTTTACTATGGCTTTTGAGTTAAACTTTTAGTGCGATAGAGCTACAACAGGAAAAGTTTTTTTTTATATTATAGGCCTGAAAGAAGTATAATTTTATTATATGACTGTGTTTCCTTCTTAACCCTAGTGATGGATTAAATGCTCCCATCATTTACAGATTTCAATAGCTGATAGTTTTAGATTTAGAGTTATGTATTGTTGTTTGAGTAATATACGTCTCGTATATAATAATCGTATATATTGCGATTACAAAACCTTAAAATATATAAAAAAATTTAAAAGCTATGTAATCATGGTTATGAAAATAAATCTTCCGTGTAATTTGAGCTCAGTTTTTTACTGAATAAAGAAAAGTTAATTTGTTATACCAAGGTTGGGACAGGAAATTACGGCCTAGGGAAAACCGTCCCTTTCCCGACAGGAGGTAAATTTTCATTAGTTTTCACTCGGTATCGGATTGCCTTACACGTGGACAAACCCTATAGGGTTAGCCTCTATAAACAGGATTGGTGACCTCCCTATACCACGGTAATTCCTACACGCCAAAGGAATACTTAACTACGCCACTGTAATCGAGGCAGATAGTTCTCAACAAATACTACATTAATTATTTCTTTTGAAGAATTTTAAAAGCCTGAATAGTTATTTTACTTTCACTTACCTATACATATATGAAATATATAGTAAGTGGAAGTATTGCGATCGTGAAAAATTTCGACTTCCGGTTTTCAACGGAAATACACGTTTTGGGACCCCCTGAGTCGAAATAACCAAGTCCCGCGGAATGGTCTGTGTGTGTGAACAGACTAGCTCAAAAACTATAAACCATGGGAACCTGAAATTGGTTATTTAGTGTAGGTATATGCCCGCGATGTGACAGCGAAAATTTCATCAAAATTGCTCAAAGGGAGGGGTACTTTATTTAATAACTTTTTACGTTTTATTCGATTTTCTCAAAAACGGCTCTAACGATTTTGATTAAACTGAGTATTTATATTCCCGAGATATGACTGTAAAAATTTCATCAAAATTAATTAACCGGAGGGGGGACTTTACTGAATAAATTTTGTACCATTTTCACGTGTTTTTTTTATTTACTCAAAAACGGCTTTAACGATTTTGATCAAACTGGGTATATGATGTATGTATATGCCCGAGATACGAGTGTAAAAATTTCATCAAAATTGATCAACCAGAGGGGGGACTTTACTAAATACATTTTGTACCAATTTCACGTGTACATATTTTTTATTTACTCAAAAACTGCTTTAACGATTTTGAAGAAACTGGGTATTTGATGTATTTATATACCAAATATGTAAAAGCCAACATTTCATCAAAATTGGTCCAACTGAGGGGGCACTTTATTTCATGACTTTTTTTCCAATTTTTACCTTTTTTTCGATTATCTCAAAAACGGCTTTAACGATTTTTATCAAATTCGTCATGTTTAATGAAAATGAAAGGTTTTCTTTAATATCAGGTAAGCTTTATCATTATTAAAATGTTCTTAGGGGGCTTTTTTTTGAGGGGGGGGGTCCTTTTTTGTTTGTTTGTTTCTTTATTATAAAGTATCTTTGTTTTTGTTTACATGGAGAAATTAACTATCTCTCGTTTCGCCTAAAAATAAGAAATGGCTAAACATGAGATATTAAAAAATAAAGAAAACATAAAGAGGAGAAAAAAAGAAAAATATTCAGTCAACTCATAAAACTCGTTGAGCCCACTCATGTGTAGTACGCCTTTAATGACAGACCATTGTTCATAATTAAAGAACGGCTAACTAAAATAAATTAGTGTTTTTTATAGAGCAAATGAAACAAAAATAAGAAATGAATGTGGAAAAAGGTGTAACTTTGAGAAGTGGCATTAACAAAACGCATTAATTTCTAATCTAAGTAAGTTGGTAAGTGAAAGTTGTGTGTTGCGAGCACGCACCAGATTTTTTTGTTTTAGGAATATATCCGTAGTTATGATTATTTAATATTTGGTTGAATTTTATTTAACAGTATGACGACAAATCTTTTGGATTGGATTAGATTGGATCTTTGGATTTGGATTGGATTGGATTGGATCTTTTAGACATGGGAGTCAAGTTTTTGAAAAAAATTTAGTTGAAGTTTATGGCAGTAAAAATGCTTTTGATAAGTTTAGAGATCAAAATAGATTAATGACAGTCATAATTTCAAATAAATATGGTTTTCAAATTCCGTCGAATACCCAATAAAATGGTAAAATTTAATAATTTACTTCCTCCTTCTAATTAATCCGATGCTTTAATATTCATTTATTTTTAATAAATTCGCTCCAGCCGTTCTTTAATTTATAAATGATGTGCCAAAACCGACTTTGTTTTATACGTCTTAAAAATAGTTTATAAAATGCCTAAAACTAAAACTAAAAATACTAAAAAAGTTTAGAACTGTTATTGAAAATCAAAGACTTGATTGAGAATGTAGAATAAATAAATAAAATAATTAATCCTTAAAATCCACATGAAACTATTTTTTTCAAAATTAGATCCAAATCTCTAATTTCATATACCATTAGTTCCTGATTGCACATAGGAAAAAATGTAAAGATGAATGAAACTATTTAGAAATTAAATTTTCCGAAATAAAATCAAACCCCTATTTTGATCTGTCCTTAGATGAGAAGTCTAAACTCAAAAGTACCTATTATACTATATCTTTATTTTTTAAGTCTAGTTTAAGTCTTATAATAAGGATGAAAACTAACATATTAATAGATTGTAATACTTATTATTATAATAAAAACCAACAATATATTACAATTGATATTATATTTTGCAGGTAAGTAGTGGATCATCATTTTAAGAAAATACACTTGTGCGCACTGTGGTATGTAATCAATTATTAAAATCTAATGAAATTATTATTTATAATATATGACCACAAAAAATATTCCCTTCATAAAAATTATGTAATAAATTAAAATATCCTGCATACAATGCTTGATGTCTCCTCAAAATCATGGAAAATATCAGCTATATTCCAATATAACATGGTAAGTGCTTCTAAGATAAGTATCAAGTTTATATTTTATTCATATGTGGACCTTAAAATACAAGATGTCTAAGTGAAATTTTGAGTAAATCAAAGTTGACTTCTGAAAAAAGTATTAATATGAGGATTTTAATTATTTTTTATTCTACAATCTCAATCAGGTCTTTGACTTTCAATATCAGTTCTAACAATTTCAGAATCGAGGACGGCTTGACGGATGATCATTGAGTTGTTGGGTTTGAGTCCCCCCAATAAAAGAATAACCATCGGAATATACAGTTGAGAGAAGAGTGATAATTATTAGATATTTACCACGTTATTCGCTTAAATGGTACATCCGAAAGAAGAAAAACACTTTGTTCTTTCGGATGGGGGGGAAAGGGAGAATTTTAATTTTTTACCGGTTAATCCGATTTCAACGAATTTGGATACACTGGTTTTTAAGACATCTTTTTTTTTTTTTTTTTTTTTTTTTTTTTTTAAGGCGTCAACCACTAGGGTCATCATCGCCATTTATTCAATGTTCGGTTTATATCTTATTATATAATTCTGTTAATTTTAGAAAGTCGTACAGTTTGTCTGTTACGTTGTCTCGCAGTATACTGTATAAGTCATTTGGTATATCTAAGAGTGCTCTGTATTCTTCGTAGGCCCTGCATTCAGTCAAAATATGCTTTACTGTCAGCGGACATCCACAAGCCTGACAGTTGGTTGGGTCTTCGCGTGCCATTAGGTGTCCATGTGTCAAGCGCGTATGACCAATGCGAAGACGCGTCAAGATTACTTCCTCTCTGCGCTTACTCCTGTTAGAGGACTTCCATGGGATCACCTCTCTTTTAATTTCAAGTAATTTATTTTCAGATAAATTTAACCACCTGTTTTCCCAACTTTGTTTCATTTTTTGCTTGATGAGGGATAAAAAGTCCGCTGCTAGAACCCCTAGATAAGGAATGCCATCTGTTATTGCTTTTTTGGCGGCCTGATCTGCCAATTCATTTCCAACTATTCCGCAGTGACTTGGAACCCATACGAAGAATACAGTGCTATTGTTTGTCAAGCCCGACTTTATTGAAATGAGTATATTTTGAATTATGGGATTTAAAGAGAAAACATCCTTCAAACAGATTAGAGCGGAAAGTGAGTCAGTGCAAATAACTATGGTTTTCTTTGTGGCCTGAATAACATTTAAACTTTTATGGATTGCGACGATCTCCGCAGTAAAGTTGCTACAAGTAGCAGATAAGGAAAAAAGATGCTGCCTGTCATTGCATATTATCGAGGCTCCTACTCCTATAGAACTCTTAGAGCCGTCGGTGTAAATGTAGTTAGCGTCCCCTAGTTTTTCTTTAAGTTTATGAAATTCGTTTTTGTAAATTAGTGGTGCTGTGTTGTTTTTAAGTAGCCTTGTGAGAGAAAGGATGATTTTTGGGGTAGGTAGTCCCCAGGGGTGGATAGGAGATGTTACATTCTCATGGAATGTGGGTATATCAAGGTTGAGATCAAATAAGGATGCTGCAACACGGACTGCAAAGGATGTTCTCTTCTTTAAGGAAATTTGTTGTTGGGATAGGAGCTGTTTATTGGGGAATAGATAATTCAAAGGATGATTGTAGGTGGAGAGGATTTTAACTGAGTATTTGAGATCGAGTTCTTGTCGTCTTAGGTCAAGGGGAGGTACGCCAGCTTCAACACAAAGACTACTAGAAGGGCTAGAACGAAAAGCACCTGTAGCTAACCTAAGACCCGTATTCTGTACAGATTCCAACATTCTTAGGACTTGAGTAGAAGCTGAGTTGTATGAACAGCAGCCGTAATCCAATTTAGATCGTATAAGAGTTTTGTATAACGTTAACATACTGGCCCGATCTGCACCCCAACTTGTATTAGATACTATTTTTAACAGGTTTAAGGAGCGGAGACAATCTGCTTTTAATAGTTTTATATGAGGGGACCAACTGAGAGTTCTATCAAAAGTTACTCCTAGGTATTTGATTGTGTTTGAGAAAGAGATTGGTTGACCGGCAATGGAAAGTGATGGCAAAATATTAGGTTGTCTTTTACTGAACAGGACTGCAACTGTCTTAGCTGTTGAAATTTTGAAGCCGTTGGTACTAATCCAATGATTGACCTTATTCAAAGTGCTTTGAATATCATTCTGCAGTTGTGTTAATTGTTTCCCTTCCGAATAAATTACTAAATCGTCAGCATATAACATAGCTTTTACCGGCGGCTTAACTTCATTCATGACTTGATTAAAACCAACACAGAAAAGTGTCGCACTTAAAACGCAGCCTTGTGGTACACCGTTCTCTAATTCGAATTCTTCAGAAAAAATATTTCCAATTCTAACCCTGAACCGTCTATTTGTTAAAAAATTTTTAATGAATAAGATCATGTGACCATTAATTCCCATGTTAATCAGATTGTCAATTATTAGCCTTCTCCATGTCCTATCAAAAGCATTTTCTATGTCAAGAAAAACCGCTAATAATTTACTTTTGTTTTCAAAGGCTTCTAATACATCGGATTCTAAGCGCACCAGATTATCAGTGGTACTCCTACCCTTCCTAAACCCACTTTGCCATGCTGGTAATAAATTTTTGGATTCAAGATACCATGACAGACGGTTGCTTATCAATTTTTCCATCAGTTTACAAATGGAGGAGGTGAGTGAGACCGGTCTATAGCTTTTGATGTTACTGGGATCTTTGTCTTTTTTCAGTATAGGAATAATAATGGCTGTTCTCCAAGTGTTTGGAAAGCTTCCGGATAAAAACAATTTATTTAATATCCCTAAAATTATAGATTTATTAGCCGAACATAAATTTTTTACCATCCCAATGCATATTTGATCAGGGCCGGGTGAAGAATCTTTTCTAGAATTCAGAGCAGTGAGAAACTCTGTCATGGAAAAGGGGAGATTCAGAGGATCTAATGGATTATTAGAAATAACTGGCGGTACTGATTCTACTAGATTTTTTATATTGAGGAAGTGAGGTGAAAAGTTTGCTGTTGATGAAGTGATATAAAAATGTTTAGCCACGGCGTTTGCTAATGCTATAGGATCTGTATCATAATGGTCTTGGTTTTTTAAATATTTTATTTGGGGAGAAAGGCCATAGCCCTTAATCTTTCTAACAGTTTCCCAGAAAATGACAGGCGGTGTGTTAGAGCTAACGTTAGTTAAAAAGTTTTTCCAAGATAGTTGTTTGCTCTTTTTGACTATATATCTGGCATGTTTTCTCGCGGATTTGTATATTTCTAGCTGATCGGAAGATGGTCGTTGCAGAAATTTTCTCAAAGCTTTCTTTCTTGCTTTTATAGCTTTTTCACATTCCTCTGTCCACCATGGAACAGGTACACGACTGTTATTTTTTCGGTTGGAAAAGGAGGTGTATGGAATCGTTTCTTGAGCTGCGCTTAGTAACCTACTATTTAAATCCGCGATAAGGTGATCAGCATCACTTTCGGACATATCAATATCATTAAGATTTACTATCTCTTTGTACCGCGACCAATCCGCTTTTTTAATGTTCCATTTGTTATGTCCCCGGACATCTTTTTTATATAACCTCATTAGGGTGGCGGGATGGCCGAGAGGGAAAACGCGTTAGAAAATACCCCATGGCAACATATGATTGGGAACCCGAAGATAGCAACTTCACAACCCGGAGACAGGGGACATTTAATAATACTCGGCATCAATCCCCCACCCTGCCCCGGGAAACCCCGTATAGCCTACAAGACGAGAAAGGGGAGGAACAAAAAAAAAAATTATATATATTTATATATATATAAACTCATTAAATCCTATTCGATCTCTTTAACAATCAAAAGAGTGGCTTTTTTGCGACGACCATATTCCGCATCTAACTCGATTTTTCAAAAATGTCACATCACTCTTCCCTTCTCTTCAAATGCCCCAATATAAACCAAATTAATGCATAAATTTTATTTCTTCATAATTTATTTTATTTCATATTTACGTTTCTGATACTGCACTGTCTTGAGATTTTTTTTTTTTTTTTTTTACCTTTTTCTGTTTACATTTGTAGGTCTACTTTATCATAGTTATCTCCTCCACGATTTCAAAATAGTGCAGGTGATGGTGCTCACCATATATTTTTTGTGCTGTAATTAAAATCTAAAATTAAAACTATGTAGATTTTTCCATTTCTTCTTGTTTTCTTTTTCTTCTTTTATTCTTTATTTAATATAAAATAATTCTTTTATTTTTATATAAAACTCTTCATAGAATACAGCGTGCTTATTAAGAGTATATTAATGTTGATGTGATCGATTTTTATAACTTTTTTTTTAATTAGTTATGTTAAATAGGTGCTCTGAGATCTGAACATCAATAACTAAGCTAGCTAATCAGCTAGCGATTGAGATCTAGAGGGCAGATTGAGTTAAAGCGTTCAGATTGGAGTAGAAAAAAAATCTGCTTTGGATTCCATTTCAGTGCCTTATCAAAACCATATCCTCAGAAGCAAATATATTTCATGAGTAAACAGAATGTTATGTATAAGAACCACATCGCTGGTATCCATTAATAGGCAAGCTAGCTGACCAATAAACCACTAGACCGAAAGCACAATTTAGGCAAATTGATTGAAACATAATAGTGGTCGATATCGAATGTCCACGAAGCAATTATGAGCCAGCGCCTCCTGGTTCGAAGCGCCCCCCCCCCCCCCCGCCCATACAAGATCAGATATACTTTAATTAAGCCCCGTTGATCTAATTCATTGTGTTGCGAGCTGAATAGCGAGGCTCTCCTAACCCAGTTCCTGTAATAGCTTCACTTGATTAGCAACTATTATCTCCTTCCCCTATTCCAAACTTTATCTAATTTGAGCAGTAGAGAGTTAACATGGGTGCAAGTAAAAACATTCACACTTACCCCAAGTAAAATGAAAGTATTTTACAGAAGTTTTTCCAAGATTCTTTAGAATTTTCGATGGTTTTTATGTACTCTATAAAAGGGGATATTTAAAACCTCTATTTTATTTTTCAAACATACATTTAAACAGGGAGAAAAAACTGTAACAGAAATAATTTTCCGGGATACATTAAAAAAAAAAAGAAGTCATAATTGAAAAACTAAGACCTTTACGTTGGTTATTAAGAAAGAATTGTTCTTTAATACAAATTTTCAAGTTGAAAAAAAATCAAAATATATTGTTTACTCCATATCTATATATATATAAAGATGAAATTCTTTTTGTTTCTTTGTTTTTTATAGAAATCCATATCGTTTGTCCTAAATACTAGGTGCGACACTGCCCATATTAAAAATGCATAACTTCAGCCAATCTTTGGGTATATATTTTATTGTTATAAAAATCATTATGCTCTCGCTTCACATTGGTTTTTATGAAATCGACCGTTTGAGTCGAAGCAAGTCACATTTTATAGATTTTGAAGAGGTCAACAAGGCCCGATAAGTTCTGGAGAAAAGGACCGGGGTCCACGTTTTAAGTTTGAATGATGAGTCCTTTTCGAGTTATTGGAAGAGGAGGGTGAAGAGAGCGCGCGGTCCCGTGGCAGGTGTCGATAGTATGTCTTAAAGCTTTAGAATAATAATCTATTACTGCTGTTTTTGTTGTATTTGTTGTTTATAGAATTGTTCACGTTTATTAGAAAAATGAGATTCCACGGGTGAAACTGGGATATACAGCTAGTTTATTATATTTCCCACATTGACATTGGAATTTCTAATTGAAGGGTCAAAGCGTAATATTAGGATAGGAATGGTTTATTAGTGCACTCTTACCTCAAGAATTTATTGCTGAAAAGTTTAAGAAACGATATTTCGTTTTTCATTCACTTCAAAGACTTAACGGCAGTTTCTTATTCACCCCCAAAAAAAAAATTTAATAAGGTTTCTATTATTTTGACACCTTTTGAGGAGCAGATCTATAATGTCTGCTGAAAAGGTGATATAGAATTAAGTGTACGCTCGAGACGTACCACTACCAAAGACGGGATAGAATTGGACTCCGCCATTCTAGGATTAAAGGGTAACCTATAGAGGATAATAAAATTTGTAAGCTTATTCAAATGCAATGACAAAAATATTCTGTACTTGCAGTCTATGCAGTCAGTAGACTACCTGCATCCGACTCGGGTGTCGATCATAAAACACAAAGCTGAAGTTGCTTTTTTTTTTTTTTTTACAAGGAGATGGTACGGTTCATGATGACCAGTTGCTACACCGTAACGCTTTAAAATAAGATATCCGACAGCATAAAAAAAAGAAAAGAAGAAAGTCCGTAACAATAAAAAGAGAGTACTTGCGAATGAGCTTAGAGAAGGTTATTGTTGCGAGGGACGGTACAGCACACTTCGCCGGGCATAAAATATAATTTATGGGTTATAGAGGAACCAGGGACCAGCCCTCTTTGCATTGATGAATAAACATGCCTCTTCTCTACCTCCTCCATATAATGATGGCATCCATGAATACATAGGCCAAGCAAATTGGGATTGCATACCTATAATATTTCAAATTATCGTTCGAAATTTTAGAACCCAATTTCTATTGAGTACGATTAAAATGAAACTATACATCGAATACCTTCGAAGGTGAAAGTAACTAATCAGACTCCGAATGAAGTTAACTTAATTACACCTCTTAGTTAACTTGATAAGATTCACATACATACCAGGTTATACAAGTGTGAAACAAATCATGATTTTCATTGGGTAACCGTTACATCCATGCAGTAGTAAGTGACGAGATGATTTGATATATTCAAGTCCTTTCAGTGATGTTCCATTCCGGACTAAATATAAGAAGCGATGGATTAGAGTTTTGTCTTGCTCCGAACATCAAAGCAATAGATCACTTTTGAATCGCTTGTAGTTACTACTAATTCTTTTAATTCATTAATCATTTAGTTTTAATGGTTACTAATTGTGTTTTGTTTGTTTGCCGTTTTTGTTTTATAATTTTCCTTGAATGGAATGATTTTAAACTCAAATTGGTGTTGCAATACCATTCTTAAGACAAGGATAAGAAACTGGCCAACAAGTTTCCTCACAATCATTGAGTGTAAATTTGAGTAATATAAATTTTTATATTTAAATAAATGAATTATAAATAATTCAAGTTTTTATTTAAAAACAAAGTTAAGTAAATATTTAACCTACATAAAAAAATAAGCAATATAAAAATATCGACATACATATTTTAAAACACCTCTGCACAATATCGCCTAACCAGCTGCTTTATAATCTCATTTTCATGAAGTGAGGTGGATGGAAAATGATCTAATAGGGTATTCCAATTCTGGTGGTTAGGCTATTCCGGAAATGTTACTTAAAGTCATTTGACGACCATTACGTTGTACAAACTATACTAACCAAGTACTTCGTTGTACCGATAATATTTTATTTGCCGCTAAGGAAGTCTATTGTCGATCATCAAGGTAACAAGCATTAACGGAAATAATATCGTTATATAATGGTAGATATATTTAGTTATATAAATTGATTTGATTTTGGTCAAAGGATCAGGCTTCTAATTTAAACAATAGAATTTCATGATGATATTTTGAATCTCGTTGTTTACTCCAAATTTAACAAGAATTTTGATTTGATTCAGACCATTTAATGATCGAATCCTATTTAGGATAAAGATTCTTGAGTAAAAGTTCCATCCTGTGTTTAAGATTCGAAAGTTTGAAGAGAAGAACGCATTCAAACCAGTGATGTGTCCTTGCAAGTAAATTATTAACTCTTTACATTTTATGGTGAAAAATGTAAATAATATATGAAGAATTCGCTTGTAGTGCAAGAAAGTGGTAAACATTAAAAGCAATAAATATTTTTTAAAAAAAAGTAAATAAATAAAATTTCTAACCACTTATAACCGAATCAGTCTTTTGAAAAAACCGACATATCCAGAAATAGAATATCGTTTTAATTTATTTTGGAGCGCCTAGAATGCCGAGCTTTATATACAATATAAAGTATATAAATATGGTACGTTATAGCGGGAACCCGAGTTCAAATCCTGGTCATGGATAACCTTTTCTCTTTAAATAAAATAACTTTACCTAATACAAATCTAACAAATATAAAAAAAAAAACTTATATATAATAAAATACAAAACTATTTTTTTTTTTTTTTTTGTAGAGAGATAGTCAACTGTTATTCCTTACGATAGGTTAAATGATTATCAGGGTTTTCAGTTTTTATACGATATTGGTTAAATGATTATCAGGATTTTCAGTTTATACGATAGGTTAACTATCCTGATAATCATTAACCTATCGTAAAACTATTTTTTGTTTTAATACTAAATGAAATTCTTCAAAGTTTTGTTTTCATTTATTTGAGTGAAATCGCAAAACGAATTCTTTTTTGTTTTCTTCATTTAAGTGCTTAGATTAAAATCGACGTATGGGGGCACACCGAATCCTCAAGACTAATCACATTATATTTACTCAATACTACAGTAAATTGTCACTAATAATCCAACTTTATTGTAAAATAAGAACTATTTTAATAATAAATATTCTAAAATTGGTGAACACAGCCTAACATGCCTGTTCGTTTCATTGTCACAAACTATTAAAATTTAATCGATTTATTTCATTACTGTTTTAGTTAATTAAATATCGAAATTCAACTAGCATAAAAAGTGGTTCTATGGTACCTAGTTTTTTATTTATCTGAAATTTATTTAATTGATAGGCTTGCAAGCCCCATCGCCTTTATAAGCCGTCGACGAGAAAACTATCAATATGAACGGGCTAGTAAATACTAAAACATGTTAATACAGGAGGTGGTTTTCATTTTATTTATTATTGTACAAATAAAAAGCTATCTGAGTATTTTGTTTTTAAAAAAAATTATAAAAAATATACCTACTGCTATCTGAGTATTACGATGTGATATAAAATGAATAAAGTGGATTGCCTGAGCCTGACTATAGGCAACTAAGAACGGGAGGTGACTGACTAGCCTTGACCCACCCCCACCCAGCGCTGCGTCCCCTGCTTCAGTCTGCCTTAGGCGTCCTCTCAACTGCTGCACTCACCTGACTTCAGTCACTCAACCGGCCATCTTTAGTCATAGCCTATTCGCATGACTTCTTCGAGAAGATGACTTCGGAGTGGGACAGCGAGAAGCTTGCACAACTGATAGAGGCGAGGAAGCCCATCTATGACTTCAGCCTCAAAGAGCACTCAAACAAGCAGCTCACCGAGCAGCTGTGGGCCGAGGTCGCCGCTGGAATGCAATCCACAGGTACCTGTACCAGCCTTCATCAATACAACATCTACTAATGTATATTTTGTTATACAGCGTGTTGCTGTTCATTGGCAGCTGGGAAAATAAATTAAAAACATTCTTATAGTATTGAGTAACGAAACCAGTGATGTCTAACGCAATCGACCTTGGATGCAATAAATTAATCCCTGCAGGATAGCGTTGTTCGGTCAGTATTATAAAATGTTATTGAGGAAACAGTGTGATTAATCTGATTTGGTGTTATGACAGATAAATTTAAATCACTTAAGCCTCAGCTGTGAATAATTTAAAGCTCTGAGAAAAAATATTCAAGACTTTCGCTCTCACTATTTTTCTCATCTTTGAATTTGATGTTCTATTCTTTTATTCTATGTTGTTTTTTTCATTGTTTCCCGATTACAGAGTTAATTATAGACAGTTTAATGACTTTCGCACTTAGCCGAAACATTGAGTTATGATAATTCGTAAGCCCAAAACATTAACATTTTCAAATTTTATCAAGTACCATTTTTGCATGAATGATGAAATGAACTCTACAATAGATTAGGCATGTAAACTCTTTCCTTTATCATCTGAGTGCTCTAATATTTTTAACATCGGTCATCTATTAATTTTTTTTTTAATATTTGGGTTTAGAATGCAGATAGGAATCATTCTCTTTACAATACTGTATATTTTCGTTATAAGAATGAATTACTCATGTTTTTATTTTTGATATTACACTTTAATTTATGTGATTTTATTCTAGTTTGGGATCCATTATTTAGTTGCACATTAATATTAGTCATTAGTGCACTGTTAAACTAAAGTCTGATTTTTTCACGGTAACTGGACCTGACTATTTGTGCGCTTGAGATGGAACAGGCATTTCCAAATATTTTGATTCTATTTAAGATTTAATTTCCACTCCGCCCCTGCATGAAATGTATACAAAATAAAAAAAATAATTAAATAATAATCATTATTAGTAAGTAACATTTTTTCAAATTCATTTATGCAAAAAACTTAATCCTTAATATTTGTGTATATTTTCTAGTGGTCGATTGTAAATCAAAATGGACTTCTATGAGGAATTCATATGCTAGATACTTGAGAGATCTCAAAAATGCAGCTCATGGTGGGGTGAAGAAAAGAAAATGGTACCTGGCTGACTGCATGGCTTTCCTCAACGACTTCATGAGCCAAAACAAGAAGAGCCCTAGCAGTTGGGACACGATGGCGGATGATACTTTGGACAGATATCGCCAAGATGAAGATGAAACGGAAATAAACCATTATTTTGGTGCGGAGCTTTATTACAATAATAATTCAAATTTTGAATCGAATGCCGTATCGCAAGACGTAAGCAAAATGAAAAGAGTGGATCCAGAACTTTGTGAATCCGGTAAGGACATCTTCCAATCTGAAGCTGACGTTTTATTCTTCAGATCACTGTTCGCCGAAATGAACAAGCTCTCTGAGAGGAGAAAGCGGAAGTTCAAAGAGATGATCATGTCTTCGCTCCACGGCCTTATTGATTCTCAAGAAGATGAAAGTACAAGAGCGTAGCCTAAGGCCGTGACACAAAAAGCAAACTCTCGAACGATAAGGCGGTACCCACCCACTCCTTGGGCTTTCAGAGAGCCAAAAAGCGCCAAGTCACTGATTTTGGCCGTGGACTGCACATCGTTATTGATTAAAGCAATGTCAGGAATGCTCAATGGCGAGGTAAACAACGTTCTACCTTATCAAAAATATTCAAATCTCTCATCGATATGTAAATTTAAGATTTTCGTTCCTTTAATCAATTTTATTTATTTATGTTTTTGAGTGTCTAAATTATTTTGTACCTGATAAATTTAATAAAGTAGCACTTTTGAATTAGAATATTTTTTTATAATTTCTTACCAAACCTTCTTATTCCATCTTTCACGATATAATGCATGTTACCTAAAATTTAGATTTACACTTAGTAAAATATACTTGCTTATCCATAAATTAAGTGCATCCCACCATGAGATTATAAAGGTCTGGATAATCTTACCTATTACAAAAAAAGAAGTCTTAAATTAACATTTTAAATTTTATAAATTATAAGAATTCAAGAAATAGATGAATTAAGTACAGAAATTAAATATGACCTTTTTAAATATACATTGGATCGTCAATTACCCGCAGTACTCCGTTATCTAAATATTATAAAAAACAATAAATTAACTGAATGTTATTATTTTTAAAAAGTTTTTAGACAGAAATGCGTTACAATAAGCAATCGTAATAATTAATTTAATTGATTATTTAATTACTTATTTTCATCATTAAAATAATTTTATTTTAAGTAGACTCAAGCGAAATATAAAAATATTTTTTCCATGAACATTATTAGGGTCTGGCCACACATGTCCGCACCGGATCCGCACCGTAGCAATAATACAGGTTATGTTCAGAATATTTTTAATTTAACTTACATATTACCTTTAGTTATGCCTAAAGTGGCCTGTGCCTGACATGTGTGGCTTGAACTTTAGGCATAACTAAAGGTAATATGTAAGTTAAATTAAAAATATTCTGTACATAACCTGTATTATTGCTACGGTGCGGATCCGGTGCGGACATGTGTGGCCAGACCTTTATGGTGAGCCATTCCTAATCATTTCGCAGATACTGCTTTGTTGACTGTCTCTCAGCCTTAACAGTGTTTATAATGTGGTATTGTTTGTTTCAATCAAATAGATGGTCAATAAGTATTTGATACTAACGTATTTATTTTTTCTTGTACATACCTAATTACGTATGTAAATATGTTTTAGTGAATTATCTATTATCCGAAACTCCGCTTAAACTTTATTTCAGGCATTTAATGCTTTGTAGTTGTCTTACAATGTTTAATAATACTGAGAGATCTGAATGATTTATTATTAATTTTTTAAACAAATATGCACAAGCATTATTCAAGGAAAGGAAAGTTATTATTATAATTAGGAATTTAGGAAATATAAATTAAAAAAAAAGGAAAACCATGTTGATAGTATAAGTACGAATTATGTAGCTTTAGAAAATATTAATAATATAAAAAGTTTACCTTTAGGAAAAACTCAATCACTTTTGGATGTACAATTGTTGGAGGTATACATATGTTATTATTTTTATTACATAAAATTTTGATCAGTTTCTTGTTTAAAGTATATTTTAATGAATAAAGTATGTTTTATTCATTTGTATAACTAAGATATCTCTTTTAAGACCTTTTACACGTTCTGTTGATGTTTCTCAAAGCAAAATACATCAAAGGGCTCTAGTGAATTTAAGCCAATTTTGCCGAAACTGGGTCACACAATTAAAACTTTGCCTATAAAAACGGAAGCTAGATCGAGGAAGAGCGGCTTTTACACAAGGGCCATCGTTGATAATATTATTCGGAAAGTTTCAGTTGCATATTTGATTACAATTCGATGCAACATCAGCAACTCTAAAAATCAATAAGTGTTTTGTAGATAAGGAAGGATTCTTATGGCGCATCGAGATGTTTTCTTTGTTTAGTTGTCCTCGGAACATCTACACTGTTGAAGATTTATTATTTATAAAATCATTATAATTCGAAAATTAAATAGGAATTGTACATATAATAATAATAAGATAACTAAATAAATATTTCCAGTATTTTGAACTAATATACAGTTATATTTATGAACTGTTCATAAACGCACTTGAAAGTCTATATAATAAATGATAATCTATGTATATTTATATCTGGAAGCTATTTTTATAAAATCTAATAAAAAAATAAAATAAACTATAGGAAATCCAACAATGCATGCACTATGTAAGAAATGAACCAATAACTTGCAGCTTTTATTTATTTATTTATTTTTTTTTTGTTTGTTTGTTTGTTTTTGCTTTAAGGCGTAAAACATTTAAAGTCATCAACGCCTAGTAATTCTATTTTAAGTTAACCTCATGAAAATAAAAAGTATGAATTACATTAACACTTTAACTTTCAAGGAAATCAAATTAAATGTTAAATATTATCAAGCAAAATTACCTGTATGTGTTGGTATCATTAGACAAATTACTACAACTTATTAAGGAGATTGTGTTTTTTCAAAAATTTGAATATTAGTGCAATTGAAGTTTCGTTGTTGGATAGAGCTACAGATAAATTTGGGGTCAATCCTATTTTATTAGTACTTAAAATGTACTGAGGACATTCCTCAAATATATGTTTAATGGTCAAAGTTGATTTGCAGTGCTGACACAATGGAGGTGTGAGTTTGCGTATCAAATAATAGTGTGTAAGCGCAGTGTGGCCTATTCTTAAGCGGGTTAGCACTACCTCCTCCCTGCGGCTGCTGCGGTATGATGTGGACCATGCTTTAACAGTCTTTTTGATATTTTTTAATTTGCTTGGCGGGCTCTCGTCCCACATGCCCTGCCATCTGTCTGATACTTCTATTTTAAGAGGTCTGCCGAGTTCAGAAGGGGTTAGAATAGCAGTACCTCGGCCAGGTAGTGCAAGCGCCTCTTTCGCAGCCCGGTCGGCCAGCTCATTGCCCACAATCCCGACGTGACTTGGAATCCATACGAAATATACTGACTTACCCTGCTCTTGAAGTATTGAAAGAACTGATTGTATCCTTATAATTGCTGGATGGTCCGAGTACATGTCCTTTATACCCTTTAGTGCCCCTAATGAATCTGACATTATGACAATATTTTTCTGAGATATGGACCTACAGAAGTGGAGGGCTGAGGCTATTGCGAAGAGTTCCGCGGTATATATGGAGCACAGCTTATGCAGCTTAAATTTATAGGTAGACTCATGGGTTACAAATGAGGAACTAGTAGAATTTTCTGATTTGGATCCATCGGTATAGATTGAAAAATGTTCCGGAATTTTTTCGAGGAGAAGAGATAATTTTTCTTTATATTCAATAATGGCAGTTGTATTTTTTGGAGCATTTGAAAGATTTAAAATTGTTCTGGGTGGTTGAAGGGACCACGGTGGATTTTGCATTTCACTTGCGGATAGCGGTATTTCTTTGAGTTTTGAAATGAACTTTGAAAATCTTTCTGCTAAGGGGAGAGTTGAATGAGGTTTTTGCCGAAACATTGTTGAAAATTTTGGTTGAAAAATGTATTTGTGAGCTGGGTTGTCTTTTCGCAGAAATAATTTGGAAAAATAATTTATAGCAAGTTGTTGTCTTCTAATTGATAGGGGAGGTATGCCTGCTTCTGAACATATGCTGAGAGTGGGACTTGTTCTAAACGCACCTGTGGCCATCCGAATTCCGGCATGATGAACCGTATCAAGTTTAACAAGGGTTCGTTGGCGTGCGGAGCCATAAACAAAGGACCCGTAATCCAATTTAGAACATATTAAGGCTCGATACAGTTTTAGCATGGTGAATCTATCGGACCCCCAAGATGTACCACTAAGGAAACGTAAAATATTTAATTTTCGGTTAGTTGCTGCCCTCAGTGATGAAATATGTGATTCCCAATTTAATTTTTTATCAAATATGACGCCTAAAAATTTGTGATGGTTTGCATACGGTATTAAAGAATTTTCTAGTCGTAGTTCAGGAAGGGATGGAGCATTTCTCTTTCGGTTAAAATGGACGCACAAGGTTTTTTCTATAGAAATTTTTAGACCGACGGATGTGGACCAAGTATTGATTCTATTTAGAGCATCTTGCAATTTATTTTGGATTGTTAAAATATTTTCGGCTCGGCAAATAATTGCCAAATCGTCCGCAAATAGTAACGGTTTAACGCCTTTTGGTAAGTTATTCCCAAGATCATTTATAGCCAATGAAAATAACGTTGGGCTTAGCACGCAACCCTGTGGGACACCGCTTTTCTGTTCGTGATTTCTAGATAGTTCTCCTCCAATTCGCACCCTAAAATGACGATTATTCAGGAATTCCTTGATAAACTTATACATTTGACCACTGATTCCCACCGATATTAGCTTTTGAAGGATGGTTGTATGGTTTATATTATCAAATGCCTTCTTTATGTCAAAGAATACTGCTATTGTATGCTGTCCTTTGACGAATCCATATTGGACTTCGGCCTCCAATGCAACCAAATGGTCAACTGTAGATCGTCCTTTGCGAAATCCAGACTGGAAGGGTTGGATCAGGCCATTCATCTCTATTATCCACATCAATCTTTTGTTAACCATCCGCTCCATTAATTTACAGAGGCAACTTGTTAGAAAGATAGGGCGATAACTATTGGGCAATCTTTTGTCTTTCCCGTTTTTTAGTATCGGAATAATAATTGAGTCTCGCCAGCTATTCGGAATTTCCCCCTCGGTCCATAAATGGTTGTAGTAGTCGAGTAGCCAATTCAAGGTGTCACGAGGAAGATTTTTTATCATGTTATAATGGATATTGTCAGGGCCTGGTGAGGATCCTTTAACGGATTTTAAGACATTTTCTAGTTCCCACATTGTAAAAGGAAGGTTAGATTTTAAAACCGAATTTGAATGATTAGAATTTTGAAGATCTAATGGAATAGTGGTAGAATTGGTATTTTGATTAACAGGTTTATATATTTCTGAGAAAAAATTAGCAAATTCATTGGAAACGGATGAGGGATCGTCGCAAAGAGAGTTATTAACTAAGATAGTGTAACGGGGATATGTGTGATTTTTAGTGATTTTTCGAACCTTATTCCATACATCAGCTGAAGTTGTAGAGGAGTTAATTGAGCTTAAGAATTTTTTTCAGGATTCAGATTTGCAAAGTTTGAATGTATTCCTGCATATAGCTCGATGTTTTTTATATTCTATCAAATTTTCAGTGGTCATGCACCTTTTAAATTTTCTGTAGGCTCTACGGCGGTCTTTAAGAGCTTTTTTGCTTCGTTGAACCAAGGAACTGGCGGCCTATTTGGTACCCCTTTAGACATTGGTATTGACATATTAGCAGCATTAATTATTGTATTTGTAATTAATTTGCATCCTTCTTCTATACTCACTTCGCTTGGAGGGGATGGAGGTGGAGAGGCCAAGGAACTAAACAGAGACCAATCTGCCCTATCTATTATCCATCGAGGTGAGCTTTTGTGTTTTGGATTTACATGAGTAAATTTAATCAAAATTGGAAAATGATCACTCCCGTATAGGTCTGGGAGGACATTCCAGTTTATAGTACTATAGAGACTTGGACTGCAGATCGAAAGGTCTATAGCAGAAAAAGTCCCATAACTGGAACTTAAGAATGTGTTCTCTCCAGAGTTGAGAAGGATTAGACCTACGGTATCTATAAAATTTTCTATTGCTCTACCCCGTAAGTTAGTATGTTGGGAACCCCACAGAGAGTTATGTCCATTGAAGTCTCCTACGTACAAAACTGGATGCGGTAGTTGGTGGTGTATATCAAATAAATGTTGGGGATCAATTGGTTGGTCATGTGGGAGGTATAAATTGCACACAGAAAACGTGAAACCTAAGTGAACCCTGGCGGCTGCGACTTGAAGATGAGAGTTGATAGTAATGTGCTCTGAATAAACGGATTTGTGAACAGCAAGTAAGACTCCACGGCAGTTATGGCTAGAGTTGGGACCATCTTTTCTATAAATATCAAAATTTTTGATCGTTAAATTTTCATGTGGTGATAGATGTGTTTCCTGTAGAGCAATGCAGATTGGGTTTGTGTTATTGATTAGTATTTATCAAATCGTTAAAATGAGTTTTCAAACCATTGCAGTTCCATTGTACTACGACCATGACATTAATAAAAGAAAGACAGAATTATAATAGATTGTAAAAGAATAAAGGAACACAAACATATGGTGGTAATGTACCTGTAGAGTGATGAGCAAAATTTTTGTTTTATTTGAGAATAATGAGATAGTAATAAAGGATAAAAAACAAAAGAATATTGAAGAAGAGAAATAATATTGACTGGGAGATATATTTGTCTTGTCTAATGACCTAGTATCTTGAGATATTATGTGATTATTTGGGAAGAGCCCATGAGCATGTAAGATAAAATTTAATGTTGCAAATTTGAAAATTAATAAATAGATTAGAATGGGATATTCATCAATAGATTTATAATGTCCGAAAACAGTTTCAGGAGATTTGTATTTATGTTTGAGTAAAAACTTTAGAAAGGAAAGGTAATATGTTGACAGAGTGAAATTATAAGGATATTGTAAATTTAAGATTAATAAAATCAGATGTAACATGGAAAAAGATTGAATAAATTATTTTTTTTGTTTTCTTTTTTTCTTAGTCTTTCCTTTTTGATTGGCCTGTGATTGAAAATCGGCATCCATATGATCTGAGTCCTCGTCAGTCAACATAGAGCAGTCCGAAGTTAATGACTCGCCCGCCCCCTGATCCCGATCAGCTGGCTGCTCAGGTTGGATGGGGAGAGAAGTGGGGGGTAGTTGACCGTGAGGTCCGGATAGGAGGAGGTGAAGGGGTTGAGGAAAGGAGAGGAGGAGATGAAACTGAAGAGGAGGATGGGAGAGAAGAGATAGAAGGAAATGAGGAATTAGTGAAAGGTAAAGAGGAAGAAGGAGTTGAAGTGGGGGGAGGGGAAGAGAGAGGAAATGCCGGGGAGGAGGCTTTCGAGGCCATGGCCTCCGTTCCGACCGATGTTGACCGCGACCGAACGGCCGGGATGCCCACTTTAACTGTAGGTTTTGCAGTCGAGGGGGTAGCAAATGTAAAGTCTACTTGTACTCCAATATCTTTCTTTTCAGGACATTTCATAGCTTCTGCGTATGATTTAACAAATATATTTGGTTTAGTTTTTCGTAGAATGTTTTTAGCTTCTATGAATGGTACTTTATTATTGGTCTGGATTGATTTTATTTCTTTTTGTAATTTAAATATCGGACACCTGCGGTCCAGGGCATTGTGGTCTCCCTTGCAATTAATGCAACTAGGAGGTAATTCGCACTTGTTGGTTTCAGAATGTCGGACTTGACCACAGTTGGCACAAAGTGCAATTTTTTTACAATGTTTCGTAGGATGTGAAAAACCCAAACAATTAAAACAGCGATAGGGGTTGGGTGTAAAGGGTTCGACTTTTACTGCTAAGAATCCCAGTTTGAGTGTTTCGGGGGGTTTGGGTGTTCTAAAAGATAATATATATGTGTGGGTAAATTTTTCAACACCATTTTTCTTAATTTTAATTCTTACTACATCAGTTACAATTTCTTTTAATTCTTCTTTTATTTCTTCGATAGTGGCATATTGCAGGTCAAAACACCTGATCACGCCTTTAGAATAATTGAGTGTGCGGTGGGGACTAACTTCAATTTCGAATTGTCCAGCAAAACTGGTTATAGCCAGTAATTTTTCCGATTGTTTAGGATTGGCCGTTTCGATTAACAAATTCCCATCGTGTAGCTTCCTAATATTTTTTACGATACCGACAGCGTTTGTAATATATTTATTGATAAAAAAAGGGGATACATTTTTGAAATTGTTCTCATCTTTTCTGCTTATAACTAAATAGCTTGGTATCATTTTACAATCGACATTTGAAAAATTAATATTATCTAATTTACAACTTACTCTCACTCTTTTTCTAGGCTTTGAATGGGGACTGGGCGGATCAGTCCCATTCATTATGAGGTTAGGTACTTAATAAACTTAAAAAATTAGAAAAGTATATAAAAATTATAAACCGATTAGGAAAAATATTAGAAGATGTATATATATATGAGTTAACTAGTACTATTTATTAATTTTCGATCTATTAGATAACAAAACAAAGACAAGAAAAATAAAAAAACATTTTTTTTGCTTATCTGGCCGGAGCACGGAGAGCAACAGCTTTTGCCACTTCAGGAAGACTCCTGCTACTAAAATAACTGATTTTACACACAATTTACTTCCAATTTACCACTTCAAAACACTAAAATTTTAGAGAGAAAATATAACCTTACTACACACTTTGTCACCATATGAACATATGTTTTTTTATTTTTTTTTTTTTTTTTTTTTTTTTTTTTTTTTTTTTTTTTTTTTTGCGTCAACCACTAGGGTCATCATCGCCATTTATTCAATGTTCGGTTTATATCTTATTATATAATTCTGTTAATTTTAGAAAGTCGTACAGTTTGTCTGTTACGTTGTCTTGCAGTATACTGTATAAGTCATTTGGTATATCTAAGAGTGCTCTGTATTCTTCGTAGGCCCTGCATTCAGTCAAAATATGCTTTACTGTCAGCGGACATCCACAAGCCTGACAGTTGGTAGGGTCTTCGCGAGCCATTAGGTGTCCATGTGTCAAGCGCGTATGACCAATGCGAAGACGCGTCAAGATTACTTCCTCTCTGCGCTCACTCCTGTTCTTCCCCACTCCTGTTCCCAAGGACTTCCTTGGGATCACCTCTCTTTTAATTTCAAGTAATTTATTTTCAGATAAATTTAACCACCTGTTTTCCCAACTTTGTTTCATTTTTTGCTTGATGAGGGATAAAACTAAACTTGCAGCTAAAACTATAAACTTGCAGCTTTAAACGAAACGAACATTTAGCAGTTTAAACTCACTATTATTATACCTTGAAAGACGGACTGTGTTCATTGTCTGTAATACGTAATTAAAAGATATCTAGACTGTAAATGTTTGTAAATAAACTTATCTATCATCAGTCGGGACATTAAGAGATACTATATAATCCATAGTGTTTATAAGATTTTGATTAGTTAGAATCACTTCATTAAAAAGGTTTAATTTTTGGCCCAAGCATGGAAGTGGATACTTAGAATTGAAATTTAAACAAAAATGTAAGCAAATTTTCTTACAATTTTAGACCTCAGGATGGATTGTAAGAAATTAACTTGACACAAGTAAACTGATCTCTATTTTTTCATATCACATTTCCAAGTCTGATTTAGATTTTCCCTAAATAAAATTGGGATATGTGCAAATCAATAAAGAAATTTCATAACCAAATTGGGATTTTCCCAAGCGAATTCAAAATTTTCCTTGTCAAATTAAGATTTTTCCCAATATTATTAATAATGATTATGTCACCATATTATTCGTGGTAGTTGCTATTTCTAAGCGATTTATTAATAAAACTAAAAAAAAAAAGCATACAAATTCTTAATTTAGTATGGACAAATCTTAATTTTAAATGGAAAATTCTAAATTTAGTTTGGAATAATCCCAATCCGGTATGGAAAGTACTAGATTTGATTTGGAAGTCCTTTCTTGGTTTTGAAAATTTTAAATTATACTTGGAAATGCTAGGATTGTCTTAAAACTTTTAGCGGACAAATCAGTGAGCATAATATTTTATATAAATCATAATATAACATAATATAAACGGGTAACTAATGTGGCGAGTATTTCCGTCATCCCATTGATTAAGTGGTCAAGTCAAATATCCTAACTTTTCAGAAGACGACTTTCAAAGTTTGAACAGTAATAGTATGAAATCAGGTTTTCATAATCAAGCATTGAAATTTCTTCCAAAATATCAAAATAGTCGATATAATGGCCATTAAAGCAACTGCATAAAAATTATTAGTACTGATATAATTAGTATGGAATAATTGTTCTCAACCGATTGCAGCAGATTTAACGAAAATTATTATGACTGCATTTTAAGTGAACTCTTTACTTATTCACTTCGAAGAAACCGCTTCCATGCTTCCTTGTAGTAACTTAATTATATCGACTGAACCACTCATTCAACTGCGTTGACAGATTAATTAATTGATTAAAACTCCGATATTGTCAATTCAAAATGAAGCACTTGAGGCAGAACATCCTGGCTCGCCATCATTAATTTAGGCACCTTGAAAGGGGCCCTCGTCGAGTATCAATTGCCGAATTAATCGCCTTCGGGATCTGGAATCGTGAGGTGGCACGCTATGGTGTTCTGTAGCCGCTGAGGCAGAACCATTCGATTCCTCGGCTAACCAATCAAGCTAAAAGCCGCAGCCCAAAGAGGAATATAACAAAGAGGTAGCGGGCTTTAAGACCAAGACT
This sequence comes from Aelia acuminata, assembly GCA_911387785.2. Taxonomy (NCBI): domain Eukaryota; kingdom Metazoa; phylum Arthropoda; class Insecta; order Hemiptera; family Pentatomidae; genus Aelia; species Aelia acuminata. The sequence continues at coordinate 91,162,368 of OU426983.1, read as the reverse complement.
CTCGGGAGAGGAAAATATTTGGTGTAAGTTTCAATTAGGAAATGGCTCCCAATATTCATTTAGCATACATGTTGGTGGCAAATAATTTTTCGATCCTTTTCTTTTAACTTTAATAAAAGAAATATTACAGAGTGGTCTTGGTGCCGAGAGTTTTAAGGTGCCTTTACACTCTACGAACCTCGCTTTCAAACAGGTTCTCCCCCAAACCTTGCCGTACCGGCGCACAGTGGGGCAAATTAGGAAAAAAACCCAAAATCCAATGTTCATATCTGGAGTTAATTTTTATTGTATTTCATTCTTGAATAGCCAACACATAAAAAACGACTAGTTCCTGTCTTATCAAAAATTTCTTTTAAGCAGAAATTTAAGGTTTTGTCGTGGTCGTAAAAATGTACTTTTTAAAAAAAAAAATATTTTGAGTTATTTACAGCACATTTGAGTGATAGTTGTTTTACAGCCTTTATGTGCATATACAGACGTACCACTTTATAACAGTAGTCATCCTATCTAAACAATTAAATAAGCTAAAATCTTTCTCACAAAATAATTAATTTGTAGCATAATTATAGTTTGGGGCTTATCCTGGTTAAGATAGCAACGATTGATCTAGGACCGGGAATGCTGATGAATAAGAATTCTTCCCTAGAGCAGGCGTTAATTCCAGGGGTGGAAGGTGAGCCCTTATTTACAATTATTTCGGAAATAAAAAAAAGATTTGTTAGACATTTTAATAAATGCTTTAAGGAAGCGTCATACAATGAGCAAGTTTTAAAAAAAAAAAATAGTAAATGGTTGGAAAACAACTTTATCGTGTCCTTTGTGCCGATGGGTTGCGAGACCGACCGTGGACCTGTTTCTAGAAATATGTGGGGGGGAGACCAACCAAAGGTTTTTCTGAATGTAGTAGGAAATCTTGAAGAGCAACGAACGAAGATGTATTCAATTTTATGTTTTTTTTATTAATCTTTATTTATTCCAGCTCGGCTTCTTAAAGCCATACATGGGTTTATATAACAATTATATACAAAGTTTAACAATTGGATATGTGAGGGAATGGTCTCACGCAGGAGACACCCTTAACTAAGCAAATTTATAATACGAGTACATCAATAAGAAATAGAAGTAAGACTCGAAAATTAAACACACTATAACTATGAAATAATTGTATATTAGAAAGAAGAAAATAAATAAATAAATGAATAATTATAATAATAAAGCAAATATGCACATGCTATAAAAGGATGTCTTGGTTTTAGCCTACGGGACGTTTTTGGTTTCCCAAGGTTGAAGGCAACAGCTCTCTTAACAGACGGCAGCTGGGAGTGAATTTTTCTGAATCGATTTTTTATAAACTCATCTATGTGTTCTACCTGAAGTTCTCGGTGGAGTTGTTCATTTCTGATAAACCATGCGGTATCTACTGCGATTCTTAACATCTTGTTTTGAAATGTTTGCAGTTTTTTTTGTTTAGAACATGATGCAGCACCCCATACTTCGCAACCATACATCAATAGTGGACGTAAGATGGTTTTGTACAAGAGTATTGTCACTTGTGGCTTCAATTTCGATTTTCTATTTATAATAGGATAAAGCATTGCTAACCTTGCATACGCTTGTTATTGATGTGGTGGTTCCATGTGAGCCTACGGTCCAGTAGTACCCTAAATATTTTACTGCTTCACCTGCGGGATTCCATGGAATCTTATTCCAGTTGATATTTAATTCTGGAGGGTCGTTAGGTCGTCTAAGGGTGAAGATCTTAGCCACGCATTTTTGAGCATTGATATTAATTTTCCATTTCATGAAATATTTTTCTACAGTTGAAATGCTAATCTGTAATTCGTTCCGGGCTATGATGATGTCTTGGTGTTGAGAGAAAATAGCGGTGTCATCGGCAAACATGGCTATGGAAGTTGAGGTGGATTGGACTATGTCGTGGACGTAGAATCTAAACAGCAGGGGAGAGAGAACTGATCCTTGTGGAGTGCCGGCCTCAATCTGTCTTACGGATGAATTGATATTATTTATTTTAACTGTAAATGTCCGATCTTCAAGAAATGAGGCTATGATATTAAAAAGACATTTTGGGGCATCAACTTTTTTCAGTTTATATAAAAGACCAGTATGCCAAACCTTGTCGAAGGCTTGCTGAAAATCCAACAATGTAATCAGTGTGTGTTTTTTCATTTCGAACCCGTTGATCACTGACTCGGATAGCCTCAATAATTGGTGAGAAGTTGAATGACAGGACTGAAATCCAAACTGAAAGTCTGGAATGATATTATTGGATTCAAAGAAAGATGACAGCCGCCTTTTTATCACCGTTTCAAGCACTTTCCTAAGAATTGGTAAGAGACTAATGGGTTTGTAGCTGTTGATTAATTTGGCGTTTTTACCTGGCTTATGGATGACCACTAGGTAGGCTTTTTTTCCAAAATTCAGGAAAATATCCTGTTCGCAGGCAAATGTTGTAAATGGAGGTTAAAAGAATTTTAGCTTTCCTAGGCAATTTGTTAATAGCAATGGATGGAATCAGATCGTGCCCTGGACATTTTTTTGTTTTTAGCCTATTAATTATCTCTTCGATTTCTTTAGGTCTTGTATATTCCAATGGGAGTTGTACAGTAGGTTTTGGAGTCGTCAAATATTCTTCAACATCTACATTCAACTGACTGCTCCCACACGAAGGGTTGGAGAATGTCGATTCGAAGTAGCAAATGCCTCTACTTTGTCTTCGTCTCAAGTGATGACGACATCTTTCTCAGTTAGACTAGGGACTAGGTCAAAATTTTTTAAAAGTCGCCTAGTAGCCTTCCTGATGGATTGGTCCCGTGGATCTAAGTCTTCCACATACTTCTGATAATTTGTAATCGCCAATTCGACCAGCTCTCTTTTTACTGCATGTTTGAGGTAGTTCCATTTCTTTTTGTAAACAGGGTCCATCCACTGTTTCCTGGCAAGGTTTTTCTCTTTAATTTTCAGTAAAATTGCTTTTGGGCAACTATTTGAAAATATTTTCTTTCTTAAGGTAAATGGTCTTATTGTTGCTTCTAGTAAGCTAGTTGAGATGGTTTCATTAAAATTCCTTATACAATTATCTATTTCTAGAGCCTTGGAATAATCTTTCTTTAAAACAATCTTTTCATCAACTGTTGGTTTGTAAGTTTCCCAGTCAATCACTCCATTAATTAGGGTTTTCCGCCGGGGCATTTCATGAATTTCAGTTGAAAATTTGATTAATACTGGGACGTGGTCCGAGTTCAGAGCGGTGATTATCTGGGATGATATGGGAAGTCTAATATCTTTCGCTAAAATAATATCTAATATATCGGATGAACATCCTGGTCTATAAAAAGTAGGTTTGGGAGGTGCGTGAATTTGTATATTGTGCCTTGTACAGATATCTAACAAAGCATTTCCTGAAGAATTTGATTTACGGCAACCCCAATATATATTTTTACAGTTTATGTCTACTAAAACTAATGTATGGTCGTCTGATGGTAAAAGATTTAAAATTTCTTCTTCTTGAAGTTTTTTGTTTGGTGGCCTATAAGCAGCTGTGATGATTATAGGGGGGGGGGGTGAGTTTAAACGGATTGATATAGCTTCGATGTTAGAAATATTTGAAATAATATTTTCGGTGCAACTAATATTATTCTTAATTATCAAGGCAACACCTCCTGAAGCAGTCGAACTATCTCTATCGTTACGTAAGATTCTATAACCTCGAATTTTGAATTTAACGTTTTGTGATAGATGTGTCTCTGTTATGCAGGTTATATCAATAGAATTCGGTTCGAGGAAAATTTGAAATTCATTTCTTTGGGAGGATATGCCATACGCATTCCAATTTAATAGTTTTAATTTCCTTAGTTCACAAACTATGATTTATTATAAGATATTAAAAAAGGTTTGTTATAAACGTATATCAAATAAAAATAGTTGAATACTATGTTGCTAGTTATAAAAGGATTAATAACAGTAGATAGCTTGTTTACTTTAAGGTCCGGTTGTGAAGAACGATGTAACTAGTGAGCTTAAATGTGACATAATTTGTGGTAAATACGGTTTAATTGCCTCTAAAATTATTTTTGTAATAGTTGATAAGATGTCATTGTTTGATTCAACTGGGTCTGTTTGATGTTGAGTTGATTGAGCTGAACTAGCGGCAGAGGCAAATGTGAGATTCGGTGTGAATTTCCTAGCTGCTGGTTTTTTAGTTTCTGTCGTCGTATTCTCGCTATTCTCATTTTTAACAGGTGAGTTTATTTTATTTTTTATTGCTTGATAGTGACGACAGCCTTTGTAATTAGCCGCGTGAGGTTGTTTACAGTTTACGCAGTACGGCTTATCTGTGAATTTTAAAGGACATTTAGAAAAATGGTGGTTTTCCTTGCATTTAACACATCTAGGCTCTAAATGACAATAATTTTCAGTGTGCCCATACCTTTGACAGTTGGTACACATTGGAATATTATTATTTTTATGTTTCGGCTTAACAGATACTATTGCGTAAAATAAATTATAAATTTTAAAAATGTTGCTAGCCTGGTCATTGTTTACGAGTGATACGGAATAAAGGGGAGTAGGCTTTTTATCTTTATTTAAAATTCTAGAAATATGTGTTACTTCGAATTTTTTACTATATAATTCGGCCTTTAGTTCTTCATCAGAAATTGTATAAGGAATAGCTCTTATTATAACATTTAGTTGCTTGTTTTGTTCCGTGGAAAACGTATGATATTCTATTTTTTCTTCATCATAATATTTTGTCATAGTTCTATAATCGTCGATTGATGATAACATTATTTTCGTGCTATTGCCGGTTAATTTAGTTGTGAAAGGTTCTAAACATAAAGCCTTTAAATCGTTTAAGAGGAGTTGATAATTGTTTGCTTTGTGTAGATATATTGGGGGAATTTTTGGAGAATTTTGTGAATTTTTGTTTTCATTGTTAGAGATCTGTTTCGAAGCCTCCGGATTATTCGATGAAAGTTCAGTTTCACTAAGGACATTAAATCTGTTACTTACCGAAATCGGGACGATATCCTGATAATATTTTCCCACCTTCTTAACAGGAGATTGATTTTGAGGAGAACCCTCGTAATAACGCTTTTTTGAATTTTTATCTCCTTCCGTGGACGTATTTTCATTAATAGCAGAAGTGGGTTAGATGCACCTGGCGAATTAACTACATCTCCTTCTTTCATTAAATAAAAATGGTAATAAATAAAAACGAATTAAAGTAGTCAAAAAAAAAAAAATAATAATAATAATAATAACAATCGCTTCACTCTTCACAATACTATACAACTGCACTCTATGAAAGTCAGAGGCCAACTGAATTTTTTTATGTTGGTGTCATCTGACTGTTAGATCAGTAACTTGAGGCCTAATTGGGAAAAAAAAGGAAATACCTCTGGATGTCGATGCGACAGATTTAATTTTAGAAGAGTAATATCACATCATAAATATGTATATAAATGAATGATTTATATAAATATTAATCTTATATTGTACTGAAGATGGTGAAACCCATCTACAATTGTTATTGTTTCTGTTGGAAAAAGATTATTAATTTTATTTTCTTAGTTATTTTTGTAAATATATATATCATATTAGTTTGATGTATATATATATATATATATATATATATATATATATATATATATATATATAAATGTGTGTGTGTGTGTATACTTAATTTTATTTCAAATTCTGTTGGTTCCTACAATATTTATTACGATCCAAGTAAAATCAAAACTTTATTTTTAAAAATGCGTATTTTTTTAAACCTGCAACCCTTAAAATGAAATATTAAAGCTTTGAAAGTGGCATAAATCGATTCAGCGACCCAAAAAAAAAATGGAATGTATATATTTAATCGCCATTTGTGACCGGTTAAGGGTTTTGTCCCTAAATTGGTCATTTTGAACCACTGTGCGCCGTACAGTGCGGCAAACGAGGAAAAAAAAACAAAAATCCGATGTTCATATCTGGAGTTCACTTTTATTGTTTTCCATCCTGGAATAGTCAACAAATAAAAAACGATTAGTTCCTTTGTTATCAAAAATTTATTTTGTACAGAAATAATAATTTTTGTCGTGGTTTTAATATTGTCCTTTTTTTTTTTTTTTTTAATAAAAATATTTTGAGCTAGTTACTGCACATTTGAGTGATAGTTGTTTGACATCCTTTATGTGCGTATATAGACGTTTCACAAAAAAAAAAAAAAAAAAAAAAAATCCAAACACTTTCTATAACTTTATTTCCTAGACACTGCATTGCTTAAATTAAGTTCTATCAATATTCTCTTCACGATGTGATAATATCTGTTGAAATTATATGTATTTAATAATTACATGAATCTGAAATTTTGTGAACGATACCAAATGACCTCCTTTATTTATTTAATAATTTCGTCATTTCTTCTGGAACTCTATAACAAATGATTCGACAAAATATCAATCGAGTTCTGAAAAAGGATTTCTCATCCCTCAGAATAATGTTAAAAACCACGACAGGCCCATCCTAAGACATTTTATAGATGTCGTTGCACAATTATCGCTTAAGAAACTGATAGTTGCAAAACAATTAGCATATCTGTGACAAGGCCTTCTGAAATATATTTATTCTGTGGTTTTAGTGAGACTATTGAGCGGATAAGAGGCTGCTAAATGTCATGTGATATATTTTTAGTTCCAAATAAATTTAATAAAAATTGAAGAATTATTAAAGAGTAAAATCAGATCGTAAATACAAGTTAAAGTTAAAAATTGTACGTGCCTTTCTATATACTACAGTCTCAACATGGCTCTAACGACTAATTATATTCCTTGGGAAATTTTTTCGATATGGCTATAAACACGGTCTTTCCGAAACATTCTCTGAATAGTCTGATACGAATTTTTGTCCGTTTATGCCTAATAATTGAAGCGTAGAAATTCATAAGGGTCTACGTGCCAAAAAAATTAAACTATGATTTTTTTTTCCAAATGTTTATATGTGCCAAAGCCATTCTTCAGAAATGGGTATAAGTAATGTTTTATTGTAAGAAAAGAGGGCATTGAACATAGTTCACACTAGAGGGTATAAGTCACATAATTTCTGTAAAAAATTCCTAAGGCACTTATACCCTTATGCATTTCCATGCTTCAATTGACAAATAAGTTAAATAGTTGATAATTGATAAATAGTTAAAAAATAAGAAAATGTGAACTGGGAACCAGATCAGTATCTTAGTAAATACTTATAATTATTTCTATAAAGTGCTTTTTTGTTTGTATGCCATATCTTTCTTAATACCATACTAAACCCGATGAATAAGGAATCCTTTTAAAGATAGTGAGTGGTTCACCAATTTGAATTATATTTGAAAAAAAAAAAACTCCTCCCGCGGAGGCCCTAGGATTTTTTAATGGGAGTAAAAAATCCTTAGCTATGCCGTCCCTCTGATAGGACGTAAAATGGAGGGCTCGAGCCTGTACGATGTCAGGTACTCTTTAAAGATCTCTATCCTAATTATACCTGGATAGGCAAAATTTAGGACTCCCACTATAGCATCGTCCGATTAGCCTTAGCGGCATAAAGTGACGTTAAATAAACAAACAAAAAATAACTTTCGGATTTTTTTAATATAATGAAGCAAGATCATAAATTGAAATCCAATAAATTTTGTGTCATGGCTATTAGGTTTTTACAATGTTGTGTATGTGTGCAGTGTTAGAGCCTTTTAGAAGTTAACCATTAAATAAAATGCCTGGTTCATGTTTAAGTCAATATTAGCCATACATAAATAATTCAAAACACAACTCAATTGCTATGTTTGCAATTACCGCCTATAAATGTCTAGTAATTACTATTATACTAATAATTCACGAAAAGAAATATTCATGAGTATTGGAGCACTTTGTAGTACTCACTAAAAAGGTAACTTTTGGTAACTTTTTAAAGGTAACTTTAGTTATTATTCAATGTATGGTAGCCTCTACGCGATTAGGTCATTCTTAACCAGTAGAATTATTTTTTAAACTAGGAATAGATGATTTTGAGAAAATTCAACTTCTGAAACAGTGCTCTTGTCATTCCGTAATATCTCTTGTATTGTCGGACACGTCTCTAGTATCACCTCATTGGTTTGTAATGTCTACATGCCAAAAGTATACATTAGGTATTACGTGATGAACAGTTCTTAAGACAAAAGAATTAATTAAATAAATCTAATAATAATTAATGTCAGAAATGTAATATTAAATATCGCGAATCATGCACTAACTGATTCATCCATAAAAGCCACAATATGAGTTAGACAGACCTGGTTCCATCATAATAATTATAATGATATCCATTCCACTCTGATATCTTCTAATGGCCCGGATGATCTATGACTCACAGAGGGAATCTCGTTAACCCATTCATGCGCGTCCGAGGTGGTCGTACCGAGCCAGTGGCCTACACCGACCACCCCTGCACACGAAAGGCGAGGAGAGAGAGGACGGGGACAGAACCTGCTAACCAGCCTGACCCCAACAAACACTCATGACCTATACAGGTCGGCGCTTGGTGGTCTCAGTAACCACGACCACCACGTCCGTACCAGGCACCCCTAGGGGTCCTGGCACCACCCAACGATGACGCCCGGGAGAGCGTCGTCCCCGTGGTACCATTTGGCATCACCGCCTCAACTCCCGAATGAATAGCGGGCCGGACAAACTGTCCTACGGATTTTCCTACTTAGGGCATGATGGCGGGGGCTTACCACCATGGCCTAAGGAGGACTGGTCCCGTGCCAGCGCCTCTCTCGTTCGCGAGTTGTATCAACAACTCCCCAGGGGGCACCACAAGGAGGTGACAGTAGGCGTTGCAGGGGATCGGGCAAGCGGGGAACACCAGACAGTGAGTGGGGCACTATAGCCTAATGTTCCCACATGAGGGTAGGAAGACTCCCGCACCCGTCTTCCGCCTCAGCCCCCCTTTACCCCTGCCATTTGCCCTCCGATCTATGACTCACAAGCAAACTGTTTCCAATCCTTCGAACTTGCACCTTCCATGAAGGGACTTGGATGCAATACATGATAAGGAAGTGCTGATTCCTAGCCAACGATTACAGCAGCAGATTACGTGGTCAGCATCATGCTGAACACATTATCCCTCTAACAGTCCGGTGCACACCAGAGCGCGGGACGCATCCCAACGATCGGCCTTAGCATTGTACAAGTGAACTGAAGTGTGGTGGCTTAAGTGATGCGATCTATCTTTCACTTACTGACTGGAATGGATGCTGTCCTAGAATCTTGAAATCAGTCCGAAGTACTTAGTATCTGAGTAGAGTCACAGATATCAAGTTGGTAACACACGGCCCATGACAGTGATTAGGCGGTGGGTGTTGTAAGCAACTTCAGCTGCCTCAGAACTGGAAGCGCTGATAGAGGAAGCGATGAATACTGTATATATACAGAAAATATTACTTCGTCTAGAAATTGGAGTGCTAAAGTTACCCTAGAGTTAGTACAGCGAAACATCCATCTTTCGATTTTCAAACATTCAGATTTCTCAAACTGTTGTTTCAAATTTAATGAATCCGCACGTCATTGCAACAACTTTATTTCTAGTAAAAACTTTTAATGGAGAATATAGAATAATAAGTAGTGAATAATCGGTTATGGAAAAATGTAAATACAATGAAATGAAAACCCATTTCTGAATTCAATAGCATAGTTATGGATTTTTTCAAGAATATACTTAATCTTGTGGAAAAACCATTACGTTTTATGAATATTATAATTTATATATTTATATCAAAATTTAATTTACAATTATAATTTATTTCTAATTCATGAATATTAAGTAAATTTCTTTTTTCAAGGTGAGCTAGGAGCTTTTGCGGCTCTAGCAGATTAAAGACGTCAATAGGTATGTATAATTAATTTAAAAGATTATAATATATACTTACTTATGATCCAATGTTCTATTGATAAGTAAGAATGAAAAATGATTCAAAAATATCTTTTTTATACTTATAGAGTTCTATGTGTATATCATTCTTACATATTGAGAACCTATTCTTTGCCTATGGAATAATGGATGTAAAGATATACGTGAGTGTATATGTATGTACATTAACACTTATATATGTAAGATAAAAATACACTTTCTGAATCAAAAGCAAAAATGAAATTCCATAAAAAGACTCTTGAATAATTATAAATTCATCATAAGCTATAATAGAAAAAAATATTAAAAAAATTTTGTTTTGTCCCATTAACCACAACAAACAAAGTTAAATGTAACATTAATATTTAAATATATAAATTTCTAGAAATATAAATTTCTAGGATAGTTTCATGTACATTACAGAGGAATTAAAAAAAAAATTCACTAACTTTCCTTAGTCACATTAGTAGCTTTATGTTTACCTTCAAAATTTATTTCAATTATTTTCATTTTAAAGATTGTTTTTACTGACCTCGAAATCATTCTTATTTAAAGTCCCATTGGTATTGAGCCGAATAGCTGACCAAAAATAGGAATTGCAACCACTCTTGATTAAAGCTGTAGTTGTATCCCAGGTGAAACGAGTTATATATAACGTTATGTGGGAGCACACCCCGTTTCAGATGACCTTACCAGACCGATGTAACAGCGACAAATTTGAAGCGCTCGGTAAATAACACCTGTCTAGACATTACCGAAGCTAAAAGGTTTTCCTAGTTTTTTAAAATTTATTTTAGTAGAAATCGTTATTATTTAACTATTTTTTTTTAAAGAGAAAATATTGGCTACGGCCGGAAATCAAACCAGGGTCTCTGCAGCACCGTTGCAGCGCTCTTCACCTTCGAGCCAACCGGAGCACTATCCCCACCATGACAACCTTCTCTCTCCAACCATCTCACACTCCAGCTATCGCTTCATTGCGGGAACTGGACAATTGCCCTTTACTATTTTACAAAAAATAAGCTAAAAGGGACTCTGTTCTAGACTGGAGTGAAAAGCATTCATGATTATCGCCATCTTGTTAAAAGTTTTGCTACAATGCTGTTCCAGATAATGAGATATTTTCGCTTAGTATACAGATGCATTATATATGTGTCTAAGCCCTTTACTTCAAGCTAAATGTCTAAGTAAAAACAAAATAACCAAATATACATTTTGTAGCAAGGTATGCACTCTTCAAGTTACATTTAGTTGCGATATATAGGTATTTAAGTTTTCCCTACTCTAAAAAATCAGATTCAAATTGAATGAACCTATGATAATTTAAAATACAACAGAATGTTTAAGCAACATTGCTACTCATCGTTATTGCATCAAATTTATATAATTTGGTACATCAGAATATCTACCATCATAGTGCAATTAATTGCGCTGGTTTAAGAAAGAATAAGAAAAACTCATTAAAATTAAATGGATACGGATAATTCTTTATATAAGTAATATTGTTTTTTTACTACCTATTAAAATTGTCATGATCTTTAACAATGAAAATATATTTTCCAAATTTCACATTAAAAAAACTGAAAAGGCCTCTAAATAAATAAGCTCTGAGGGGGGTGAGTAACTTCCATAATTATCGCAAACCTTGTCAAAAGTTTTGATACAATGCCTTTCCAGCTATCTGATATTTTCGCCCTAACAGTTTCAGCATACAAAGGTCGACCCTTCACCTCAAGCTAACTGTCTCAGAAAAATTAAATAATATTTGTTTAAAGAATTTATAACTGAATGAAAATATTAGTATTTTATTTATTTTTGAGTTTGGAATAAGTAAACATTAGATGGTGCAGAAGTGTATCTGATCTTAAATTAGTCACTTTGGTTCATGATATTGCTTATATTTTCTAAAGTAAACTGAATAAAGAGACTAAGCATACTTAAGACGAAGCTCCTCATATATAGTCTCCAGCACAAGATGTGGAGTAGCTAACAGGAGCTGCGGTTCATCAGCGAGTTGGGGCGGTGCCAGGTTCGTCTTCCTCGCTACTCCTAGGGTAAACATTTACCTGCCTGTTTGTGGATGTAGGTTGGAACTGGAATGTCTTCGGCTAAAACAAGACTCTACTGTACATTGTCGTCTAATTTTGTCTTAGTAGAGAGTGCACTGTGTTACGTCCGGGAGTACGGTATCCCACGTGCCAGCCGCAAGAATTCTTCTGTGTGAATTTCTGGCTAGGGATTCCAGAAAAATGTTCATATCGAAAATACAATATTTTTAGAACAAAAAATTGATGAAAATTTTCGATCAATTATTTCATTGCAATCTATAATAGTTACGGTATTAAAGTTTAACAATATCAAAATAATAATTACATAAACAGTAAAACGAAATTTGAAAGCGCCTTCAGTGGTGATGAGGAAACCAAATCTCAGAAAAGAAAGTTTCTTTAAAACCAAACCTGGGAAAATCTGATTTAAATGTCTTTTATATATCTAGAACATACATTAGTAATAGCTTTTTGAGTTTAAACTGAGCTGTGATTAATAATCCAAATTAATTTTTTATTTGTGTGATTAATAATAACCCAATATAAACCAAATCAATTTTTCCTATATATTTATTCATATACATTTGTTATTAAGAACACATATGTACGTACTTTTGTTTATTTAATACTTTATGCTGCTATGGCTAATTAACGAAGCTTCATTGGGAGACCTAAATTTTGGCTACAATTAGGAATAGGATCTTTAACGATTGCCTGATATCGTACCGTCTCGAGATCTCTATCAGAAGGGACACATTAACACGCGGTGTATTTTAGGGGTATCGTGAATTGAACGGTATCGGTCCCCGGGGTCCGACTGCGGGGATGAGCCACAGACATCGGGCGTCGGGGTCCGATGGGAATGCTTTGACGGAAGCGTTATCTTTTGACTAAAAAGTGAATTAATGATTAATGAGCTTCTCAAGGGCATTACCGCTCGGTAAGGATTGGATCTAGACATAATTGGCGCAGGACAGACCGATACAGGATTTACGCCATACTTTCGGACCTCACTGTCCGATTCTAAAAAACACAGCAGAATTTCAGCTGTTAGCAACATTTTCTGCACTAAAATGCAATATTCTCATTAAAAATCGACTAAATTGAGTGTTTGAAGTGTTCGGACTTTCGGACATATTCATGTGAAAATCAGCTGTTAAGAGGGGAATGTAAGACATCGGACTCCGGGGACCGATGCCGCACCTAACGTGTAAAATTCCAATTTTAATCCCTTTAAAAATCTTATTGGTTGGCTAACCTGGTGATATCACGTACTGCTTTTTATTATGGTAACTGAAAACAAATCTAGTTAGAAGGATCTAGTTACTATTTTTTCTGGTTTTAGTAGTGATATTGTATTGCTTCCTTTTCTTTTATATTAATAAAAGATATATAAATATTTCTTTTAATATATTAAAGAAATTACTTCGATTTCGAATTAACGTAACCTTCTTCCTTATTATTTCATAGAGAAAAACATTTTGGCACAACAATTGTTTGTGTTTTTTATAATGAAAGAAAGCTAAAGATAAGTATAAGTTGTTTATTATGTTCTTATTTTACATTTAGTCCTTCCAATTAGTAAAAGTGGCGGAAAATCATTAATGCAAAGATTTAGAGCAACGATAGGTCCTTAAAAGATCTCAAAACGGAAGAAATTCTCCGTTTTCGAGCAAACTACTTTTTAGCTGTGAATGTATAGTTTGTTCCAAGCAGAATGATGCAGCAGTTTCCCATTCGAACGTGACCTAAGATTGGGGAATGCTATCAGATTGAACGAGGCTAGGCCGCCGAAGAAGTGGTATTACGGGACTCCTGATTGAGCTGTCCTCGAGGAAGACCTCTCGGGGGGGGGGGGGGGGGGGGGATGAAGGGTCGATCCCATTCAGATCTGAGGACAGGAGATCAGGTCAGGAGTGCCACTGGCGTTGACAGCTGAGGAACAGAGGTTTGATAGCTCGGGGCTACTGTAGTCTGTATTCCTTTATCGATTCACTCTGGTTATCAGCTCAATCGAATTTCGAGCAAAAACATCATAACTTATGATAATTATCATATAATATATTATTTCTCAAAGCCTTTTATTTGTCGGTACGCCATAACTTCCTTAATACTTTACCAAATTTCATGAATGAGGCATCATTTTTAAGCTTTCCTTAAACGCTACACCGAAACAATACACAAATCACTCAATTCGCCTTCGATTGCGAGTTATAAGCGTGAAACCGCGGTTTTCTAAAATCAAAGTGTTCATAGAAGCGTCAATCTTATCAGGTTTTCAAGGAGGACATTCTAGGTCATATAGATTTTTTCTACTTGGTTATTTTTCACTTTAGTGAGGAAGAGTGTTTATTTTTAGGATCTCTTTAATGAAGAAGTCACTTCCATTTTTTCATATTATATTTAATTATCCCAACGTTTCGGGCTATTGGCCCATCCACTGGGGTAATCGTTTCTATGAGATATTTGTTCTATTACCAATTGTCATCAATTCAAAGTTGTTATATAAGCACATACAACTGTCATGCCCTTATTTTAACACTTATTTGGCACTAGATCAATCCCATTGTCACAGTTTTTCGATTGACCCCTTCGTTTGGGAGTTGTAAGCGAAAAACTTCAATTCTCAGCGAACATTTCAAAACTGTAGCAGGGCTTTTTCGAATATGTACTTTTTTTTAGTTTGTCGAGATGAACATTTTTGTTTATATGCACTTTTCCGATTTTCACCTTCATTGCGAGCAAAAACATGCGATTTCAGTCAATAGAATCAGCCCACTCGCTTTCCGCGATACCGATATGTTTATTTAAGTATTCCCTCTATGCCCAAGACGCACTATACGATACTAAATATACGGTGTGTACTCAATTAAGTGGGATTTGAGCAGGTTAGGGTGCGAACGGGTCAGCTAGTTGATTATTAAAAAAAAATCTTATAATATAAGCAAATGTAAAGTAGGATCCGTGGTTTTCGCGTAATAATAGCTCTAAGCACTTATAAAGACGAGGTAATCGAACAGTTTGTTCTGCATTATAGAGATGGACGATGGAAGGAATAACAAGAATAAACTATTTATCTATTTATTTATGAAAAAATATATTTATTAGCCTATAATAAACAACCGGTTCATCTTTAGTCTATTCTGCAAAAATAATAATTTCACAATAATATCTAGATATCAAATCTAGATATATAGACAACTGATTTAATCAGAATTATATAACTAATACAATTACTACAACCTTACCTTTCGCACAATTTAATGTACAACATAAGGGTCTTTTATTCATGACTAGCCAGAGATAATTTTTTTTTTCAAACAACAGGTTAATTAAGTGATCAATCCATATAAATTATGGTTAAGGTTAAGGTTAGCAATATAAGGTTAATGATTTATCGATAAAGATAGTTATTTTTGAAAGAATATTAAAAGTTATGACAATAATTACCAAATTGTTTGAGCGGACATTCTTAGGGGAGGAGCCAGGCTTAGTCACACTAGTTTTTAAGCCGTGGTGCCATCGAGTTTTTAATTTTAATTTTATTATTAGTGGGTATTTAGTTTAGTACATAACTAATTTCTTAAATTATATCTTTATTTTTCTGATAAGATGATTGTAATTATTACCAATTTTTATATATGTATATATAATAAAATAATAACTAAACAATAAGTAATATTCCACTCTGTATTTTTCCTGACCTGAACATGCTTTTTTCACTCATGCCTGTCACTCATTGAACGTCCTTCCATATTACTTTGGTCTTTTTCTTTTCTCTCCGTTTCCATACTTATTTTTTGGCAATCTTCCTTAAGTGGTTCTTTTAGCGTTCCCGAACAAACAGCAAAATAAAAAGCAACACCGAACAAACTCTTCTTAACAATACTTAAGGGAAGGTTCTTTTTTAACCCCCACAGTGAGATTTCATATTTTATATTTAGAATTCTTTCAATATTTATTCTTGGGTACGTCGCTATAGTTTCATAAATATATATTTCAAACGTGCAGAAAACACTTTCATCGCTGAAAAGAGAATTGACCTTTTTAAATTAAAATTAATTAAATTTCTCAAAATTTTACTATTCAAAAAATTGAAAGCTTACTGCTCACTTATGGTACAGGAAAAGCGGTTTTTAATAATAAAGGTTCGTAAACCCAGCGGAAAATAAATTTGAAGAAAAGCTCCAGGATGGGTTCTCATATATACCATGATGGAATCATTAATGACTTTCTGACAGCGTTGATTGTCATTAAGCCGCTCCCCTTTCAGTTGAATTATTCCAAAGATGCCCCACGTTGAGGCTCCTAAACTTCTACATCAATTTGAAGGAGGAAGGTCCTTTATAAGCAACTTGTTATAGAACTTCACTTCGGGCTCAGGCAGCCTCCTGGAATAATATCCGGGGATCTGGAATTTATAAGCAAGTTAGTAATTCAAGCAATCAAGGTAATGGCCCGTTTTATAGTTAAAAATTATTTCATTAAATGTATATTAAAAAAATATTTTCTTAAACTTCCAAAAAAAAAAATTCATATCATACAATATGATTCCTAGAATCCTAGAAACCATCAAAGAGACATGTCCATTCGAAGAACACTTCAGGAAGTAACACAGCAATACAGGAACAGCGCTTTCCACACTTACTTCCTAATGACAATAAAATTACATTTATAATTTTTTAAAGGAAAATATAACTCGTTAGGATGTTCGAATGATAAAATAAAACTCCTTCATGATTAAGATTTTGATCTCAACTTTATATATGTAATTTGATAACGTGGTGCTTTCATAATGATGATTTTATTGCTCAATATTCATGATAAATTTAACTGAAGACAAATATTAATCTTAGTAAGGGAGGCCGAATAGTATCTAGTTCATTTACAATAGATAAATACACCTTTTTATAGCTATATTCAAATTAGAAATATATGATGGATGTTTGTTCACGAAGGATGGATTAATAATTCATATACAAAAATACTATATGCTGTTGTTAGAACCCGCAACCGTCTTCGAAAAATGTATGCCAGAGTAAATAATAATCCATGACTAAACAAATTGTGATTTCAGTTAACGAGCGGGGACACTAAACTGTCCAGTCCTGGATAATCCTGTAGAGGCCTCGCAAATGAAAATGTATTGATCTAATGACTGACTAAAAAAAAAAAAATAATAATGCTGATTGTAACACTCAAAACGCCCTCTTCCAAATCTGAATTAGTAGCCTTTTCCTATATTATTAGGTTGGTGCAAAAATAATGCAGTTTTTTATATGACAAAAAAACTGTATTATAACTTTTATAAAATTAAGATTATTTATTCAAAATATTTTCCATCATTATGAACACATCGTTGCCAATGTGTCAGAAGCATTTTTATACCAGTTTCAAAAAAATCTTTATCTAAACTCTCAATAAACTCGCAGAAGGCATTTTCGGTTTCACATCGGTCTCTAAAAATATTTCCACTTAAGAAGTTACCAAATTTCTAAAGAATGTCGTCTCATGTTGTCATATAGGATCCATTTTTCATCACATGTCACTGTTCGATTAAGAAATGGTTCATTTTTGTAGCGCAACAGAAGAGAATTTCAAAATTTCAAAACGCCGATGTTTTTGGCTGTCGGTAAATTCGCGAGGATCCACGTATCGAGCTTCTTTACCTTACCAATTCGTTCTAGATGGCGTTCAAATAAAATAAAACCAATAAAATAGTTTCTCAATATTTTAAGTTATTTTGACTGCAGCTGGACCTTTTTAAGTATATTTTTTCCTTTTTAAGTATGTAGACGATTCTCCATATTGACAGTTTGGATAAACTTAATAAAATAATCAATATATATTATAAAGCAAAGTGTACAATGTGCGTGCCGAAAAGACTCAAAAACGACTACACGTACTATCAAGAATGTTATGTCGTCATATTGTCCTATTGCCCCTAACGATGAAGAAGGTTGCAGTTTTCATTTTAAGTGTGTAACGTTGAAGGGACAAGGGCTGTAATTTTAAGCCTCTCGCTACATATAATTAGCCCCTTTAATAAGCCCAGGCGAGTTAATGAATAAAAAAAAATTAGTTCGACATTTGGAAGCCAGGAGCGCTAGCTAAGCTCAATTCATAAGGTTATCGTTCATTAGTTCGGTTTGTTATAGTTTTAGCTACAGCTGTTTTCTTTAAATTACACGAGATTATGTATAAATAATTATTTTTTTACGTTTTATTTTTCAATACGGTCATTACATCTCTGCAATGAATTGGAATTAAAAATAAACAAAACCAACTGGATTCCTAAGCGACTTAAGTTTTACAGAAGAGGAAAGAATTGGTCGAAACATAGCCTTTAATCAATATACAATATAAGAATAAATTTACAACAAAAGAAAAATTGCTTATTAGTGTAGTGAGTGAATAAAAACTAACACTGAATAAAATAGATAATATGAATAAAAGATATAACCTAATAGAATATAGGTATATCGAAAATAAAGTGTTCATATAATATTTCTGTTTAATAGTTCTGTTCTGTTCGTAAATTTTCAACCGAATTCGAAAAAGGAGAAGTTACTCAACTTGATAAGGATGCGGTATCGTCATAAGAATGGTCTCAATGGAATCAGAACATAGAAACCATAAAAATGGTACATACCAAGACATATTTGCTGCCAAAATAATTTTTCTTAATCAAGAAAAGGGAATAAAACGCATTAAGAGAACCGCTTTAATAGGGTCTCTTATACCCAAACCATATATGGGCGGAATCTGAGGTTTAGAAACTTACCACTAATACTAAACTGAAGTTTCAGGATGGTACAAATTTTGTTTTAACCATGATTAATTTTGGTCTATCTTTCTGTACGATTACATTTTAAAGTTATTCTTTCATTCAATTTATTCCACAACTCCCTGAGCGAAGCCGGGCCCCACAGATAGTTTATTATATGTGACAGTTTATAAACAATCAATATTTACATTGTTTATTCCAAAATGAATTATTTTAGGTTGGTTTATTATATTTTTAGATATGATTATTGGACATGATTATGTACGGCAAACTTCAGAAATGAACATAGTATGACGACTTTGACAAAAATAGTTATCATCTGTCTATTATCAATTATCCAATATTTTTATTTTTGTGATTTCATGCAAAGGGGCCTTTCTAAAAGATAGGGCTGGGGATTTTTCATTTCACTTGTATTCTTCGATCATTCGTTTCAGAGATAAAGGTAATAGTGGTAGGGTCGGCCTTAGTGGATAATATGGATATATTTCTTCCAATTTTATCATAAATCTATCGATAACTCACGTAAGAAATTTCAGTATTTTACTATAAAAATAAAAAATATTTATCCATTTAAATAAATTTTTATTTTAAAATTAATTTATCGGTACGTCTTATGAACGTTATGGGTTTATGGAATAAAAAAATAAAACTAATTTAATAAGCTTTAAGGAAAGCTCTAGGGATTGTTTAGAAATACGGTTGCATGAAAAAAAAAATTATGCTCATCTCCTCTGTATATCTATAATCTTGTAGAGTGGAATAGGGAACAAACTTTTAAACATTCTGTTTTGTTCATGCTACTTCTCTTCCGATTTCATGTTATATATTTCCTGATAGAACGTTTGTTACTTGAGCCGTATTACTGTTGTAGGCATTTTATTTTTTAGGCATTAGGGTTTGTGATTTGTGAACGAAAGAGATCATAGTACCTCCGGTGGTCATATTTCGATTGCGTTGAAGTGGCGCAAAAATGTTAAAAATGTGAAATAATATTTATATTCACCCTTCAAAATTATTTCTTTATATAAGTTATTACTATTTAGAAAAAATAGTAGTCTTAAGTATTAATATTTTAAGTATTATTTATGGACAAATGGCAATATCGATGTTGAGCTCTCGATATCCCTGTAGTCTTTGAGCCTATCTCAGCTCTTAGCGACTAATTGTAAGCCGAGGCCCTTAGTTTTTCCTCCTTAGCCTACATAGATTACCCGAAGATAGCCCGAGCATAAGTTATAGAGAAAATAATGAATTTATTTACTTTGTCTTAATTTATATTTATTGTATCGTATGATTACTACTGTACTGATTACTATTGTAAATTATCATTCACTAAAATCCAATGAGCAAATTCGATAATTAAATAAAGTAATAGCGGAATGATGAAGAGGCTAATGGATAAAGTGCCCGCTGATAATATTTAAATTTAACTTTATAAATGATGCAGGGAAACGCTGCTAGTCCACATATTCAAATTTATGGAAAAGTGAAAAAAAAAGGTTTCACTTTGCCACTCAGGAATTCCCTTCAACTTCAATTATTTTCCCCGTCACACATCCATGAAATCAAATTAATTCTGTTGAATAGAGACGGAGAAATTATTTTTCCCGACATGCAAGGAGTCCAAAAATAAATTAAAACATCCTCAAGCGACTGGTTCAAATCCAAAACGATATTTAGTATGAAACGTAGCCATCCTTTCCTACTCATAACAGGACCAACAATTTTAGGCAATTTGGGACAAAAAAGAAGACACAAATGATAACTATAGTTAATCTCATGAGTATTTTTAAAGCCCTTCTGTAACTTATTTAATAATATCTTTGAAAATGTTTGTAATATTATTTATTATGATTGTTTTTATTAGTATATGCCTAGAATTTATTATTTTCGTCTAATAAAAATTATTTAAACACACATAAGTGTTACAATATGAATCATATTTCTTCTAATTTTATGAGTTATTGTAAAGTTAGTATTAAAAGATGAAGAACATCAATCTTGAAACCGTTGATACTTTTTAAACCCTAATATACATAATATTTTTCCTTTCAGGTCAACTAAAGAGTTTTGAGAAGTAAAAATAATTAGCTATAATGAAAAGAGTACGATTTAATCGTATAACCTCTTTTTATTCATGGTAATATAGGATAAAAGATAACATATGAATATGAGCTATTCGTTACTATTGGATAAGGCATAATGAGTTAGTTTTATTCGACATGAAAAATAATAGGCACGAATTTCATTGTCAAAAAGTTGATGGAGAGTAATCTAGTTGGCGCTGAATGCGCCTTTTTCACGTTCCTTACCTTCCAAACCCTGAGGGAAACCTTGTTGTCATGCGTATTATAAAAGATACGTGAAAAGGCAAGATTCATTTCTCGGGGATATGGAAAAATAAATATATAAGCTGAAGAGGATGGGAATCGAACCTCTAACGTTCATGATCGGACACCTTGGGTCCAACTCAGTAGCGGATCCAGAAATTTTCTGAGGGGGGGGCGCACATATTTATTTTTTATATTTTTGCGTCATAAAGGAGCTAATTTAAAATATTAGTGCACATTTAAGTATTAAATTTCTATTCAATGTTTAAATACAATTTATTTTTCACTCTAGGAGCTTACAAAATTATTAAAGATAGCCCTTTTTATACGGAAATAGTAATAATTGATTGGTGTCCTCACCTCCCAGGGGGGGGGCGCCCCCCTCGCCACCCCCCTGGATCCGCCACTGGTCCAACTCTCCAATGTTTGAATGCTTATCCATTCGTGCTCTTGTAGAAGATATCAAGGTGTAACGTCATGTCACCCTTCGAACATAATACAAGCGGCTCGAAAACTTAAGGTGGACATCGACAGTATTAACGGCTGGGCGAAAGAAAACAAACTACTTATAAATCCAGAGAAAACAAAATCAGTCCTTATTGGCTCAAAACCCTTCCTGAATTCTATTCCTTACTATCCACTATTATATATCAATAGCACTCCTAGTTGATATATAATAGTGGATCCTGGAACCAGCAAGGATCCCAAATTACCCCAAAATCCATTGCAGTCCTAAAACAGCTCCTTAGATTCCCCAGAGGTTTCCCCAGATGCCCCCCCCCCCCTATCTACTAGTTTCATCTCTCATCCTTCCTCACTTTGATTATGGATGCTTGGTATATGTAGGGTTGTCTGGTGAACTAGACAAGAGATAAAATATCAATGAACTTGAATGAATTAATCAGATTTGTTCTCGATCTACCCAGACACTCTCACGTTTCCCAATTATATACCAAGCAAGGTTTTCTTTTTCCTGAATCCAGACGACAATATCTCCTTGGTTCCTTTCCATTCCAATCCTTTAGAACAAAAAAACCCCACATATATCCTCGACCTCCTTACACCTCGTTCGTCCATCTACCTATTAAACACAAGATCTCATCCCACCGACCTGTATGTCCCCACCCTTAGAACAGCCTCCTTTGAGTGATCCTTTACCGTATGCGCAACCCATTTTTGGAATTCCTTACCTAACTCCATTCGCCGCGCATCCTCCCAGGCCTCTTTTAAACACTATTTATTTATCTATCTCCAAGACAAACAATCGTCCGTACAAATATAAAAATGGTCAATGATCTATTAAAGAGAAGAGATCTATGAGTAAACAATTATTTCTATTTGATTATCCTATATATTTATAATGTATAATTTCATTCCCCTGATCTAATTTTAGTCAGACAAATGTACTACCATAAGTTTCCTTTTTGTTATTCTTAGGGGACTAAAAAGTCCCAGAATAAATTTATATTTTCATACATTCATTAATTTATTCATATGTTGTTATCTCCGACTGAAATATATGTGAAATTAAATTCAGTAAGTAACAATAATAATACTTTGCTTCCTCATTATTTATGTTTTCCAGGAGCCATTGACCATAATAATGTTTTGATGAAGCCAACAATAATGGTAAACAAACTACCTGCCTAGCTTGGAGGAGGGAGGGGTGGGGGTGTTGACAAGGGTTCACGACAGGTTGTGCCTTAGTTAGGGGAAGTGCTTCGCTAACTTGTCCTCTCTTAATTAACCACCTCCACCTTGTGAGGGCCCTCGAAGTGATACACATTGATTCCGGGGTACTATAATAAGCTTTTTCGTCTTCACATATCTTTCGCACCTTCATAAATATTCCTCAGCGTTGAATCTAACTTAGTTTATCCGAAAAAAAATTTGTCGTATGTCAATCATTCATGGAAAGAAAAGGGCAGAAATTAGAAAAATCTAAGATCATTTTACATCGTCATCAAAATAATTGTATGTAAATAATAAAAAATTCGTAACACTCATTTCGAAAATCCCGGTGCGGCTCATCGGATAAACGTGTTTCTAATATATAAAATATAAATGGATTTTATTCAATGATATAAAAAAAAAAAAAATCATTTTTACAATAGCCACTATATTTGGTCCAAAAATTGGTATCTACCCATCTCGGAACATGACTTTTTAGCAGCTATGGTCTACAAACCAACCGAATCCCTAAAAGTGATATAACCATAAAGGTGAATACCTGAATTATAACGAGTGTTTCAAAGTTAACATTGCAACCTAGAGATGAACTTTGATCTTTAAATAAAGTAAATGTATATCGGTGTTTTTCAAAAATAGGCCTTAGGACTAGCCTAAAGGTTCCCCGGCCATACCTTTATTTGTGAAAAAACTCCAGCTTCAAAAATATTCGAAAATAACTTATTTAAAGTCATAGATTACGCACAATAAAGTCTTGAACACATTTTCTCCACATTACGCTATTCCGTAATCCTTTAATAAATAAATGGTCAAGAGGTCACCTGTGGTGTAATGGTTAGCTAGCAACGTACATTACTAAAGGTCGCAGGTTCGTGTCACGCGGTGGCCCAATGATTTTTAAGGGAGTAAAAAATCCTTGGCTATGCCGTCCCTCAGGTTGGACTTAACATGTGGGTCTCGAGCCTGTACGATGTGAGGTACTTGTTAAAGATCCCTATCCTAATTATATCTGGATAGGCAAAATTTAGGACTCCCACTGTAGCATCGTCCGATTAGCCTTATTAGCATAAAGGAACATTAAACAAATGGTCACTTTTGCCTTTATATCATAAGAAATAAATTGGACATAATGTCTTATATAGTTAAATTTCAAGTTATTTTTTGGATTATCAATTATTTGAACTGAATTCTTAGTTTTAAGTACGTGTGAGAAATAAAATAGGATTTAGGGGCCTTTTTGAATAAGATAGATGTCGACTTGTTAACATCACGTCATTTTACATCGTCCTCCAGTTCTGAGACACCTGGTTGAGATATTGATAAGCCTATCCATCAGGGCGAAGTGACTGGCGGTGTTTGCGAAGGGGCATCAATTTCCAGGGGGTGTATGTTTACCCCCAGTGGCTGGACGATGATAGATCATGTTTGCTATATTAATTGGAGAGGAAGAATATTGATATCGGAATGATTGGATCGGCTTTATCAATAACCAATGTCACCTTTTCTCTTGGAGAAGAAATTTCGCAACAACTGATAAGCATCATTGACTTCATTTAGAATTCCCATTACTGATTGAAACTGCAATCCCGAAACAATTGCAAGCCTTAAGGTCAAACGTAATAATCACTAAACAACCTTCTCGGACGAAAGATTAGAGAAAATCAATTCGGCACATTATTTTGGAAAATAGTTTTTCAACATCTGTTTTACCAATGTTGAATACTCAAACCTCACAACTACCAATACCAATGTTGAATAATACATAATACCAATGTTGAATACCCAATCCTACAACTCTTGACGTTCCGACAGTCACTGGATTCCTTAGACTAGGTATCATCAAATTCTTTGACAGCTTCAAATACTGCACTAACCCAAAATTACAAACAATCGCACCAACCAGACGGCCATAGAGTCATGTCTACACATCATGTTCTGAAGAGGGGGGAGCGTATTTTATTTATTTAAGTCGTGAAGGACCCAATTTAACATATTAGTAGATTCCACATTGCAAATCACAATTCAATGTTTAAAATACAATCCATTTTCCGTTTTAGGTCATCAAATATTATTAAATAAATGCGCATTTCGTATAGAAACCGTGATAGTTTATATATATCTCACATCAGTGGAAAACTAATTTACAGATTAGTACTATATACCATCAAAATGAGAAAGCTTGGTAGGTATGGTAATGTTATGAGAATGAATGAATATCGATGGCTAAAAAGATTTTTTTTTTAAATTATATGCGCTTTCATAACTACAACTTACGTTACGGATGGTAGTATAAAATCACGCCACAGCATTCTCTGCAATTAAATGGTCAACATACGTTTCTGCAGATCTAATTATCCACATTACCACCCCTTAAGCCAGGATTAAATTCCACAGGAGCAGCTACGGTAAACGAACCCGACAGAACTAAGTTCAAGGCCTACATCCGAATGAGACTTACATAACAAACCATTTCGTTGCCGTATTATATAACTAACGGCCCGTGGGTTATGAGAAGTCGCTCCGGGGCTGGACCTAATTTACATCGCCGCGGAGCGATTCTCTTCATCGAAGGTTCTGATTACCTGTTACAAGGCGGAACGAGGCCTTACGTAACCGTTACAGCCTTGAGGCGGGTATTGAACATAGTTCCCTGCGGTCGTGAACTTTGAACCTCCACGAGTAACTGGGTAATTGTGGCTTCATGGTCGCGGGCAATGAATGAGGTAGCAGTCCGCAGTCACCTCTGGGACCGCTGCGCTGTAGCTGTTGCTCTCTCTATTAAATATTTGGATGTTACTGAATATAGAATACGTACTCCTTGTTATTAATGGTTTTCCCCCACGAAGATGCCACCAAAGTACTGTTGCGTGGTAAAGGTTTTTTTGTTTGTTGGTTGGCCACTCTGAACCGATATCTCTCAGCATTTAAAGTGTTCTATCAACTTAAGGAATCGACAAATCTTTAAAATTCCAAAGCCATTTTGAAGTTTGATCCTGTAGTTTAAATCCGACAAACGATAAACAAGATTGATAATTGCGTTTCGTACGATGAAAAAACTAAAAAAAAATCATTTAAATATTTTTCTCTTCAATAAAACACCTCCGGTTTGTATAGGGCTTGACGGATTTACAGAATTTTGATATTTGATTCTTCTTTAAAATAAGATATAAAATATATTTTTATCAACCCGTAAAATACAAAAAAAAAACTTTTATATCAAGTTAGATTATCTCAGAATATAAGCACATAAGCAAGCAACATGTAGAAAAAACACGCTCTAAAAAAAATTGAA
The DNA here is from genome assembly GCA_911387785.2 of Aelia acuminata. Taxonomy (NCBI): domain Eukaryota; kingdom Metazoa; phylum Arthropoda; class Insecta; order Hemiptera; family Pentatomidae; genus Aelia; species Aelia acuminata. The sequence goes on along the minus strand of OU426983.1, from coordinate 91,136,286 downwards.
TTTGAGAAAAAAAATATTTCATTTTATCGTTTATGATTTCTTAAGACGAATTTTATATATTAAGAATCTTACCCCAATGATGGAGTATTAACACCTCAATAATGAATGAATGAATGGTTTTATTTTTTAAATAGGTAATTACATTATTTACAAAGGTACTCTACAAAAACCTCCACGATGAACTAATTGTCTGTCTCTTGGAGTCCATCTAACTTAGAATATTTAATACAAATTAATTATATTAAAAAAGAAATAAACACAAAATTAAACAAACAAATATTATGAAATATTGAATGAAAAAACTATGCAAATACGGCTCAATACAACAACAATAAAAACAATGATAGCTCCTATCATAACGATTCATGGTTATAGAGTATTAATTTTACAAATATATACAGAAGAATGATTACTTACATACGAAATCTCCTTTGGTATTTATCCTTCTTTGAGATAAATAAAAGTTAAATTAATTTTGCCAATCAATACTTATATTCTGTAATAAGTAGCTTTCTGTAAGTATAAGCCTCTTTAATATAGCTATATAACCTAACCCAGTCTTCATAATTCAGGTACCTACCCTATAACTGAACTTTCGTCAAGAACCGATTTTCCTTACCATTTTCTCTTGAATTCACTGAGTATAGAGAACTTTCCTAAGAAATGAATTATAGTTTCATTTTCATTGAGATTGCACATATTGCATTCTTCATTTCTGTTCTAGTCCCAGGGCTTAATGTTTGAGTTCAGAAGTCCCCCCCCCCCCTCGCCTTAAACATTAACTTCATAAATTGTAATTTATGGTTGTCACCGATATCGCTATTTTTTAGGTCTGTGTCCAGTTTTTATAAATCAAGTGAAATTTAGAGTTATTTCGGGATTTTTTACAGTTATTGGTAAATTTTAATATTTCATCGCTTATAAAGTGTAACCTTGCACAGAGGCAATATCGTGCGATTATTGCTAGTTGAAAACTTTCATAAGAATAATTTTCATAAAACATTTTTAAGGATCATCACAATCGTGGTCTATAAGCGGTCTTGCACAGATATTGACTAAATCTAGAAAATACTCTTATATTCATCTAGAACATATTCATGTAAAATAAATAAGCATATCGTCGTTGATACTGCGACAGGTCGTGTCACTTAACAGCTGATTTTCAGGTGAACAAAAAAGATCATTTTATTTGCAATTCATTTTTTTAGTTATTGTGTTTGATTATCGAAATGAACATTGAAACTGTTATTACGTTCGTTTGTAAACATTTTTTTTGTGTTTAAGAGTTCAAATTTTCTTTTTTTAAGAGTTTAAATTTTCCTTATAGGCTGGAGTCAGTCAGGATTAATGACCAAGCGAATCCTGAAATTCGAATATTTTTTTACTGGACATGATTCTTATTTTCTATTTACTGGTGAAAATCGCGAAGTCGAAAAATTTCGACAAACGATCTTTTGCAGTATCGACTATATGTTATTTTTAGTTAAACCAGTCTTGCATTGGACGAGCGATATGCTCTCATGTAACAGGTGGTACGAACAAATACCCCATGCTAAAATTTAGATTATTCAATATCTGAAAAAAGCTTTTGAAACATTGGTTAGTAATATTTTATTTGACGTTACAAGGTAGGTACTCCTTTCAGATGAATATAAAAAAAGTTGGCATTTAGAGTTTACGGTCTCGGGTTGCGGATGTAGCAAGCTAACTTTAAAATACGTGGGCACGTTTTTAAAAGTTCGCTTTTACACACGCTGAAGCATGCCTATATCTTATGCTCATATCTTAAGCATTAAAGTTTACGCATAAAATATTTACAATTAAATGAAATAAAAATTTTATGTTATATTATCTTATCAGTGTTCTATGATTAATCCATTAATCATACGTTTAACGTTATTTCCTAATAGGGCGTGTTTAAACGCTGTTTGCACAACTGATCCCAACTCATTATATAAATCAAACCAGTTCATTCATTATCACTTTATGTGTTCCATGAATGAGCAAAAGCCTGTAATCATATGATTCGTAAAACCTTTTGACACACCCTGGTTGATTTTAACACGCATTGTTGATTTTACTCTTCCTGCCTGTTAAAATACACTATATAACTTATCAATTTAAATGCGAACTACTTCATTTCCAATTAACCAATTAAAAACAAAAGATGAATAAACCGCTTTTATTTTCATTTTGTTTTGATAATTAAAATAAAAAGATCGCACATCCAACCTTCAGAATCATATCCTTACTTATAGTCATGTGACAAAGAATAAAAAAAAAAAGTAATTGATTTCCTAATAAGATGTCTACATGTAAATGGCACTTACAATTATTTGTTGATGAAATCTCTAGTTTTAAAATACGCCTGGTAAATTGATTGTAGATTTTTGAATTATTTTATAAAATTGGCCCATAAACATATACTTATGTTGAGTAAGCTATGCTAGTAAAATATGTTGGATTTTAGTAAGGTAGGGTAAACCATAAAGTTATTGACACTCAGTACCGTTATTGACACCACAACTTTAACTTAAAGAAATAAGTAAACAAGTCCTAATTTTATTTGAAGATATACATGAATCTAATGCTTGAAGGGTCCTCTAAGTCATTTATGATTAAAGACTTTAACAAACTAACCATAGGGAAGATTTCACGATTAAATCCACATGGTGTCAATAACTAGTTTTTGCACTTTTAACAATAAATGTTGCCATATGGTAAAACTATTGAACTTTTGACCCATAAAAACCTCTCGAGTCTTTTAAGGATAGATAAAGAGGAGCTATAGGAAGTTTCAATTAGATCCCTTCATAAAAAGTATTTTTTTAAATTTCACCACAGAAATTTAGTCTTAAGGGTGTCAATAACTGTACGGTTTATCCTATGTGGTAATTTCAAAATAATTTGTATTTAGCAGTATTGTAGTAGCAAATTTGAATAATTTGTTTTTACACTCATTAAAAAAAAAAAATTAATGTGATTTTATAAGTAAATTAAATCGATTATATTAAATTAACTATTTATAAATTATGTTAAACAACGTTAATTACATGGTTTCCTTCGATTCCGTGCCTTTTATGAATATTGGTATCTCGTTCACATCATTTTATTACCTTAAATATGAGATAATTGTAGGTTATTTGGATCGATGAATACAAGTTAAAAACGAAAAAAATTCTTTTCGAATATTTATATATGGATAAATCGAAATAAAATTATTTCGATGATGATTTAATTAAATGTTATTGAAAAATTGTAAGAAAACTGAAATCTTAAATTTCCGGATAATCTAAAACGACACATAAACATTCCGACAAAACTTACTGCTATCATCACACACGAATATGTACATGGACACTTAGATTGTACTGAATAAGGTATTTTATATATAGAACTTTATTTTTTATTGGAATGGAAATTCTCCAAAATGGGTAAAGAAAATCTTTTTGGAGGTTGGATAAGAAATATTTCCATTACTAAACCAAATTCATAAAAATTGTATTGATATTTGTAAAAAAAATTTTTAATTGGTGTTGAGGATTTGAACGGAAAATGAACAGCATTCTTGTTTTCCTAACATATCTTAAAAAGTTGAATTATCAATAGGTATAATGATTTAAGAGGAAGGATTGGCTCCGCTTTGAGGCGAGCTCTGTGGTGCAATGGTTAGCATCTGCTAACGCGGGAGACCCGGGTTCGATTCCCGGCGGAGCCCAATCTTTTTTCTTCAAAAATAAAATATTTAAATTAATTTAAAAAAAAAAAAAGGTGGTTACCCACGAACCAAGATTCGATTAATATAGTGATTTAATATTACTCTTATGTGATAGATAAATAATGATACTTATGTTAATTTAATATTTTCTAAAACTGTGGTGCTTGTTATTGGTCACGTTCATTATTTCTATAAACTATTTAAATCTCTTTTACAACTTTTACCGAGTACGGTTAAGATAAAATTTAATATAGTCGATTTCACTCGCTAATGAACAACGTAACGATTCCGTTAACGAGAAGGAAAGAGAAATAATGATCATAATAACTATTAAAAAAAAGTTTACCTTAATTGAGTTGTTTTCAACCTATTCTTCAGTTAAAATCAATTTCCGTGTTTAATGAGACGTTTTTCGAATAGTAAGTACAAGTGTCGTAATATTTTCGGCTCTGACAGTTTCAATGCTCGCTCGGATCTTCCGCTGTTTATTATTCCCTCGAGGAGAGAAGAAATTGTTTTCGCCCCTCTTCATAAGTCAAGCCGTATCTTGATACTCACTGCGAATGAAAATGAAAACTGTCCTTACTTTCTAACCCCGGAATCGATGGTTACATCATGGGGTACGTGCTCGCCGGTAGGTTCGGATCCGGGGGATTGCCATATTAGATACATAATTCATGCCATAATATAATGTCCTCATCGTGCCCCCGAGTTTGCAGTCCTGGCTGATGACTTTGCACTTTGCGTCGGATGGTTCGAAGTATATTTAGTCCTCATGCGTGTCATTGCAGAAAATTTACTTTCTTCACAATATTCGGACATCAAAAGATTTTTTTCCACGACACTTCCCGAATACAAATATAGAATGACTACAAAAAATTGTATAGAAAGATTTACTTTTTTCCATACAAAAGAAACGAATTACTGTCCTCAAATTTACAAGAGGCTAAGTCCGTAAAGATAAAAATATATATATATTTATAGTACTATAATACTACTACTATAGAAGTAGGGATTCAATAATTGAGTGCCTGAGAAAGAGAAGGGGCTATGCCACACACACATTTTTACACAAACAGTTTTGAGAAAAATTAAGTTTTATTAGATTGAGTACAAAATACATAAATTTTGATTATTTTTATTGGATTATGGCATCTTTGCTTTGTATTCTCAACACGGTAGTTGGGAAAATTAAAAATAATCATTATTTAAATTTTTTTATTAAGATTACTAAATTAAAATTTGAGGTTTTGTGGCATAGCCCCTTCTCTTTCTCAGACACTCAATTAACGTGGATTTTCAAATAATGAAAAAAATACATGTAATATGGGGACAGGATTCTTTAAGTTGCAATTTGAACATCAACCCTCTTAAATAGCCTGTTATTTGCGGTAATTGAGTGTTATAAGTGTATTATTTAATTGTTATAATAAATATTAAGTTAAGAGTAATTTCCCGTCATGATTGGCTATGTAAGAAATTGTTTTATATTTTTTTTTAATATGTACTCCTATCTTTCAAATTAGCTATTCCTATAACTATCTTTTCTTTTTTTTTCCCCTGTTAATTCATTCCTCGTTAAATACATTAAAATAAACTATACGATGTTAGCACTTGTTGACATAAAAATTATTACAACAAATAATTAACGTTTCTACTCTGCTATTATTAGGCTTCTGATAGCAATGAATGTTCAAACCATTTTGAGATGTTGAGGGCGTAATAAAAGAGAGGAAGGATGTGAGACTAATAATTTAGTATATTCTTATTAACATTATTAGCATTAAGTGTAACTTAATGTAAGTAGGATTTCAGACCAATAAATTTTGCAAAAAAGGATGTTTCACGAAAATAACTTAAATTTTATACATGTAAAGACTAGTATTATTTTTTTCTAGATTTTTAAAATTAGATTAGAAAAATGATGAATGAGAATGACTTAAATATAAATTATATCTCTACAGATTTGAAACTGGAAAATCGAAGAAAATAAAACCCGAATTAGGGTACATAAAATTTCAAAGAATCGTGAAATAAATGACAGGGAACTACATTGGGTGATTTTCATGGTTTATTAAAATATCATATTTAAATTTAAAAAAAAAAAAAATTATGAAGATAACTTTCGACCATTGACAACTTTCGTTTCAACAAGGACGAAAACCCGTTTTGTATTTTTGCCGCGATCTTCCGGATTTTTTTTTTAATCCAAAGAGCCTTTCTAACAGAAGAAAAAAAGAAGTAAAGAAAGGACATTCCACTTCCTTGACATCACGAAGCCCTTGGGATCAATCAAAGCCATCATCAATCAAAATCACCTGCCTCTCAATACCTCTAAGCTAGCATGTAAATGAGTTGCGAAAATCGTTTGTTATCCTCCATTATAGTTCTTGTTTTGTGTGTTGCATAGCCGACCTCCGGCGAGGGAATGGATCGATCACCTGTTGTCATCATACGTCGTGGGTGTTGAAGCCACTATTGTTGTGTTGATTTTAGTACGTATTAATTAATACTCGGATCGTTTTGAGAATACCAATATACAATTTTCAATCATGGAAAGTTTCTATTAAAGGAACTTTAACGCAGATAAAAAAAAAAAAATCTATATTTTACAAACTTAAATTATGTTCATCTTCAGCTTAAAGGTTATTAAAGGTCTAAACTGTACTTAATTTTTCTGTTTGCGTGTGTGAGTGTATATATATATATATATATATATATATATATATATATATATATATATATATATATATAGAGAGAGAGAGAGAGAGAGAGAGAGTGAGAGAGAGAGAGAGTATGTAATAAAGGAAAATTAATTTTGATAAAATAAAAAAAAATAGTAAATAGTAATATTTTAAATTTCAGCCGATCATAAATCCAATCACCTTTTTTTTAGTGTTTTAGCCTTTTACCTTTTACCATATCAATGAACAATACGAATTAGATATCCGCAATGATAGTTTATGATTGATTATGTTAGATTTTGTTGATAAAAATGAAGAAAAAGTAATACCAAGGCCACTATCGGTATTGGTTTTACTTGAAATTACAACATGTCGAGGGGCATGTTTCAATTTCATTATCAAAAATTTGTATTAGAATCTTTCGGGGATGCTTTTCAAATTCAAAATTGGCCTGAATGATAATGTACGGAATAGTCCGGATACATTTTTAGTGATGAAATAATGTGTACGATACATCATTCATGTTTGGGCAAAAGGACTTAAGTCATGAAAAATGTTTTTTGTCTCTTTTTCTTAAAATTCATAATTGACTATAATTTATTCGTTAATCATAATTTATTACAGTCTCTGTTGAAAGAATATAGTTTCATTTATTATTCTGGAATAAAGAAATACAATCAGAAGGAATTTATAATGACTGTCAATAGCTTGGTAAATCGTTGTTCAAGCTTCACATTTGATGACTTAACACCTTTTGACCAAACCCAGTGATATATTATCCGGGTGAATTGAAAATAAAACAACGTAATATTAAAATATAGTTATAAATATATAAAATATAGTTATAATTTCTATTAACCTATTAGAAATTAGGATCTCCTATTTTACTTTTGGACAAAGCCAACATGGCACCGTTTAGTGTGGCCCTGATCTCCACTAAAAGGACCCGTTTGAGGGGGGGGGGGGTATTTATCTCAGAAGAGCGAGCGTAGTGAGCGGGAGTCGTTAGCTGGGATCTAGCAAAGGTAATCAAGGCCCTTTTAACTGAAAAGGAGGCAATGAGAGTCCCCTTAAATAACGGTAACATCACCTCCCGAATTGGGCCACGCCCAGAAATAACATAAGGAAACGTTTACGGAAAATAATATGAAGAAACAAAATAGATAGAAAACTGGTATCGCCAAAAACAATAGACTCCATACAGAAGATAAATCGAAATCATTATCGATTTAATCAGACCGAAATGTTGTATTTGGTGTCAGTGAACGACTCAGCTGCGAGAGGACAGTTAAATGTCTTGTCGCTGCCCTTGAAGTGAAAGTTTCCGCTCTCGCTCTCGTCAACAGCAACAATCACCTGCGGGTATGTCATGTTTACTTCTTGTTCTTTAGTAAGCTATGCGTAAAACGGTATCCATCTTCATCTATAAAATAGTAGTGTAGTAGGTAGCATAGGTATAGTGATTAGCAAAATTAAGAACTTCAATAAACAGGAGTATATTTTATTTTTTAATTTGTTTAAAGAATGTCATCAATGCAGAGTATGAATAAGAACTTTTTTCCAAAATATTTTTTTTCCATAAGATAAGCATTTTGGATAAAATTCCAAACTCAATTTTCTGCTTCATAATATATCAAAAAGCTTTCTAAAAATCAATGATATGTGAATAAATGATGAGCTGGTGAAATGTGATTAAAAATTAAGAACTTTAATAAAAAGTAGCATGCTTTGTTTTTTTTTTCACTTACTTAGAGTAAGTTTTCAAATCATACTTAGTATAGACAGGACCTATTCAATGATAAATCTTTTTTATTATTATTAGATTAACATTTAATTTAACGTGTAAGATCGCTTGAGAAACAATACAAATTCCTTATTGTTTAAAAACTTTGAGAAAGTTATAGACCTTACGAATATAATTCACGACGTTTCGGCATTTAAGTCATTTCTATGGTAAGCATATCGATGACCGGAAAACCCTTTTTTCATATAAATAGGCTAAATGCCGTTGTCGACGACAGTTTATAAAAAAACACAGAAAGTTCAGAAACTTGAAAGTTTCTGGAGATTAGGTATTTTAGATATTTAAATAAAATTTTATTTATAAAAGAAAATTTCTGAATTCTGATTTGATCAATTAATGCCAAACATATATGTCAGAGTTACTTACATACATGTTTTAAATATATATAAACCTAAGAAAAAAAAAAACGGAAGCAGAAGAGGGAAAGTGGAATATTTGTTTTAAAAATTAAAAATTTTATTTATATGATCTTCTTATGAACAAGCGCAGATTTTTTAAAAAAAATGCAAGATTATAAAAATAATTAAAATGTTAAATCATGAACCACAAAAAGTAATTGACTATTTGATAATAACTATATTTGTTGCAAATATATTCAATCGACTAGTCCTAACAGGTCTACCCGTTTTATAATTGCCTACTTTCACTTTAAAACCTACACCAGCCTGTGGAATGTTTTGTCGATACCTTTATATATTTTTCGTGAATTCTGAAGATCTGATTACATTATTTTTAAAGACTTACATTAATCATATTTGTATACCAAAATATTTACTTACGCACCTATTCGTCCCACTTGACATATGCACAATCCAACTAAGAAATTATCGAAGAAAATTTAAATTTAGGTTAATAAAAACGGGGAAAATAAAGAATTAATATATATTTATTTAGTTGTTGTGGTATTAGCTAAATTATGTTCAATATATGATAGATGATCGATACAATATAACTTTGATTATCCTGGTCAATGTTGGGGGGAGGGGGGGTCGGATTGATAAATGAAAATATTTTCTGTCAATTAATTACATACATAGGAATATTACTATCAATAACAGGCCATGAAATATGAAGTATTCAGTATCTTTTTTTTTTTTTGCTGTTTAAAATGATTTTTCTTACCTCGGTTCAATTTATGGTCTTGTTGATAACATTTTCCTTGCTTGCAGGAATTCAGAAGGAAGTGCATTGCTTTACTTGATCGATTTTTATCTTCTTCGGCCATTGGCACTCTCATTGTCCTCTGAACCAACCTGTTTCTTCGGCTACATTTTATAAGAAAGTCTTTATATGCGTAGTTGCAGGCATATTTTATCATAGCCGATAAAATGGCATTTTCTTTTGGTCAACACTTTTATAACGCCTTTAATTGAATTAAAACTATTTTCCTTTGAAAAAAAAAAAAAAAAAAACTGACAGAAATCTGTCTGTATCTTCGTTTCAAATAGGAGATTATGCTCTGCTTTGACTAATTTTTTTAAGAGCATATTTTATTGGAAATTTTGGAAAATGGTTTTATTATCAGTTGATGTCATAAATCTAAATAAGTTATAGAAAGAAAATACCAATGTATTGGGATTTCCATTTTCAAGAACACCGACAAAATTTAGGTAGTTTATTAATCATCATGAATTTTTTTATCCGGGAACAATAATGAACAAAAAGAAAGTCCTTACAAAATCGTTTTAAGAGTGTTATATTTCTTTCATTTTAAGAATAATATGGGTTATTATTTTTGAAAATTCTGTTTATTTTTTAAAAATATCTCTCCATTTTATTACCACGCTTCCACATCAATGGAGACTTTTTCAGACAAAACAATAATGAATATTCAGAAGAGAAAAAAAGCTTCCGTATTGCGATCTCCATATTGCCGCAAGAATAGTTGAAGTCATAACCGAATCTGCCTTCATTGGACATTTCGCGTCCGTGCGCTATCTCGACATCACTATCAGAGCCGATAACATCCTGCCTATTACAGTTCTATAATCTCAGAATCACTTGCTTAGTTCTCCAGGAGAAGACAATAAAGGAATTTCTCAACGATTAAGAAATATTTAACTTTCGAAATGTATTGGAATATTGGGAAAGAAAACTTTGCTGCACTTCTTTTAAGAAGCTCAGAACGACTACAGATACCAGTGGAGAAGCAGTCTCGAGTTGGAATGTATTTTCTGCGATCAGAAAGGTAAGATACTATCGGATGAATAAAATATCTTTTTCTTTCTTTTCTAAACGGAATATTACTTGATTTTCGAAGGCTACTTATGATAGTATTTTCATATTTTTTTTAATAATAATTTATATATATATATATATATATATATATATATATATATATATATATATATATATATATATATATAATAAAACTATATATGTTTGAAGGGAAAAAAGTTTCTAGTTCTTAGATCGGGCGACTAAATCAGGTCAAGGTATGTGTGAATGAAGCACATCATTTTCTGAAGTGCTAACCCAGATATTTTCTTATGTCAATGCAAACATGTTTTAACATTCGCTCAGTGGTTCTTTCATACCAGGTGCGAACACCTGTCCATATTAAAATTGCATAACTTCAGCCAATCTCTGGGTATATTATTCATTGTTATAAAAATCGTTATGATCTCGCTTAACATTGGTTTTTTTTTACGAAATCGACCGTTTGAGTCGAAAAAAGTCTCATTTTATAGATTTAGTTATTTTATAGATAGCTAGTATAATATACATCTTAACATATAATTATAATGTTGGGAAAGCACAAGTAAACATCTTAGATCCAAAATATCTATTCATGGAGATGGTTGATTTACTGATTTTTCGCTTTATATGCACAGATGTGGAATCTATTTAATTCGTATTGCTTGGTGAAGTCACCATATACATGATTTGCTGCACAGACCAATTATTTATTAGTAAATAAATAATTGGATGGATGGATGGATGAACATGTTAATGGATTATGTAATTGATATTTTTGAAAAAAAAAAATTTTTTTCCTTTGAACTTAACTCCTTTAGTTGTTTTTAACAACTTAACTACAACATAAAAGTAAAAAATTGCTGAATGCGTGCAGTAGAAACAAATAGAAAATAAATAAAATAAAGCTAATTACTTAACATGTTCATACACTAAGCTCTTCAATGTTAAAAGTTAACTGAAACCTGATGATGTCTGAATTCTCGATTCATTACAGGATAATTGAATGATTTCGATTTATAAGAATAAAAAAATATTTTCGAATATTCTAATAATTATTGTTATAATATGATACACTGTAAGCTGTCAGCCTAATGGAGGTAATACACACCGACCGGGCGTTTGACTGACCCTATTTCTTCATAACTTCATGATGCATGTTTTTTTACAACCATTCCTATCTGCCCTTATAATGATGGTCCTTATAATATTAATTTTCAGTATGATGGACTGATCAGTCATAATCTATCACGGAATAAGCTTAAATATTGAATTCTGCTCTATAAAAATTTTCAACGATCCACTCAAAGGTCTTAAAATAAAATATTATCGTTTCTTCATTGTTTGAAAGATCTCCCGGAGGGGGCTACTCATCTTAACTTAAACTTTTGAAGCTTCTACTCGAATTCAAGCTCAAACTTCACCTCATAAATTTTAACGTGATATTAAGATCTAGAGCGAAGATTGGACCTGAAAGAAATGTTAATTTACTCTGCAAAAAATTTAGTAATAATATTAGTTATCAGTAATCATAGAATATTATAATATTTATTCGTAATAAATCCGGCTCAACGGTTTTTGTTAGTATTGCTATTTATTAGGGATGCTCCCTTGGTGAGAAAATGTTTCATAATTTTGTAAGTCAAATAATATTAAATAAAGTTCTGGAGATGCATCACAACTGGTCAGTGCCGGAGGGGGGGGTACTTTTCAATACCTGTAGTCCAATAATGAAAGGAGATAAGATCCAATAAGCAGTTTCGGGAACCCCCACCCGATTTAGAAATGCGGGCAATCAGAAAAAATAGAGTTAGCATATAATAAATCATAGTTCATATTGATTTGAGATAGGTGATTTTTTAAAATTTCAATACAAGAATTAGAATATAAAAAAAAAAATCTTTTCGGCTTAAGTCCTTTTTTTTAGAAGTATGATACCTATACAATTGTTTTGGCATTGCGATATTATTATTAGGTTGATTCAGTTCTTTGTAGGCGGTACTGTTTTTAGGTCCTAGTCCACGTTCGGTGATTTAGCCGAAATCACAATCAAGCATATTTCGTAACAACATGTTAAAATGTTAACATTCACTTACAGAAGATGTATTCAACATAAGGAACGGAACACAAACACTTTATATCCTCCTTTACTTTAGCCCTCTACACCCTGAGCTTACTCAAAGCATTCAGATAACGCCTCACTGGTTGGGGAGAAGCAGTCGGTTGAGAGGATATCATGGAAGGTGGCTGGTGGGAAGGGTGTGTATCGACAGCCGTCAATCCCAGGATTTCCTCAAACGTCTCAGTTAACACGAGCGTTTCATCCCTGGAAAAGCACACGTCGTTTCTTATCTCCCACATCCACCCCCCAGTGGGGCATCAAAACACTGAAAAAAAAATCATATCTCGGCCTAGCTAGGCTAGTCGGCCAGCTTAACATTTATTTAAATATTTTCTGTGAGATCAAACAGAAAACTAAAATTAAGTAAAAAAAAAAGATTAAACTTTGTAAAAAACGGGAATTGGACCCCCTCTCCACTAATTGATATTCAACGCGGAAAAGACAAGATCTTCGGCCAATAAAAAATCTATTGTGCGTACGTTCAAAAACGTATAATTTTTTTTTGTTTTCAATTAATACTAACACGAATGCATGCTATCTTAGATAATAAAAGAAGATGGGGGTCACCTGCGGTATAGTGGTTAGCATGGCAACTAAAATACTAAAGGTCACAGGTTCGCGCCCAGCGGTGCCCTAGGTTTTCTTAATGGGAGTAAAGCCATACCGTCCCTCGGATAGTACGTAAAATGGTCGTCCCGAGGCTGTACGATGTCAGACCTTCGTTAAAGATCCCTATCCTAATTACACCTGGATAGGCAAAATTTAGGACTCCCAGTGTAGCATTGTCCGATTAGCCTTAGTGGCATGAAGTGATGTTAAACAAACAAACAATAAACGAAGATAAACTTTGGAGTTTCTGATTCAATCAAATACTAATGAACTAAATTCGTGTCTTATTTAATTTCATATGACTCTCATCCATATAGTGTACAGTGTACAGCGCTTACCTCAGCCGTGCGGTAGCTACAAAGTGTAATAATAAGATGGTTGTATTCCGTGTTTTTAAACGTTTTCGATAAAACAAATAAATGTTCTAATCAAGATATTCTAGTTACATGGTTCTAAATTTAATTTGAAAGAAAAAGTAACTTCTTTTCAGGAATAATTCACCATTTTAAGAATTCAAAACTATAAAATATGGGGAAATAATTTAATATAATCCTTATTACATTTTTGTATTGTCCTATATATTATTCTTATTATTATCGTTATTCCAAATTTCCAACACGGTTTTAAACAGTTCTAAAATTCATTAAATTCTACAATTCATCAATGTTACCGTTTTTTCAGTGAAACTTTTTTTTTTTTTCTTCCTCCTTGGAATCTAAATTTTATTCTTCTTAGACATCAGCCAAGCTTTCGATCGAAAGAATTCGGTATGATGGTTTGCTTAGTAAATTAAAATTATTTATACCACCAACGTACTTTCTAATCCTGCAATCGTGTCTGAAAGATAGATTTTCCTGCGCACAAATTAGTAATGAGTTTTCCAAAATAAAAAGAGTAAGAGCTAGAGTACCTCAGGGCAGCATCTTGGGTCCTACGTTATTCAATATATACTTCTCGGACATTCCTCAACAGCCGGAAACTCAATTGGCTACATTTGCTGATGATTCGTCTATCCTGACTTTAAACAAGCTTCACAGCAATATCTAGAGGAGTTAGCATGTTGGGCTAGGAGATGGAGGCTAGAAATGAATGAAACCACGAGCCAATATGTCTCATTCTCACTTAAGCATGAATCATGCTCTCAAGTATTTTTTAAAAATAATCCAATACCCACCTCTGACTCAGTACGCTATTTGGGTCTTTAGATGGACAAACCACTGACTTGGAAAGACTATGTTAGACGCAAAAGAAAAACAAATGTTTAGCAACATCAAAAAAATAACTGAACCAGCGATTCAAAACCTCTTAAGAGACGTTAAAAATTATCTCTGACCAAGAAATTAACCATTTACAAATTGCCAAATAAACTGTTTTGGACTTAGAGTATTGAACCATGGGAAGCAGCCAAAAAGTCGAATATACGACTCATACTGTCATTTCAATCAAAAATACTAAGGAGGATCGTAGATGCCCCCTTATATGTCTCTTACAATCTTACCCACAAACCCTTACAATCCGCCAAGAAGACTGTTTAGGCCTTGGCCACGAGGTTTTCTACATTCAACAATAGTACATATAATTTTTCTTTTACATTCAGTCCTTAGAATAATTCTAATGATAATTGTTACCACCATTACTAGAGATTAAATAATATATTTTTTCTCTTTTTGTTCTTGGTAAGTCGAAGTATATGAGAAAAGGTACCTTAATCGAAATCGTATAAAGGTAAATACAATATTAAGTCTCCTAACAAAAAACATTTTTACTTTCACTTACCAATATATGAAATATATAGTAAGTGGAAGTATTGCGATCGTGAAAATTTTCGACTTCCGGTTTTCAACGGAAATACACGTTTTGGGGTCCCCTGAGTCGAAATGACCAAGTCCCGCGAAATGGTCTGTGTGTGTGTGTGTATGTGAACAGACTAGCTCAAAAACTATAAACCGTGGGAACCTGAAATTGGGTATTTAGTGTAGGTATATGCCCGCGATGTGACAGCAAAAATTTCATCAAAATTGCTCAAAGGGAGGGGGTACTTTATTTAATAACGTTTTACGTTTTTTTCGATTTTCTCAAAAACGGCTATAACGATTTTGATTAAACTGAGTATTTGATCTATTTATATGCCTGAAATATGACTGTAAAAATTTCATCAAAATTGATCAACCGGAGGGGGGACTTTATTTAATAAATTTTTTATCATTTTCACGTGTTTTTTTTATTTACTCAAAAACGGTTTTAAGGATTTTGATCAAACTTGGTATTTGATGTATTTATATGCCCGAGATATGACTGTAAAAATTTCATCAAAATTGATCTACGGGAGGGGGGACTTTACTTAATAAATTTTGTATAATTTTCAAGGGTTTTTTTATTTACTCAAAAACGGCTTTAACGATTAACAAAAATAAGATATGAATGTAGAAAAATGTGTGACTTTGGGAAATGATATTTAGCAAAACACGTCAATTTCTAATCTAAGTAAGTTGGTAAGTGAAAGTTGTGTGTTGCGCGCACGCACCAGATTTTTTTTTAAACATTTCGTCGATAAATCGGCATGTTGATTTTAGAAGGACCTAACTGCTCAAACCCCACCTTTTTTTTTATTAAGTGAGTTAAAAAATAGAGCAAAGAACCATCTATTTAAAAAATGATTGTTAAGTCTACGATAAAAATACGTATTCTGCCCCTTTTGTATTTCTTTTTTTTTTTTTTTATTATTCTCTCCTGGGTATTTTGCATAAGGAAGTTTGTAAATCATTATGAGGATCTGCGACTTATTTGCAGGGCACACAATAACTCTCCACTACCTTATACTACAGTAGCATGATCCTCTAGATATTTGCATCTGGTTATAGGGCTCCCTAGCGAACCCCTGTCGGCAAATGTCCCGTTCATGTTTATGTAAAAACCATCTGGGGACAGCATCCAACTAACAGCACTTTGCATTTATTTATATACCTTTAGCTCTACAATCACAACCCCTCTCTATTCCATTCCTTCTTCTTCAGTATCCATCTTGAAAATCTAGAATGTTTCCAAAATGCTTCCTTCCTTAAGTCAAGTAAGTCAATCTAGATTAATTAGCCCTTTTATTATTATACTATTATTATTATTAAATTATTTTATTAGAAGATAAAAGATTCGACCACGGCCGGGAATCGAACCCAGGTCCTCCGCATCTACGTTGCGGCGCTCTTACCACTGAGCTAACCGTGGGGCCGTCCTAGACGTGATCGAATCTTTTACTTCTGCGATCCCTCCCACCAGGTCTCGCCACAATGTAGCGAAGTACCGGGGGGCTGAACAATTGTCCAGACGAACGGGATCTGATTGACATACGTCAAAGATATTCATTTACTGATGTTATTTGTTTATAGTCTTTGGTTGAATAATTTTTAAATTATTTTATTAGAAGATAAAAGATTCGACCACGGCCGGGAATCGAACCCAGGTCCTCCGCATCTACGTTGCGGCGCTCTTACCACTGAGCTAACCGTGGGGCCGTCCTAGACGTGATCGAATCTTTTACTTCTGCGATCCCTCCCACCAGGTCTCGCCACAATGTAGCGAAGTACCGGGGGGCTGAACAATTGTCCAGACGAACGGGATCTGATTGACATACGTCAAAGATATTCATTTACTGATGTTATTTGTTTATAGTCTTTGGTTGAATAATTTTTAAATTATTTTATTAGAAGATAAAAGATTCGACCACGGCCGGGAATCGAACCCAGGTCCTCCGCATCTACGTTGCGGCGCTCTTACCACTGAGCTAACCGTGGGCCGTCCTAGACGTGATCGAATCTTTTACTTCTGCGATCCCTCCCACCAGGTCTCGCCACAATGTAGCGAAGTACCGGGGGGCTGAACAATTGTCCAGACGAACGGGATCTGATTGACATACGTCAAAGATATTCATTTACTGATGTTATTTGTTTATAGTCTTTGGTTGAATAATTTTTAAATTATTTTATTAGAAGATAAAAGATTCGACCACGGCCGGGAATCGAACCCAGGTCCTCCGCATCTACGTTGCGGCGCTCTTACCACTGAGCTAACCGTGGGGCCGTCCTAGACGTGATCGAATCTTTTACTTCTGCGATCCCTCCCACTAGGTCTCGCCACAATGTAGCGAAGTACCGGGGGGCTGAACAATTGTCCAGACGAACGGGATCTGATTGACATACGTCAAAGATATTCATTTACTGATGTTATTTGTTTATAGTCTTTGGTTGAATAATTTTTAAATTATTTTATTAGAAGATAAAAGATTCGAGCACGGCCGGGAATCGAACCCAGGTCCTCCGCATCTACGTTGCGGCGCTCTTACCACTGAGCTAACCGTGGGGCCGTCCTAGACGTGATCGAATCTTTTACTTCTGCGATCCCTCCCACCAGGTCTCGCCACAATGTAGCGAAGTACCGGGGGGCTGAACAATTGTCCAGACGAACGGGATCTGATTGACATACGTCAAAGATATTCATTTACTGATGTTATTTGTTTATAGTCTTTGGTTGAATAATTTTTAAATTATTTTATTAGAAGATAAAAGATTCGACCACGGCCGGGAATCGAACCCAGGTCCTCCGCATCTACGTTGCGGCGCTCTTACCACTGAGCTAACCGTGGGGCCGTCCTAGACGTGATCGAATCTTTTACTTCTGCGATCCCTCCCACCAGGTCTCGCCACACTGTCTCGCCCCCCACGGTTAGCTCAGTGGTAAGAGCGCCGCAACGTAGATGCGGAGGACCTGGGTTCGATTCCCGGCCGTGGTCGAATCTTTTATCTTCTAATAAAATAATTTAAAAATTATTCAACCAAAGACTATAAACAAATAACATCAGTAAATGAATATCTTTGACGTATGTCAATCAGATCCCGTTCGTCTGGACAATTGTTCAGCCCCCCGGTACTTCGCTACATTGTGGCGAGACCTGGTGGGAGGGATCGCAGAAGTAAAAGATTCGATCACGTCAAGGACGGCCCCACGGTTAGCTCAGTGGTAAGAGCGCCGCAACGTAGATGCGGAGGACCTGGGTTCGATTCCCGGCCGTGGTCGAATCTTTTATCTTCTAATAAAATAATTTAAAAATTATTCAACCAAAGACTATAAACAAATAACATCAGTAAATGAATATCTTTGACGTATGTCAATCAGATCCCGTTCGTCTGGACAATTGTTCAGCCCCCCGGTACTTCGCTACATTGTGGCGAGACCTGGTGGGAGGGATCGCAGAAGTAAAAGATTCGATCACGTCTAGGACGGCCCCACGGTTAGCTCAGTGGTAAGAGCGCCGCAACGTAGATGCGGAGGACCTGGGTTCGATTCCCGGCCGTGGTCGAATCTTTTATCTTCTAATAAAATAATTTAAAAATTATTCAACCAAAGACTATAAACAAATAACATCAGTAAATGAATATCTTTGACGTATGTCAATCAGATCCCGTTCGTCTGGACAATTGTTCAGCCCCCCGGTACTTCGCTACATTGTGGCGAGACCTGGTGGGAGGGATCGCAGAAGTAAAAGATTCGATCACGTCTAGGACGGCCCCACGGTTAGCTCAGTGGTAAGAGCGCCGCAACGTAGATGCGGAGGACCTGGGTTCGATTTCCGGCCGTGGTCGAATCTTTTATCTTCTAATAAAATAATTTAAAAATTATTCAACCAAAGACTATAAACAAATAACATCAGTAAATGAATATCTTTGACGTATGTCAATCAGATCCCGTTCGTCTGGACAATTGTTCAGCCCCCCGGTACTTCGCTACATTGTGGCGAGACCTGGTGGGAGGGATCGCAGAAGTAAAAGATTCGATCACGTCTAGGACGGCCCCACGGTTAGCTCAGTGGTAAGAGCGCCGCAACGTAGATGCGGAAGACCTGGGTTCGATTCCCGGCCGTGGTCGAATCTTTTATCTTCTAATAAAATAATTTAAAAATTATTCAACCAAAGACTATAAACAAATAACATCAGTAAATATTATTATTATTATTTATTATACCTTACCCTTGAGAAATAGGATGGATGTTTCTCTGGAAGGAATACACCTTGGCTAATATTGAATAATTATTAAGTCAATTTAGTGCAAAATGAGTTAAATGGCTAAAATGAAGCAAGGATACCTACACATTTCTTCGTTGTGAATAAATGTATTGGTAAGGCGTTCATTCGAAATGTAGTTATTACAATTTGCGTTTAATTTGTTATAATCGGTATCACCCATCTCATCGGTATCTCAACATAGTCCGGGAGCTGAGGGCCAAAAAGGTGCCTGATTTGAAGAAAATTTTTGATCATATAGGCTGAAAGTACTCATTCCATAGACAACAAATGTGAACGTCTGCCACCTCAGATCGGCTGCCATCAGATTTTATATGCGAACAAAATCGACGTTTTCGAACTTTTTTTCAATGTTTCGCTAATAACTCGAAAACGATTTATCGCAGAAGAAATAGTGTTCTTTCTAAAATAATAGAGCATTAAATTTCGCGTCGACTGAGGTCCTCAGTTAAAGTAGGGTAAGTCTTTCCTCTAAAACCGATTGTCAATTTAGCTACTTTAGCGGAAAAATGAATTACGCTCATCTTCCAAGGCCTACAATTTAAAGGGGATAACTCCAAATAAAAAATGTTTCGTATAATAGTTGTAGAATATAGAATTCTGTGTAAAAGGATCTCATTAATTTTAAAATTAGCCCACTCCTGTGGAGACAAAGTAATCAAAACGTGAATGTATTTAGCGCCTTGTGGTCTAAAATCCGTGACCTTTTTTGGGATTTTTTTTCAGTTTCTCGCATATGATTCGGCAAATAAAGATCAAAAAGTATTGCTTTCTTCTTACTATAAGAGGCCAAACTATTGCAAATAGAATGATATATTTGAATTTTAAATCGGTTTAGTGGTTAAGCCGGGTTCGGTACATCAAAAATCTGTAACTTTTACGATTTTGGTGGAAACTGTGTTCCAACGCCTCTAATTAAAAACACCTAGTTTGAATGAAAAATGTTTCAGATAAAAGTTGCTGAGCATCAAATTGAGCAGGAAATAAGCTCCGTACACACAACATTAGCTAAATCCTGGGGGAAATACAATTCAAAACCTAAAATTATTCTTAGTGGGTACTCCCTGCTAAGACTTCGGTTTTTGAAGTACCCGGCTAAACCACTAAACCGATTTAAAATTCAAACATACATTCAACTTACATTTTTCTTCATGTATACAATATTAATAATAAGAATAAATAGTATAATACATATAATACAAAGTTCTTATTTTAATTGCTTCAATTGTAAACAAAAATAAATCGTTTAATTTATTACACCAGTAATTGTTAAACAACATTATTTTTATTTGATTCACCTTCAAATAACCTCATAAATAATTATTCGGTTCACCTTGAAAAGTTTCTCTGAACATTAGGATCTAAAGGTATGCTTTATTTCAGTAATATATATGGGCATAAGAAAGGTACGGGCAGAGGAGCTTCAAAATTTCAATTTCACGGTACACCGCCCGTGCTCAAGACTTCGACTATGAAATACCACTTAGTATAAAAACTTCTTAATGCCTTGAAAATAACCCTTCATAAAGTCAAAATGTTGGACATTTGCTAGGCTCGTATCTTTTAAAATTACCTCCACAAGCACTTACTGCTTTTTCTTGTATAAATTTTAATTATTATTACATTCTTTTAATCAAGATTAGACATAAAAAACATTTTAAAAATTTATTTTTAATGATATTCTTGAAACAACAATAGTGAATTTTCAAATTTCACATTTCTAAAGTGAGCATATTTGAAGTTTCCAAGTTCGCAAACTATAAACAAATTAAAACCATCTTGATATTTTTAAAAGTAATTAAGAACCTATGAATTAATTTAAAAAAGAAATGAACACAAAAATCTCGTAATAATATACTGAAAAGAAGTATGTATTTGATGTAAAGATAAGTATGCAACCTCTAATGTAACGCAAAACTGTAGGACAAAATGGATTAATTTTCATCTTTGATTCAATCAGGACAAGCTGCAAAGTCATTACTACATTAGTTGTAATTAAAAGAGAGAAATTGATACATTTTCAGATACCCCATCATTCCCTAAGGTCAAATATAAGAAGATTAAGTTTATTATGTATTAATAGGTTTAATATAATCATGCTTTAAATTAAAACAGTATGCCAAAAAACAGACATCAATACTTAGACTTTTCCACAAGTCATCTGTTCCAATGTTAGAACGCCAGGAAAAAATGGGTTAATGGCTATTTTAATGCCTTCGTAAACCGAGGAAACTTTACGCTTTGGTATTATATTTCAAAGTATTATATCGCTATATTAGAATCTTTGTTTTCAACTTTAATAGATTTCATTAGGAACAAGTTTCTATAATGATAGAGAGACCAATCCTGTATCAAAGAAATTATTGTAGTTTAGGAGTAGTGTACCCCGTTTTACAGGAGATTTTTAATACAATACTCATCGGTTGCTTAAGGATTTTCGGATCTACTTACATGTTAGATATTAATAACATCCTGCAATATAATTAGATAAACACTTTTGAAGATAATTCTTAATTATTGAATTTTAAAAATGTTATAATCAAAATTGTTGTCAAAATGACAGGTTTTGGAAGTGTAACAGACCCTAATATAGGATGTATGTATTAACTTTGAATTATAAGAAAAACCTGAGTATATATAAAGGTTTTAATGAATAGATGAGAAAAAATCTTTCAGTGTTTTTTACTACTATGATAAATCGTGTTTAAAGACTTAAATTTTTTTTCTAAAGTAATTGTTTTGGGTGTTTTTTGGCTTAATATATTCAAGTTTTTTTACTCATTTCTTATATCTTTGAATTAGGTAAGCAGGTACCTTAATATTGCTATTTTCATTTTTTAATGATAATTAAAAAAAAAAGAAGACGAATCGACTGATATATAATGAAACAGATACCCATTCAGAGCAAATGCAAAAAAAAATGATAATACAAAAAGTGTTGAAAATTCTCAGATCTTAGGGATTAACCTTATTCGGACACAGGCCATCGACCTGATATTACCCTAAAAAGTTTCATCAGAATCGGTATTCCCACGTCCGTAGTATTCTTAAACTCGCCTGGTTATTAAATACGGAGAGGAACCACCAAACCCAGGACTACAGTAGTCTTATGCAACCGTATAATCAGCCTCAATACAATACAAAGCCTTGCGATATCTTATTCGCAACGCAATATTTGCATCTTGATTTCGAAACGATTATTCCATTGAATAATATGGTAATTTATCTTCGGATATTTTTTGTAACAATATCAATATCTACTCTGTAGTGAATATTGACCAATCAAGAAGAAATTGAAAATGTTATAGATTAATACGTGCAAACATAAGTTATTTCATAGTTTCGCTTAACTCTTTCATACCAATCGAGTAGGGATATTGTTGAATGCTTAGCGTCGTATATTTGGATCTGGAGTTGTTAAAAATCATCAATATTATTAATAAAGATGATTTTTATCAAGATAAATTTCATTTTTTATTGTAAGTGAAAAAAAAAAAATGTCATTATACAGAAAATTATAATAAATCATAAATACATATTTTGAATCTGCGGTAATAAATCAAAATATTGTTAGCAACTTTTAGCAACGGAACATCTTTATTTAAGAAAACCATTAGATATTTAGGCTTACAAAGTGGAGCTTTGAATGAGAAATCGTTTGATTTAAAAATCGGAATTTATTCTAAGTATTCAGATGTCGAAATTCTTTGATGAACAGTTTTAATAAAATCTTTAGTACACTTGGCCCGAATATGTTAAACAAAATAACTAATATGAAATAGAAAAAGTAATGATTTTTTAAGGAAATGCCTAAATATTATATTAAAATGTGAAATCTTTTAAAAGTCAATTTTAATTTTTTGATCCCACTTGATCATTACAATTAATTAATCTGAGTGAGCCAATAAAATCAAAGATCGACTAAGGGTGTATGTATTAATCATTATTTTAAAAATGAAATCAAATATAACCATTACTAAAAAAAAAAATATTTGATTTCAAACCTGGTTTTATCCTACGTATGTATTTTTAAATTTTGAACACTATAATGATACTTGAGCATAAAAATGGCAACACAAGCAGATAAAACAGACATTTGAACGTCTGATTTATCTGCAGATAAATATAATTGATGCATTAAATAACACTATTTTGTAAGAAACGTAAACATTAAATAGACTTTTATAAGTTTTATAAAATTATAAATATATGGTTAAGAGAGAGTATTCTATTTCCTAAAAGGAAGGTTTAGTTCATCGAGTAGTTTCACCCATTCTATGACTTGGCGATATCATCACAAAAATGACGGGGAAATGTCAAATGCCGAACCTGAATGAGTGAAGCGTAAATCATAAAACTACTCGTTTGTTGTATAATATCTACATTCTCCGCCAAGTTTATATAACTCGGAAACTATTTGATTTGTCCAATAAAAGCAAAATCCATTTTTAGCAACAACAAAAAAAATTATTAAGTTACTCCGTTTGACGGAATAAAGTATTAAGATGTACCTCCCCCAAACCCCTCAAGTATGCAATATTTTACTCAATAAAGTGTAGGCTTCATAAAAATAGAAAAAAATAAATAAAATAATGTGTTTTCTACTAACATGTTAGGTACCATTTAATTAGAAAAAAAAAACCAAAAATGAAAAGAAAAACAAAAGCAATAGAAAAACAATATTTACTAAGCTCATTCTTTTTTTCTTAGGCACCTTATTTTTTCCTTTTGAAACGCTAAAGAAAAACTTTGAAAACTGAAATATTTTAGACCTTGTTTTATTACTATAAAGCCATCAACAGAACTAAATGTATTTGTGTATTTTTGTAAAGATAGAAAGCATTAGTGTTTGTTTTAAATTTTCGCTGCCCCCCCCCTACCCGGGGTCAATCACCCCATCCTATCCCCTTTTCGTTCGCTAGAAATCATTCCAAGTATATACATTTATATATGCATATCTTTCTAAGTAAACAATGACGACCAGTGGACGTTCTTTTGTACAAATAACTTGCAATTTTTTTTATTTTTTTTTTTTAATTTTGAGGAATAAATTCTTAGTAATTGACAGTAATTGATTCAATAACACCTTTCTTTTTCATTATAAACAATAAAATTTGAAATAAATAGCTCAATGAAATTATTAAAACCTTTTATTTCGACTCTACGAAGCATTTTTATGAAATTCGACTAAAACTTATACTAATTTTTTTAAAGACTTCCCATTAAGATATTAAAATATAAATATACTTAAATTTTCATCTTAAAAAATTACGAAATTAACAAATTGTTCTGAAGATATTGTAGGAGAACTTAATAAATAATTACAGGATAAACCTAATAAAGATTCTAAAATATTTGGATTGCAGACGATTGGAGCCTTTGGACTTTCTCTAGGCTTTCTAGATTCTAGGGTTCTAGGCTTCAATAATTCAAGTTTTCTAGGAGCAGGGCTGTCCCTTTAACGGGCTCCTCTCTCAATCACATGCAAAGTAACGGTAATTTTCAATAAATATTGGATAGTTTTAGCTTGGATTCTTGATGAGGGTAACCCCCAAGCAGGATTTTTGGACTTCACGTTTCACTTTTTCTGAAATTACTTACTATTTTACTATTTGAAAAAGAAAAGTATGGAATATTTATCGACGAGTATTCCTTCAATATCCGTATCCGTGAACTCGCATCCGCCTGCTATAAATATTAAAATTAATTTAGAAGACCTACAATAAAGTAGCATAACTACAACCGGCCATCAATGCTCACAGATAAAGATTTTAGCAAATCGCTATCGACTCACGAAAAAAGAGTTTATACTACAAAACATAATTGTTTAATATATATATATATATATATATATATATATATATATATATATATATATATATATATATATATATATATATATATATGCATCCGTCCTTGAACGACGAAGTACAGCTTATTTTTCTTCTAATAACTTTTCTTTTAACTACGTTTGTAAAGAATTAATCATTAAACTGTAGTATTTTTTTAGTTTTGTTTTATAACAAAGCAGATCCTTTGGGACGTATAAAAAACCTAAATCATACCTAAATTGAACTCCAGTAAAATAGCAGGGCACAGCTAGTAATCAATATAAACATGCCAGGCAAAAAATTAATTTTGTGGCGAATATTTTAGGCATGTAAATAAATATTCATACATTTGTACTGTCATTCCAATTTCCATTCGCAAACGTCCTGTTGTTTCTATTAGAGTACAAATGTTTCTGTTTTTTAAGAGGGAAAAAAGTATGAAATATGAAAATACCAGGAGTTCGTTATATACTAAAGAGAGTTGTGGGATAAAATATTCCGGTAAAAGTTTCAAGTTATGTTGTTGCTTTTTATAAGCGTATTAGACGGGAAGGTTGAAGTAAGCCTGGGTAAATTTGACCAGGTCTGACTTGTTTTTTTTTTTTTAGTTTTTTTTCTTCGTCTTTCTTTCATTTGTTTCTAAATATAATATAATAAAAATTTTGAATTGTATCTGGATGTCATGTATGTAAATCCGATCATAAAAAAGAATTGCCAGAGTCGTTTATAACAAAAAATAATATCCGAAAAATATCTGGTCTTTTCCGTTTCTAGTACTGCAGTAACTAACTAGTTATTTCTGTGATCACTAGTATAATATGGCGTCATCTGTGGCGTCCTAAGGCGGCCCTACGATTTTTAAATGGGAGCAAAAAATCCTTGGCTATGCCGTCCCTCGGATAGGACGTGAAATGGAGGTCTCGAGCCTATACGATGTCAGGTACTCGTTGAAGATCCCTATCCTAATTATACCTAGATAGGCAACATTTACGACTCCCACTGTAGCATCATCCGATTAGCCACAGTAGCATGAAGTGACAATTAAACAAACACTTAAACTCTAGAATAATATTTGACGCTATATATATACATATATATTTTTTTTTTCATGGCCACCTTTTTTGGTAATGCTCCTTAGGGCTATTTTGTATTAATAATAATATAATAATGCTAATAATGAATAACAAAAATAAACATTTATTTACATTATTAAACCATCTCTCCCTTTCATTATTAATTCGCACCTGCCAGCAAGGTACTGACAATTAACAATGAGACTTGGATAGAGGTAATAAAGACATGTCAGGCCCTGGGAAAGGAAAGCACTCAGCAGCTACCCCTCCCTGGCTCGATTCAATTACCATGGTTGTTTAACTTGAGAGATCTCGCATCCATCATCATAATATAAAAAGCTCTATAGATCCAAACCTTCTGCCGTCTTCAAGCTACAGTTCTTACAGTGATAGAAGCATAAGATGCTGTTCTTCTAAACCTCCAAATTAATGGTAGAAGAAACTATCTTTATTGATGGAAAGGTGTAGATCGTGTCCATATGGAAAAAAATTTTTATGAAGAATGACACTCGATCCATAAAATAACGAACACTAATATTCTGTGTATTAAACACAGAAACTAATGTACACGAATTCGGATGATAACAGCAACAGATGGTTAAAATTAAGCATGCAAAAGAATAGACATCAACATCACTACTTCGTAACTGCGGTACTCGAAGCGGATAAAGTTCCAAAAAAATCAATATAATATAAAATACAACTTATTAAAGAAAAAGCAAGGAACTGATACGAACAAGTGATATATGAACCCGTTACTTTTGGGTTAGGAAGCATTAGAAGCCAAATTTATATAATTATTTTGATACGCTAGAAAGCATGATTTCTTTTTCGTAATTAAAAAAAAATACGGGGGGGGGGGGGGTAGCGGTCACCTTTTACATAAAATTAGGTTGTTATTTTAAAATATATTCACATATTTTTTGAATATTTAGAATATTTTTTTGTAGTTTCAATATCATTGGAAGCTATCAATATTTTTCTTAAATAATGTTCTAAGGGAATGGTATTTTCGTAAGAAAAGAGTCAATATTGTGGATAATAATTTTTTTTTATAACATTAACATATAAAATCTCACAATTGAATTATAAGTTGTAGGCTAAATAAAGGGGTATAGTCCCACTTTTTAGGTTTTTTGCTCAATAATAATTCCTTGCATGATATCGATAAGTCTAGGGTTAAGGGAGAAATAAATTTGTTTAAAATAGATTAAGAGGCAAAGAATCATGTATCTCTGATTTTAAAACGTACTGTATGCGATTCTGACCACGTGACCTGCGACCCACCGTGTAGGATCTTTCACGCTCAGCCTTAACTGATGGTACTCTTGCGTCAACAAAAGTTCACAACCCATTCGGTGAAAGGTAAAGCACAACGATTTTATCATCAGGCATCTCCATCACTGTGAGGAAGAAATTTTTCTTTCCAATCATTGTCATTTGTTTTATCTTGTTTGTTAACTAGTAACTAGAATAAATATCTTATTTATTCTCATTTAGCATTTCTCTTTTCTCATTTTAGAAATATTAGATTACACAAATATAGCCTTTTAAAAAGAATATAGGACAATATATAAATGAAATATCGAAACTTGGGAAAACTGGAAATAAGAAATTTTTTTAAAGCTTTATTTTTAGATATGTGAAAATAAATTATTCTAAAATAACCAGGTATTATTTTTTTTTAAACCCTTGCATAATGCTAAAAATCATTTTAACCTATTTCCATCTATCGTATGTTGTTAGTGTATCAAGTCTCCACCGCAAAAAAAATCTACGGGGTAGTATTTGTGAATTTGTGGTTGATTTAATTGTCTCTGAAAATTGGTTCCGAATGTTCAGTTGGAATGTTCAGATCCTTGTTTGGTACACCATTCACGTAGTATAGTGCATCTAATAACTTCCTCAATACGTTCGAATGAAAGGATTGGATTCTTTAGATGTTTGGTGGTTATAAAGAGCCCCTTAATTCTATCCTCCCGTCCTTCCTTATAGGTCTAATTAGTACTTTTTATATTGTAAGTCTGTTGAGTTAAGGATAATTTAGAACGTCTGTCATGTAAACTTGATAACATTACATATTGCTTTTTAGTTGCATTCTTATTTTTCTGAAGCGGGGTTTCCATGTCGGTCATATGTCCAGGTGCAGTCCGTTTTGCTCCTGAGACGAGGGAAGTGGAACAGTATTAAAATAGAAGTAAGGGCACTCTCACCCCTGATTGAGATTGAAGACTATATATAAACACACTCATCATTTCGTTAATTTTTTAAATGTATTTTTAACTTCGTCAAGATGATTTTCGAACATAAACTACAATAATAAGAAAAAATATAGATAATTACTAGATTAATCACGACTAAATACTAGTCGTTAGTAATGGTTTTGCATAGCGATGTGCCGAGTAAATTACGGCAATTGTTTATTCAATTATTATACGTAATTAATGCATTCCATGCATGCGGAAGTCTTTACGTTGAGCGTAAAGAATGATAATATTATTATTTACCTTAAGCGTAATCAACCTTTTTTTTACATTCATCTGTTTATTTATTTCTAATACAATTTAATTTTTAAAATGAGAGAAGAGAAATGCTTAATGAGAATAAAACTTCAAAATACTTAAATTTGAAACTGTTGTTTAACCCTTTATAGGACAGTGGGTGATATTTGTCCCACTTGCAATATATAAGCTCCTAGAACTGTTTCATTGAAAATATTTTTAAAATTGGAGCATGATTGTGCTTTCCTATAAAGCGTTAAGAAACCCTATATTCAACAGTTTTAAATTTTTGGAGAAGTAAAAAAAAAAAAAAGTTTATACTTTTAATATAAGAGATTCTCTGAACTTTAAATAATTATTTTCCGACATAGGTCCCTAACTAGAACTTGGAATTATGAATATAATTCTCTTGGTTTATATTTCTCGGCATGCTACGAGCCCATAAATAAATAAATAAGAGTCTTTCATGGATATGTCGGGTTCGAGAACGGCTGATTCAGCTATTCGGGGGCGCAATCGACTATATGGTGCGCTAGTAGCTTTGCCAAAAGTCGGAAGAAAGCGGATAGACATAGTTTATGTGATAGACATTATTGGTAACTTTAAAAGACCATTAATTGAAGGGCAGGCTATCCTTGATGCAAACTACATAATTACATGTGGAATAATATCTAGAAGTAAAATAACAGTTATTTTACAAGCCTTGTGCCTTCAAACATGCGATCTTAAACGACTGCCCCATCAAATAAAAGTGGAAATCAAATTTATTAATAATAATAATCAATTTTCTTGTAATTGTACGTGTAAAGCTGGTAGTTCTGGTAAATGCAAACACATCATTGTAACTTTATCCTATGTTTTTCGGTTAGTAATAACATTAATTACCTATTCACACAATCATTTTCATGACAGCTTAGTTTCTTTGTCATATTATTTATTTATTTGTCAAAACTTTCAGGCATTGCATTGAAAACTTGGAACAATTAAGCACAACGAATGTAAGACAAAAATGGGGAAAATTAAAAAAGGAAAACAAATCTATGACGCTATGGTCCCAATATTAATTTGCATAAAACTAGCATTTTGGAATAATACAATGTCTAATACTAATATTTACCTGGATAAATATAGTGACTTTCTTTAAAATGAAAACTGCATATCGTCATATTTATCGAAATAGGTTTATCTATTCTTAATTTTCAATCCACTCTTTACGAAGATTTTTATTTTTTGGAAATAAATGGAATGACACGTCTTTTGATTTTCTAATTGAACACTGAAGGACCGAGCAATACCTATTAGACATTTTTCAAATAATATTTTGCTCAATCGGGTTTTTTTATGGAAAAATAAATTGAAAATACCCAAAAACCCTATGAATCCCAGGTGGCCCGGCTTCTATCCCCGTTCCTCTAGTTCCAGTCAAGAAGCAGCACCGTCGCTTGCGCCCATGAATAGTTAGGAGATTTTTTTCAATAATCATCTGTTTTATTTTTTACCAGTTTACTAACATTTCTAGCGCTGGTTTCGAATGTAAAACTGTAATACCTTAAAATGTTAACCTTAAAATGTAGATAAATAAAATAATTTACGCGTAAAGGCACATTCCTGGTTTTACATTCGTTGAATCAACTTTAAAAATATTTGGACATAGACTTTCATTTTATATTGTAGATCTTATTAAGTATTATGTGGCTGTAGCAAATAGCGGTATATTTTATGTTTCGTATTCACTGACGAAATAGCAGCTTTTATGTAAGCAATGCCGAAATAGGAGCCGCTATCCCACTGTTTACAGAAAGTAAACATTTTTACGAAACAAAAAGATTCTAATTTCTGGTAACCAAACAAGAAAGCGGCGTGTATTTACCCAAGCCGTTATCAGTACAGAGGAGGCTTGCCGGGTGAGCGAACTGCGAGCGGCTTTTCTAAATAGTATAACTGCTCCTTAAGCCTCTAATCTTATCTAAAATGGCCCCTTTCTCAAATATTAGCCTTTTTAAGCTTAAAAGAGCTAAAGTTAAAGCTTCTCGGAAAGCTGGAAGAGTCGACGGAGTTATTTAAACACCGTAAAATAATTATTATTCAAGGGTAAAGGCTTAAATAGTTTAAATATTTATTCAATTATTCAATATGCAATGTATGAAATACTACAGAAAGATATTAGAACCATATTATTATTGCGAAGATAGTAAGTAGCACTTACAAGGAAATCTATAGAGAATGACAAAATGTCAGCTTATTACAAGTGTCCAAGAGGACATTTTAAATACGAACTTGACAAATTCTGAGTAAACATCGGGCAAAAAAAAAAAAAAAAATGGCCCGAACCCTTAGCGGTTTTAAGAAATTACATCGTTTCTTCTGCCTACTGTCCACTTAAGAGAGATTTGTTTCGAAATAAGAAGGACTAAATAAGTGCTCATGTCCGTTTATTAGAAGATTCGACAATTATAACTTGAATTTAAAATAAAGTAAATGGAACAAAGCCGAGGAAATGAGAACTGTCTGCTTATAAGAGATGTTCGAAGTGTTCTCTGAGAGAAGTTCCATCTATGAAATATATTTTAACATTAGGATATATATGTATAAACTGATTGATATTTGATCCAAATGTAGAAGTTGCCATTTTTAAGTTATTCTCTTTCCTTATCTACGTAAATCCCTGAAGCAAACTTTAATGGGGATGACAGAGTCAATCTATTAGATCTTGATTTTTTTTTTTCCTGATCTTACACGTACTTTGCTATTCTTGCCAATGAAGCCCCAGAAGACGCAAAAAACAACGACATTAAACTAATTTATTTAATATATCGAGTTTAAAAATGTTATGAACATGTACATATGATCTTGTAGCAACATTTCATAGATTCGTTTTTAGGTAAATGAAATTGTAAAAAATGATCAGATCTTCAAGCAAACTACCCTGCGAATGATCCAAATTCTGCACCTTTAAAAATATGAAGCCACATTTATTCAATAAAAACAAACTATCTATCCAATAACATAAACAGAATTTATAGAACTGCTGTTTTTTCTATTAATCTACACTTACAAATAATACTTTTGGGGCAAGAATCAGGTCGATATGATTTTTAAACATTTAGAAAATGACCAGAGAAATATAAATTACTTGACTTTAGTGTAAAGGAGATAATTCTAACAAAAAATTCATTTTTTTTTATGATATAATCCTTTTTTTTCAGTTTATAGTAGCTACCTTTTTTTGTACTAATTATTTTCATAAGGGTAAAATCTCGTATAAACCTGCCTTGAATAGCTACCTAATTAATTATCTCGCATATTACAAAATGAATATAGCGGATGTAAAAACTAATTAATGACTAGAAACCTTTTCAGCGACTTGAGAGCTGCTAAAAGATAAAGCACTGCAATGTTTAGTTTCTTTGGGACTCTTGCGAAAGAACTGAGATTTTCCGGCCCCTCGTAATGTGAACTAGGGTTTAATTACGACTACCTACTCACATTCAATGAAAGAGTTGATAAAGATGAACTCATTCGCATGCTCTTAATTACTTTGGAAATAAAATCATCATAGAAGTAAAAACCCAAGTAATTCACTTTATCATAATAAAAACACTTCAATCCATCTTGACCCCTATGCACGTTTGATAAGGAGATTTCTCCTATTTCTACCTCATTCCAATGAAAACATCTTAATGTTTAGCAGACATATACGGTCAGTCTCTGACGGATCTTGATGACAATTTTCTTTTAAAGTTTTGGACAAAAAAATATTATACACATACAATATTTTGCCGTTTGCGCCAATCGGCTTTAGAAGCCGAGAAAAAAAAAATAACATTAAACTATTTTCTTTTATCAATTGAGTTTAAAAAAATGATATCGACATGATTCTTGAACTAAAGTTTTATTTCTGAATCTAAAAATTTAAGAAAAAATACAACTGTTCCAAATATTCTTTTTTTGGATAATGAAATAATAAAAAAATAATATTCCTAAGAATTCTTACATTATGGATTTTTTACGCAAAAAATTACTTGATTTGAATTCACCACCCTCAACAACTTTGAAATATTTATTCAATAAAAACAAAAAATGTCAAATTATACGTACAAGTATAGTAAAGCAGAGTAGAAATCTATAAAGTTAGTATGCTTTAAGATCTAATAATTTTTTTACAATTTCATTGTCCTAAATCTAAACATATTAATAGCTTTATTTTTCATAAAATTCCTTGGCGCGAATGGTAAAATACGTGTCTAATACTTTTCAATCAGAAAACTCCAAAAAAATAATTCATCCAATCCGTGAGGGATTGACCTTGTCTTCCCTATTGTAAAATAAAGGAAAAAAAGGGATTCCCAAAGAGGAATCCTAAAGAGGAACGCGAAACGTTTAATGGTTAAAAACATAAGAAAATCCTAAGGAATTCATTTCTCGGTTAAAAAAATATTTATAGTTTATATATATTTATAGTTAAATAGTAGATAAGTTACATAAGCATTCAATGTTTAGATTATAGTTTACATAAACTGAACGGCGGCATGATCATAACTAGCTTTTTTTGAGATACTTAAAGGAATCTCGCCTTTCTGCAAGGGTTACCATTATAAAAACAAGTTACGCGTTATATTGTCAATCAATACTCCATTGTTCGTCAAAAGGAAATTATTTTTATTTTACAGTCTGTCTGGTAATTGATAAATTAGGTAGTGGCAATAACACAATGAACTTTTTTCATGCATTCGTAATTTCGCAATAATTTAAAGAGCTTGAACCTTGGTAGTTGCTCCACCCAAGGGTTCGATTCCTTCTAGCCCATTAGCCTTCGATAACAAAACTACCAACGGCTCCGTAACATGCCTAGAAAAGGAAAAGCCTACTCCTAAACAAGGCGAGCTCAACATGTTACAAAGATTCTTCGGCTTGTCTGTACCAAGACATCCAATTAAGGTTCTCTTTTTTTCAACATCGCGTTTTTGGTTGTGTGTTGGATAATCTGGAGATATCCATGGGTACACGATCGCCAGTAATGTTTAGAATTTTGTTTCAGGATTCCGTCCGCAAAACTGATCACCGAAACAACAAACAAAAACTGTCCACTTGTGGGTCCTTTACAATTTTTTTTATGTCTTTAGAATTTAAATATCGACCAAAAAATACACAACTTTCATCACCTTAAGCAATGTTGGTATTATGGGCACCTGAAGATAATATATTTAATATTTAAAAAATGCGAAAGAACATAATAATAAAAACGGCCTCAACTTGAAGTAAAAGTTTATAAGAAGGCGTGGAAGCACTGGTGTCGATCTCAGTTGGAGTTAGTAAGTTTTTATGTCCATGCTGATGAAAAACTATGAAATCGAAGTGTTCTCGCTGATTTTACAACCATTGGAGGATATTAACATATTATACTAGTCATACAGTTTTGTAGTGTACATTATTAGAATTAAATCTACATAATCTTTAAACTATTTGTAGCGAAATTTATCAGTCGTTAGCCTCTTAATAATGATTGGGGCTTTCTTTGTGTTGGTATTACTGATGGACTTCTGCTGATTGTTTTTTATATGATCCTTTTAATTCGTAATCGTTGATTGCCGTATGAATGTATTAGAAGTGCATTTGAGAGAGCACTCAAGGGAAGGATTAAAAGAGAGAAAGGAGAAAAAAAAACAAGAAAAAAAACAAATTTATATAAACACATTATAACTAAATACGTTTATATATGCATGAATGTTATTATAATATTAAAATAATATTTTACAAATAGTCTAGAATAGATGTAAAGTATGCTGTGTTAGAGCAACCCAATGTAGTTTATATCTCTCTATAACATTAAATTCCGTCGGAAGTTTTATCCTACAAAAACGCACAGATAATTTTCCATCTGCCTCCGAATTTACAAAGTAGCAGGTAGAAACGTAGAAGATAGCCAATCTGATGCAAATGCCAAGCTCCCAGAACCCTGGAGGAGGGTCTTTGACTCCGGGTGCTTAGCATCCGGGAGGGCTTTAGCCCGAAGTTGATCGCCCTCACACGAGAGAAACAAAAAGATTAATCCTCTGAGGCGTGGAAAAAAGAGGAAGAGATCGTAAGGAGCGGGCTGGGTCGTGGGGCACGATGGTGACGTCAGTGGGGTACTCTTCGGTCAGCGGGGTAATGCGTGCTGCAGTCACTACTCCGTCCTGTATTCGTGTTCACCGTCGGCGGCTATGGGACTGCCGTCGTCTGTTAGCGAACATAGCCCTATAGCGGGGGGGGGGGAATTAAAAATGGTGATATTTTCATTTTTATTATATATTAAAAAACATTTTAATTAATCCATTATTAGCGAATAAAAAAACAAGAAATCGTGGAAACTGTTCAGTTCTGCAGGGATATATTTTATGGGTAAGGCCATGATGAGGCTGCTGTCTAGAGGAATGACAGTTTTTGGGTTATACGCAAATAACGTATTTGCTCTTTTATTCTTAGAGTGGTGTAATAGCAACCTACAATAATAAAGGTTCACGTCCCGAGGTGGTCATAGGCTTTTTTAATCGAAGTAAAAACTCCTTGGCTATGCTGTCCCTCGGATAGGACTAAAATGGTGGTCCCGAGCCTGTACAGGTACTCGTTAAAGATCCCTACCCTAATTATTCTGGGTAGAAAAATTTAGAATCCCACTGTAGTGTCATCCGATTAGCCTTAGTTGCATAAACTGACGCTAAGTGTGGCATATAACAATTACAGATGATTATTTCTGTTACAATTAAGAGTTCCAGACTATTGTTGGAACCGCAACATTATATTAGTAAACATTATATAATACGTAATCACATGTTCTAGGTGTGAGGGGAATGTTCTAAGCTAGCTGGAATCTTTTATTCCGGTCTAATATAATAAGCGATGGACTAAAGGCCTTTAACAAATTTATTACTAATTTAACCAGACCTATTTCTTGGTATCCATCGTTCATCAAGGGAAAGTATAGTTTCCTGACAAACTTCCAACAGATTCTAGGTTAGCCTACTGTGATGACTTTTGCATATGAGCAGTGCTATATTCGTTTTATCTAAATCATGATTTTAAATGATTTCGTTTGGTTTGACACTTTTTTCCTTCGAATTAGAACACCTTTGTAGATCATTTGCAGCCTGAGCTATCTCGCTTTGCCTTTCCCCAACCTGAGCCCTGGTTATCCACTTTGCTTGATGTAGCTTCACCACAGACCCGCACGCTACAAGTAGGATGGATAGCTCAGAACTGACTTGCAACATCCTTAGCCCACTTAATCCTTCTCGGCTCCAGTTCAAGAGGCACAGACTGATGAGCGAAGTAATCCTCTTTCGTCTTTCTCTGCTAATCTTTAAGCTCTGGTATAACGTAGTTCAGGTTATCATGCGGATTCTTTTTCTTCAAGATCATTTAAATTTTCTTTACCTGAAATATTTGAAGTTTTTCTAAAACAGCATTTTTGAAGA
Source organism: Aelia acuminata (assembly GCA_911387785.2). Classification (NCBI taxonomy): domain Eukaryota; kingdom Metazoa; phylum Arthropoda; class Insecta; order Hemiptera; family Pentatomidae; genus Aelia; species Aelia acuminata. Next base: position 91,100,223 of record OU426983.1, on the reverse strand, counting down.
TATTCAATTTTTTAAAAGCTTATATGAATTTAAATAGGTTTGATTAATAGTATATTGGTAATGCCACAATGTATTAATCATATATGTTGGTTTTTCTTATTTATCTTTTAATCATATTTTTCCGAAAATTCAATTCTTTTTTTTATGTCATATTTAGCCAAAAACAGGAGAAGTGGCTAAATAGGAACATGGTTTCTTCGTAGTGAACGAGTGTTAAGTGTAGTTATTATAATTTCCGTTAATACTGTTATGATCGGTCGCTGAGCTATTATTAAATTCTAACATCTCATTACTGATAAGATCTATTCAGTTGGTTTAATAGCCGTCAGCAGGAGCCATTATTTCGGTATTTTCACGAAATTTCAAAGCTCGACAATTAAAACCTGATTTTATAACAATCCTGTTAAATATTAAAATTCGTGCGTTGAACAGTAATTAAATTTGATTAAACCCCTTATTCACCGTGATGACACATCTAGAAATATCATATTTATCAGTCTACAACACATTTTATTTTAACACAAATGTCAACATTAGTTGACATGAACAAACATTAGAAATTTTAAATAAACCGACAGTACATGTCATTGAAAATTAAGAACTGTAGGTATATGTTTAACTTGACTATTCTGTTGACATCCCACCTCGATATCGAAAAAGTTTTAATGGTTAAAACGTGAGAATATACAACTAGAGGCGGTGTATTTAATATGCGGCAGAGGGCATCTTCCATGTTAGCTTTTTTCCTCTAAATATTAATTTACGATTCAAAAACGTGCTACTTCTACTGTGTAATATACATTATTTTATTTTTCGCAATGAACAATAGTTTTATTGTTCAGATTGCATTTTTACTATTTTTACAGTCACATTTCTTTTAAGTTGCATCGTGATATTAATAAATATTGTAACACTTATGTGGGTTAAGAAATATTTATTCAACAAAAATATACAGTTATCAATGCAAACGAATAAATAAAACTTAAATATTTGAGCAGGTTACAAAAATGATAACGTTATAACACACTATCGGTGGTCTGGATAGTACGATATTAGAAGGAAAATGTTTTAGTATTTTATTTTAAAGTGGTCCACAATATTTTGTAGTTCGTGAAGAGTTCTATTGCAAAAAAAATTGATAACTGATGTAATATTTTATGTGTAGAAATATGGGAGTATATCCCATATCGTTTATTAATATTTACCGAAAGAAAATAGTAAGACTTATCTAAGAAAGTGAGCATGTCTAAAAACAAACGTGCACGTCCTTAAATACAATGTTAATTACGTTATATTATTTGAAATCATCCAACAGAGTATCTTATTAAAAATTAAACTAAAAATTTTACGGAATAATTAAATTTCCTAGTAATATGTCGTACCTTCAACAATAATTCAATTTAAAAAAATAAATAATTGTGTTAAAAATAAATTTTCTAAAAAAAATTCTCCTCTCCTGGTTCATAGGTGACCGACCCTGAGGGCGGAAAATTGCCATTATCGAAGAATGCGGCAATTTGCCGAGGAAATTGGGCATTATTGTTATAATTTCATCTCTCTCTCTTTTAACCGGTCTGTGATTTAGCGGCTAGTTCCTACTTCGTATACGTGTTCCCTAAATTATTTTCATCAGCAATAACTGTTTTTTTTAATACCACTGCACTAAAAGTTTAATTTGAATAATTATTTGTTATAAGTTATAATATAACCTTCAGAAAACAAGTATTTTTAGCTCAATTCTTCGAAATTTATTAATTTAGAATTTTTTTAGATAGCATGATCATTGAAATCTCGATCCTGGACTAGCTGTCATGCCTTTCTTATCGAAAGCCAGTGTTGGACAACTTTAGCTATTTTTTCCTCCGTAGCCAAACCAGCGTAGCCTATTTTCCTCAATTATATATTTTCGACTAGTTTTTCACCGAGATTGCTTTCAATTGAAGTGGTTCTGACCTTGTCCAGCCTAATTTTTTTTTAGAGTATTTGAAGTTAGCTCTGTGTTTTGTGGCAATTGTGCAGGTTGGGAATGTTTGAAACACCGGTTTCTTCACATTTTTTCTCACATTGTTCTCTCGTTTTTTTTTTTTTTTTTTTTTTTATTATTGAGGCACAAGAGATCCATATGTTGCAGCACTTTACTTCTAAAATAACTCACAACTTTGAAAAACTTTCAATATTTAAACTATTCGCAACCATAAGATAAATATACTTCATTCGATATTTTTTTTTTAGAGCTTTTAAAAATGTTCCTACTATAACAGCTAAAAAATGTGATATGTGCATCATTAATAGTTCACTTAATATCATCAAGCAATTGTATAACGTATATCGAAAGAATGACATCCGAAGTCATACGTAAAATATCATTTTATTTTGTTCGTTTTAATATAAATAAATACTTTCTACTCTTCTTTCTCACTCTACTCACTAAAACAGAATAATATATTTGATAAAATATACTTACTTTCTGTAGATTGTAACTGTAGTAATTGATTGTAATTGTTCAGTAATTGAATTTCCTCGTAATTTTATTGTATTTAACCGTATTTTATTTTTATTGTAATATTATAAAAATTGTATTAAAGTTTGAAAATGACCCAAAATTTTTAAAAAATGCATTTTCGTAGATGATGAGTTCTTCCTTAGCAAATCAGAATAAAATAATAATAAAAATAATTACGATATTGCTGAAGTTTTGATATTCTCATGAATAAAATTAAATTATTTTATTGTTATCGTATATTTGATATGAAAACGGTGAAAAAAACAAAATAATAACAGGCTAAGAAACAACCTCAGAGGCATCCTAAGGATGCTCTGTCCAATTTATAAACATTGTTTCCAGCCATATATGCAAGATATTCCCTGCAAAAATAAGGAACACTTATTAATTATGACTAGGTGTAAAGACAATGATCAAATTTTCAAACATGTGAAATATTTACTAAGAATAAACATTTAATTTAAATTAGAGAGGATATAAACTGTTTATAGTTTTTTTTTTTTTTTTTTTTTTTTGTCTTTGAGATTTTATCCAAATCCTATCTAGCCATGTTTACAGTTTATCTGGTCTGAAAAATTCTCCTTTGAGATGAATAAATTTAATATTCGGGTCCTAATTAATAATTTGGGTTTTAAATAATTATTTAAAACCATACATTGCGAATTATTATTCGCAATGCACTCAAATCGTTTAGTTAAGCCATCAGTATATCTCATGTATTTTTTTTTTTTTTTTTTTTATGTTAGTTGTTATATGAGTTAGAGGTTTCAGAAATTGTTTATGGCGAAGAGATTTATTGGATGTATTTAAGTAGGATTGCAACAGGCCATCAGATGCCTTTTCGCATTAAAAAGTACATAAAATTATTCAACAGACTCGCGACAATAAAAAGGTATTACTGCATAAAACTGTACTTCGACCCATAGTCAGCTATGGCCGCGAAACATGGGTGCTGACTAAGAAAAGCTTAATTAAACTCTATACGGAATACGGAAGAGGAAAGTTCCCAGAAAAATATACATCCCCATACATGAAATAAGCGTTAGCATGTAAAAATAAATAATGATCTGGTAACCTACATACAGAAAGGGAGAGTTAGATTGATCGGACACAAGGCCAGATCCAGGAAGACAAAGATTGAAAGGGACACCTGGATGGATGGAGTGGAGGGAGACCTCCGATAGATGAGTGTGAGAATGTGGTGGCGAAAGGCGTGGAGGAATATTGTGGAGGAGGTCCAGGTCCTTAATGGGTATTAATGTCATACAGTTAGTTTTATTTATTACTTTATTGGAATATTTCGTTTGCTTTCAATATTTAAATGTTTAAATTATATAAAAATTTTTAAATTATATTCTGGTCTAGGAAGGCCCCAAGTCGCTATCCTACATAAGTGTTATTTTTATTATTATTATATACGTTAGTTATGAGAGTCTATCAGATAACGTTTCGAAGAAAAGTAAAAGTACCAATCGCGTTTATTATTAAAGGTATTTTTTTTTTTTTTTTTACATCAGAATGCCGGTTGTTTTTCCAAGTACTCGATCATCAAAGTTCAGTTATAATAACAGATCCTTGCGGTGATGAAGGCATCGCAACGGCCAAGGACGCCAACCACACCCAACATATTCGCTGCTATACGTTAAGCTGCATCTCTAATTATACATCACACTGGTTCAGTTATCCCAAGGTCTGCTCTACATTCCTTAGACCGAGTAATGGCATCGATAAATGACTATTCAGAATACATACAGTAGCTATGTACTGTTAGTGTTTTATCTCAAATACAAACTTATCAGATTCTACGAAATCTAAATATTCTTGATACAAAAGACACAAATGCAGTAGTGGATGCAGGATTTCATTTTGTCCAAGATAAAAACCTGAGGTCTGCGGATCTGGATAGATGGGTCATATAGATATCCTATAGATAGGTCAAGGATCTATGGATAGGGACAAGCCAGGGAAGAAGTTCCCTCACTTTATACAGGTCACTGATCAAAACTAGATTGTTTTAGATTTAAAGCAGGTAACTTATTGTAAATATAAGGATTGTTTAAGTACTAGGCTCAAGTAATTCATTACTGGTTAAATAACCATGAGAAAATAAACAAATTTAAATATATATACATTTACATATATTATATATACTTTTTTGATGGATCGGACCCGAAACCTGGCAAGTTATCAATCCTTGACCGACTTCATTTACAATAATATACTCTTAATTTCAACACTTTACTGAGAGCTTAAATTAACGGCATTAAAGAATAAAAATACTTATAAGAAGTGAACGATATGGTAATGCAATCAATTCTAAATTTCATTTCAGTATAAACTTATTTTTTATATCCATTCAGATCAACACACTTGACCTTCAAATATATCAACACACTTTACAATATAGCACATCAATAACGTTATCTTAATGAGTAATACATGCAACAAAATTCTATGATTGTACCGTCAGCCCAGTTTCTTCAAGACGGGGAACATTTCAGAAGAATATCGGGAAGCCAGGAGGTATAAAAGAAATTTTATCATGTCTAAATAAATAATATCTTACTAGCAGAAACATTCTTGTAAACGCGATAAGGTGGCGCCTACCACAATCCAGTCTTACTCAATATTTTCACGTTTCTTTTAATACGGAGTTATGAGCTTTGTCATACGATCCCTGCACTCAAGCTTGCAGGAATTCGACATATGGAACACCCGGGTAGCCAAGTAGCCCCAGATCTGGCTATACTTCTTACTTTACCAGGAAGGAAATTATGAAATTTTCAGTTAAAATTAATGGGATGGGTCTCGATACAGGTAATATTTCGAGAGATGAATGAAGAATACTAGGGCATTTATTGGCTTCATTAGACCCCAGATTTATTCCTGCTCGCTGTGCTCGCTCTTCAGAGATATATAAAAGATACCATTGATACTGTTACCGTTTCTTTTAAATCGATAAAAAAAAAAGATTAAAGTGTTAAAATATAAATATGATTCCCAGTTTTCTCTGTTACCATTTAATCATTACCCACGAATCCCGATATTTTAAGCTTTCTCGAGTGGAAGATGTTGAACGGAATTTTAATTACGTTTTCCCCTCATTTCTTTTTGAGACTAGGAGGTAATTGAGTTAATAAATTCTCCTTTTGAAGAAACCAAAAAAGGAATGAATAAAAGATAAAGCCCCTCTCTAGAACAAACTGCTAAATGCTAAGCAAAGAAATCAGGGGAAGGATGGTAGCTAGCAATCGGTTTGTTTGCTTTATTTTTCTTATTCATGTAACTCCTTTTCTTCTTTCTCCTTTTTTTTTTTTTTTTTTTACTATATAATTATTGTCAATAAATCTTTAATATTTCATTTTTTTAATTAACATATTAATAAATATATTTAATATTTTTTTTAACATATACTTTTTTCCGACCACGAACAGACGATTAATTCAATATAATTTAAACATGCATCAGTTCTCTAGAACAATATTTTTTTTAAAAAAAGTCACTTTTAATTAATGATTAGTATTATATTGTTTGTTTCAAAACTATACAATCATTCAAAGCATTTGCTGATTTTGTATCCGCTAATCTGAGATATTATTGGACTGATTTTAATTTTTCTCCTTTTTCGCCAAAAGGAGCGGAGGATAAACAATAAACTTCAAAAAGAATTGTGACAATAAAAATTATCTAATCCAAAAAGGGGCTGAAGGGATACATGATATGGAAGTTGTGCTTCAGATAACTATATTTTATCGAAGAGTATTTAATTCGATTAATTGAATAACTGGATGGTTATAATATGGAATAGCGTAACAATTATTTATTAATTAAAAAGAAATCGAGTGTTATAAATGAGTTATTGAATGAATGACAGGAAGTCGACAAACAAGACCTACTGTCTTATATAAAATGCTGTGCTCGACTTGCTTTACTGTGTGGGGGGGGGGGGCATCACCGTGAAAAGCTCTTATTTATAATATTACATATCATATTTCTATTTCACTGTATGTTATAGCTACTCTAAGTTAAGTTATAATTCTTTTAACTTTGAATATATGTATTTTTATTAACTTTCAATAAATAAAGTAATAATAATTAAATTTCCCAGGCAACTCTTCCATAGATATTCAGTTAGGATATCTTTTGAAATCATAATCTACAGAAGGCATAATTAATGTAGTCATAATTCATTTAAACATAATTAAAATCCGTTATTTAGCCTTCTCGTAAAATCGAAAATAGAAGGAAAAAGAACTGACACGGGTCCATCTGTCCACTATTAGGTCAGCAACTCCTGAAACTAACCAAGTCTTCAGCTTAGTGTGAATGAAACAGTGGCGTTGGTATGATTTGTAGGCGACGAGTTTTTCCCATGTTATCATGAAATCAAGTTTGATTCTTCGAAGAGAAAAGGAGCCTTCACATTATTCCAGTCTTATATTAAATAATATCTACGTCACTGTTTCATACATACAAAGGTAAGTCCTGGTTAATCTGTACGATTTGCTGATAAAAACACCTTAAAAATTGAAATTTATTCCACTGTTGTAGAGCATGTATCTACACTGAGGAAAAATGCCTTCTCAATCCGATCCTTTCAATTTTTAGTCCTTGAGCTGGTCGTGAATGAGCAAGCAACTCGATGCTAGCGGACAGAGCCGTACAGGCCTGACCTCTTTCTTAGGCATCTTTCCTTGGCATCTTTATAATGCGGTTGTTTTTGCATTATAGTTCAATGAAACTAAACAGCTAACATTTTATAACAACGGTTCGAAAATCATTAAGGATAGATCTTCCAACCTGAATAATAAATAATGTCAGTTCACTCCAATACGATTGGATTCGATTAAATCGAAAACGATTTAATTTCATTTGGTTTCTTGAACCGCTGGGGTGGACAGTTCTAATACTGCACTAAGGATTTTTGATACAGCTCCGCTGCAGGGTTCCCTGTTTCCTCATAATAATATCATATATAATAAATCCGTTAAAAAAAAAAAAATTAATATTAACTTATTTATTAATATTTTGACGTGATTGATCAGACTATTTAACTATTATATATAGATTTAACTATTTTAGATTCTCGTTGATACTTTAAATGCTTGGAAGTGATAGCAATAAGCATAAAATCTAAAAATTCCTAATTTGCTAGGATGATTGATGATTAGGACTCGAAGACTATATTTTTTTTTTTTATTTTAACGTTTTCAACAAAATGTATGGGTCCTAATCAGGGATACAACAAAACAAATATATGAGTGAAAATAAGCTATCTATAAGTAAAGAGGAAATGTGAGGCTTGTACATAACAGAAGGAATTCATATTCTTGAAAATAAGATTAATTGCAGGCAGAACGAATGCCATTAATAATAGAAACATAGAACTATGAAAATGTTACATGGTCAAACTTTGAAGACCAAATGAAATTCATCAATCAAGACTATAAAGCCGTAAACAAGAACATATTACTAATTGGATCTTGTTTTCTATTATTTGTGTCATTCTTTCTGTGAATAATTAATCTTATTATCAAGCACATGTATTCCTTCCGATATGGCTGTACTTCACATTTTTCTTGTTAGAGTTAGATACCTTATTTTTACTTTTACTTACCTACATATGAAATATAATGTAGGGGAAAGTATTGCGATCATGAAAAATTTTGACTTCGGTTTTCAACAGAAATATACGTTTTGAGGCCCACTGAGTTGAAATAACCAAGCCCTGTAAAATGGCTTTGTGTGTTAACAGACTAGCTGATTTGCTAAATAGCGTTTATACACTTATCAAAATAGGTGGTTTTCTAATTTAAGAAGTTTCGTAACTGAAAATTATGTAATGCGCGTACCTCACCATAAGTTTTAACCATACATTCGTTTCATTTTAGCCCTAAAGGAGACCGACTTGTTTTTAAAATCGCAACGCTGGTTTTTAAAATAAGGAGAATGTTTTTGACTAAAATTTCTGGATATCAATCATCCTCAAAACTCTTGAAGATAACAGTCGAAGATTTTCCAACTCTAAATTAATTCATAATTTCTTTTCACAGGGTGGCCCAGTGGTTTTAGTTGTACATCGGTTTCCTTGGAGAATTTTCCACCAGCCGTGAGTACCTTTGACTAAATTTCTATGTTGCTAATACTAAATTAAAATTATTATTATAAGCTTAAATCATACAATTTTATTAATTATATCCTAACAATGGTTCACGACAAAAGGAAATCGTACAAGAGCAATTTTTACCAATGACTATTGTTTAAAATACTACTATTTGATTACCCTGAACAGTTAAGTTCTATTACTTGTCTGTAAATGAATATTTCCCCTAACTTACACTCAACCTCATATAACAACAGGCTTTCATGTCTTCAACTTGCGTGAGGGCTATTCTAAAGGTCAGGTAAGGTAAATATAATTAATTAATAAAACCAACGTCACGAAATATGCTGCAATATATAAAAAACATATATACATATATACTTAGTAAAATATACGTTGTATATTCTACTAAGTACATACTAACTATAAATATATATAGTTAGTAAAATATACAAACGGAAAATGTTTAAAAATACGATTTTAATCTTGCATGAATTACCGAACCGTATTTAATCGCTGAGGTTTCGCCACGTAACGATTATCCAAATATAATACCCATGCTGATGTAATTTGAATTTCTCTGTAAACTTGACGTAACATTCACTTTGTCTAATTTATATGGGCAGTTAGGTACACCCTCTCAATATGGTTGAAAAGTAAGTTTACTGTTGAAACCGATTGCGCAACCTAATAATTTTCACAAAACCAAAAGAAAAGGTTAGAATTGGAAAAAATCAAAGTTCATAAAAAAGAGTCTAAACTCAAATTTTTTATCGATTTTATGTCACATAATATTTTCTTAATGTGTTCTTAATCATAATAATTCGATGGGAATGAATTCATATAAACTATTTATACAATAAACTTCTGTTATCATCTTTCAATCATAATCATCTTATGATACCATCAACATTTCATTATTCTTAAACCCCAAAACCCAACAAAAATATTCAATAGATAACTTTAACGATTGCATTGCGTCAAACTGTATTCAAACCAGGATTTGGTGTTCAATATTATAGGAAGGTTAAATTTTCTTTCAACCGCTGAAGTTATTTTTATTGTATCTATCTCTATTCTATTGCTTCTCCTTTTAGTGCCTTTCAGCGTAGGGTAGCTTTTTGCTAGGTTTCTGGCTGGTCGGAGATGCTTCCCCCGATGCTCTGCAAAGACGATCGTTATAATCGAGGTAGGACATCCTTGAAAACCCTCTAAGTCCTCTATCATCTGGGAAATATTCTATAGATGAGGATCTCTGTGGTCATCCATCCTGGTAAAAGACGGTATCACTTTAGCTGGAGAGTTCCTAGGAGCTCTTTCATTGGCGCCACATTTAGTACCAGACGAATCCTCTCATTGCGGATACAGTTACCTTGTTATTTGACCAGTCCTCCACAGGAATCCTATTTCAGCAGCAGTGATTTTGTTCTCCTGCCGGTCAATGTTCTACAATACTCAGCTCAAAACTGAGTAAAAGAATGTAGGATGTCTAGAAGATATGAATTTGACATTCTTGCATGCTTTTCTATTCCCTACAACAATGTTGCATACTTATTATTAGTAAGGATAGATTTATAATTCCTTGCATTACGTCATCATTATTTATTATGAGAAAAATAAAAAAATCTAGAATCAGTTACATACAGACATAAAATGAAACAATTAGGTTAGGACCACCATGAATATTAACAAAAAGAATATACACATGTACTTATTTCCGTCCCCTTTGGCTGTACGGACCCTGCAGCATCTTTGGTTCATTGAGCCAGCCAGCCCTTCTGCATATCTTTTATTTATTTTTTTCTAAGAATTTAGCAAAATCCTATTTAGTTCTGCATATTTTGAGGCACCGCTTTCCAGTTTGGTGCTTGCAGATCAGCAACCTAATTTGTTTATGTTTGTTGATTATATCCTAATTTTAGGCCTTCCGTGTGATATCTTGCCTAATAATCATTGTGTAGGAGCTACCATATGTAGATTTCTACAAGTTTTATCAGACGTATTGACCAGTTTCTGTAAACAGTTGTAAACAGAGGTTCTTCTCCTCTATTCATTAGTATTCTGGTTCCATATAACACCGGTAATACACGATATTCACACAATGTGGATTTAGATCCGATTTAAGAAAGAACCTGTTTTATACTGTTCTTTACAATTTTTTATTCTTAAAATTATCTTCGACCATGCACCATTATGGTACAAAAGAAGCTGAAGCAATCCAATCAATGAAATATTTTTTGTTAAAAGTAATAACTCAAATAATGTAAAAAAAATATGAAAAAAGGTCTTTTGAATAAAACTTCGAGAGGCAAGTTTTATTCCCTGTAGGACAAAACCCATTGCTGTTATTAGGTATCGAATTATTCTTGGCAAGGATTTATTCCGGGCCCCCGAGCCGGCATTAACTTTGTCGGAGAGTTGGGACTCGGGCGGTGGGTCACCCAACTTGGATCTAATACAGAAAGTTGTAATACACACTTTAAATCCTCTTCAGGGAAGGGCCAACTTGTCATTCCGAACTTCTTCTTGGTTTAAATAAAAGTATCGGAGATAAAAAATGTATTTCGTTTAAATTGTACTTTTTTCGGAGAAAAGTCGCAGGAAGTTTGATAATAAGTAGTGTCCGACCGAAACCAAAATTTTAGCCGAAACCGAATTTCGGCCAAAGACCTAGTTTCGGACAGAAACCGAAACTTATTTACATGTATATATATAATACATGTAATTGTGTACTATAAGCTAATATTTACGAAAGGTGCAAACCGTATTTAATGTGCAAATAGTTTTGAAATTTAAAATATCAAAGTATTTAATAGAGATTTCGAAATACCAATTTAGTTCAGCTTTTTGAGCTAAATATCTTTTTGTTAAAAAAAAAAAATGGTGAATGGAGAACTAAATTTCATGAGAAATTGAAATATAAATGTTATAAGAAATCGCATAAATAATAATAAAATTGTTTGTTGATATTGGACTTAAATTTGTACCAATGAAGGTTTCGTGAAAAAAAACCCAAAAACAAATGATAAAATCAATCCAAGATTCGTTTCACCAATTATTTCATTAGTTCTGAATTTTATCTGTTTTGTATTTATCCATAGCTATATGAATCTATCAAAATAAACATGTTCTTTTAATTTTATTTTGATTTTTTATACTTCAATTATCTATAAAATAGCGATTAATTAAACTTGATGGGTTAAGAGTGACTAAATGAATTGCTATTTATTAGTGAATTATTTTGAATTCTTGCATTTAAGTCTATATTTCTTTTCAAGGAAAAAATTAGGAATCCGATTAATTGAATTTAGAAAAGATTTTTTTATCCATTTGGATAATTGGATTCCATTTGAATGGCTAAGTGATTTAAAAAGAAAACTCATTAAGTATAAAACGGAAACAAACTTTTTTCCTTACTTTTCTTTTATTTATCTCCAATTAGTGGAATTTTCTTCTTGGGTCATTACCATTCTTTTTTCCAGCTTGAGGAATGAACTCAACTAAATAATATTTAAAACTGATCAAATTAAATAAAAAATGTGGTGCGATGCGCGCAACACACACACCTTTCACTTACCAACATGTGTACTTAGATTAGAAATCGACGTGTTTTGATAAATATATAAACGCCTTTCCTTAAATTCACACATTTTTTCACATTCATTTACCCATTTTTTTTGTTTTTGCTCTCAAGTACAGGTACACTAAAATTGTCTACTGTTATATAAAAGTCTTTACTTGTGATAATTCGGCAATGCAAGCATAATTCTACCAGTTGTCTGATTTTATGATTCTCTATGTAGTTGTTGAAAACTTCATTTAGTTACCATGAAACAAATAATTTCCATTAAATGAACAGAACACCTTTAATTATAAACAATCTTCTGTCATTAAAGACGTACTGCGCATCCGTGGGCTCAACGTGTTTTATGAGTTGACGGGATATTTTTCTCCTGTATATATTTATTTACTTGATTTTTGTAATATCTCATATTTAGCCATTTCTTGCTTTTAGGCATAATGAAAGACAGTTAATTTCGCCATATAAACAAAAACGAAGGTACTTCATAGCAAAACAAAAACGTCCCCTTCCCCATTTAAGCCTTATATCAAAACTTACCTGGTATTAAAGAATAATGGATCCTCATTAAATATAATGGGTTTGAACAAGATCGTTAGACCAGTTTTTGAGAAAATCGAAAAGAAAAAAAAAAAAAACGTACAAGTGAGACAACATTTATTACATAAAGTGCCTCATCCGTTTGACCAATTTTGATGAAAATTTTTCTGCCACATCGCGGGCATATGCATATACCAAATACCCAATTTCAGGCTCGTACGGTTTTTAGTTTTTGAGCTAGTCTGTTCGCACACACAGATCATTTCGCGGACGGATTTGGTTATTTAGACTCAGGGGACCCCAAAACGTGTATTTCCGTGGAAATACTATATATTTCATATAATATTAAGTGAAATTAAACATCTATAAAAACTCTGAACTAATTATTTAGAACTAAAACAAAATGTTCCTTAACATACTTGAGTAAGACATAATACTATTTCATTCAAGAACTTTATTATCATACAACTATAAAATATATATATACAGTACCGGTGAAAAGTTTAGACTCACTTGTATTTAATTCACAATCTTCAAGTTTAAAAAACTAATTATAACTCAAGAGATAACATTTCAAAAATTATATGATTGTTTCGAATATATTCTATATAAATAAAGATGAAATTCTGTTAGTTTGTTTTTTTGTTTGTTCTTTATAGAAATACATACCGTTTGTCCTGAATTCTCCGAATTTCGCTTAGTGGTTCTTTCAAACCAGGTGCGAACACCTGTCCATATTAAAATTGCATAACAGCCAATCTTTGGGTATATTCTTTATTGTAAAAAAAATTGTTATGATCTCGTTTTACATTAGATTTTTGCGAAATCAACCGTTGGAGTGAAAAAAATCTCATTTCTGTCCTAACGAACTTTTCTGGACCCACGGCTTTTCTCATTGTTTTCAAAATTCCATGGGTGAAACCGGGATATTAAAGCTAGTTATAAATAAATTAAAAATAAAATTATAGTTGTTACGTAGTCCAATAAATAAAATGTTGTTACTTTATTTTACAAAATCTAAGGGTGATTTCTCTATCTATTGTCTATTTCTATTGTTTTCTCATTTCCATATATTTCAGATTTCATTTACATAATTAAATGCATCTTATCATTTAAAGGAGTAGATTAGTGTGAAAGAAGAATGTACAGGTAAGGTAGAGGCAAAGCTAGTCGATATTGTTAAAAAATAAAAATAAAAATATGAGATTAAAATAATAATTCGATTTGTTTGGTGACCGTGAACCATAATTAGCGGGACAACCGATGTCAAAACACCACGACATTTTACTAAATCAGTATAATGCTGATTGGTGTTGACCGGTTAGCCCGGCGGAAGGCGGACAAAGGCGTCGCGTGATTGGTCGCTATCCGACTTTGCACCAACAAACAAAAGCTGATCCTAATTGATTGCTCTGTGTCACAGCCCGATCCCGCCAATCGGCCAACATTTCTCTTCCCATCGCAATTCAAACAACGAGGCGGAAAAATAAAAAAATCAAATCGAATCTCCCGTTTGTTTTATTCAATTTGTTTATACGTGGATGTCAAGGGACGTCGTCATTCTAGAACAGAAGAGCCGTATTGTGGAGTCAAAAAATTATATACATCGTCGGCATACAAAGGGTACGTTTTGTTAATGGAATATTCTGCGAAACCCGAATATAGCATAAAGCTATTAAATTCTGATGAAACGCCAAACGCAACCTTATTAATGAAAACCAATTACCAGCTACCGTAGAAATTTTCCATCAAAGCCAAGCTTTGGAATTTCCAACCTCTCTCACGATGGCTCCAATGTCCTATCCAATATTAATCTAACTTGATTGCGAGTTTTAACGTTGTGGGTTTATCAAATAACAAAATAATACTCTCTACCTCCTGGATTCCTATTGCTATAAAATACATTGGGGATTAAATAAAATACATATCAAGAAATTTATTTTAAAATTTTAACATAACAGAAATATTAAGCATTATATAAATTAAATAATCTAGCACACAACAGGTGGGGGTGGAGGGAGTAGGAATAGACAAAAGATATAGATAATCCTCAACATTAGGTCTCTTTTTTTTATTTTATGTAGTAAAGAGGGGAAAAAAATCATTATTTTAAATGACATTTACTTGAAAAGAAAGTTTAAAGTAATCTCATATATAAAAATGCAAGGGCCGGATAGCTGCTTCCTCAAAACTCGGATAAATTTAAAGCATTTACACAATCTTCCTTTTTAGCCAAATAGCTGCTATATCTACTTTTATATTTTATATTTGTGTTTCCGGTTTTCGTCCATTATTTTTGTGAAAAAAATAGTTGTCTTTCTTTGGTACAAAATGAAAAATAAATCAATAAACAATCACGGAATTGGGACGATTATTAACAGTGTTACGGCATTTATTTTTTTATATATTGGAAAAGATTTCCTTTTATAAGGAATAAACAACGCTCCATCCTGTAGAGTTCAGGAGCGACTATCAACATCTATATAACATTTTTAAAAATATCAGCGAAGTTTTTTTCAATTCTTCCTCTTCCAAAGCAAGTTTTAATAGTAGATTATGCTCAACAATGTTTTTGGGTTAAATCACACCGTAACACATTTATTTATTATCCTATACTTTAATATTATAGTGAGCCACAGCAAAGCGTGGCTTTAGCTGCTGGCCTGGTTTATTCAGTTAATTGCTTAATTTCATAATGTATCGTAAAACTCATTGAAAATTGGAAATAGTTGAAACTGAGAATCATAAAAATATAATAAAATTTAAATTCTATAACATAAAAGATCAGCAGTGCCACTCATAGAATACACCAATTCCTGTTATTTCGGACTTCTTTTTATCCGTAGTATAAACGTAGCAAATGTTGTTCTGAATATTAGCATATCTAATATTAAAATAAATAATTAAGCTGTAATGTTAAATTCTTGTATTTACCATTGTAAAGACGAGAAGATAATTTCACAAAACCAATTCAGGAGAATCAAAAAGATGAAGCCATTATATAAGGAGGCAGAGTTAGTGAAATACTATTAATATGTAAGTCTTACGGCGGAAAAATCAATTTGTAATAATTTGTTAGTATGTAATTTTGTTGTAGTTTTACGGATAAAAAATAAAAAAAACTCATTTATAAAACCTTCGAATGATACACCTCATCTCACTTATTATTATTGTACTTCATAACGGGAATCGGAAATCGATTTATTGTTATTTTTACAATAGATATCCAAATTTGACTATAAATTTTAAAAATAAATAACATTGTAGTAAAATATAAAGTTATGTTCAGCTCAATTATATATTGTAAAACATTAATGCACAAATGCGGATTTAAATAATTTTATTTAAGTAAAATTATTTTCGCAAAAATGTCGAACAATTAATACTCAAATTAGTAACAAAGTTACAAAACAGTGAATCAAAAGTAACTACTTAAGACTAAGACACTAGGTCAATCGCATCTTATATGATCCGCCGTGGGTCCCCCCAGAATTATCTAGGACAATCCAAACATATGATCGCGTATGAATACATGACTGTAACCGTTCCAGAAAGTTGACATGACTGCGTAAACTGACATGATAGCGTAAACTGACATGACTGCGCATGACTGCGCAACAACCCACTACTGCTATACCCTTATTGCCTGTGAGGCATGGAAGGGAGTAAATAAATAAATTTGTAATAAAGATTGTAGTTTTATTAAAAAATTTGTAAAACTGACTATCGTGGTAATCCATGAACTCATCAATCCATCCTCTCTGATAGCTTAGATAAAATAAAATACCGACATATATCATGGCATTAAACATTGAATGGCACTAAACATAATACAGTTTTGTGAAAGCTTTCGGAAGTTTTGTTTCTTCATTATTTCAATTTACTTTATCATTTCCTGACCATCATTTTCCAATCCGTACATCTTTTTCCCTCCGGTCTCGATTCCGCTTCAGATTTTAAGCTTAGATTCCTCATCCTTCTCTGGCAATCTATAATTTACCAAAAAGACAAAACAATTTTACTTAAATCTCCGATTCCGATAGTGGATCTCTTATCTGGGGCTTATTTATTTTTTTTAGTAATATTTTTTCTGGAAGTAGCATAGAGATGATTGAATTGGTCAACTCGTTCCACATCAACAAATACTTGACAACATTGCGTAATTTTTTGAAAAAATGTCTAATGTGGCGTGAAACCGAAACAGATATTTATTTCTGTAACATTGTACGAGTTTTAGAACTTTCTGGAACGGTTACAGTCATGTATTCATACGCGATCATATGTTTGGATTGTCCTAGATAATTCTGGGGGGACCCATGGCGGAAGATCATATAAGATGCGATTGACCTAGTGTCTTAGTCTTAAGTAGTTACTTTTGATTCACTGTTTTGTAACTTTGTTACTAATTTGAGTATTAATTGTTCGACATTTTAGCGAAAATAATTTTACTTAAATAAAATTATTTAAATCCGCATTTGTGCATTAATGTTTTACAATATATAATTGAGCTGAACATAACTTTATGAGTGTATATTTTACTACAATGTTATTTATTTTTAAATTTTATAGTCAAATTTGTATATCTATTGTAAAAATAACAATAAATCGATTTCCGATTCCCGTTATGAAGTACAATAATAATAAGTGAGATGAGGTGTATCATTCGAAGGTATTATAAATGAGTTTTTTTTTATTTTTTATCCGTAAAACTACAACAAAATTACAAAAATAAAACTGTATACAAACATACACACACACACACACACACTCCAGGACTTCAGCCGCCTGGAGCCTCAAAATCGATTCCATGCGGCGCCAACTCTTTTCTAATGCTCTTCAAGATCGGAACATTTGAGAGAGAAGTAAACAGGAAAATAGAAAACCTAATGACAAATGGTTGGTCCTTTCTTTAGCCAAGCCTTGCGAGGCTTTTTGGCTTTCTAGGTCAGGAGCTTGAGAGAAGCGGAGCACGTTTTGTGTTTTTTACTAGAAAAACATTCGACAACGAACTGTCAAAAGGATGGAGAGTGGGAGAGAATGCTGTTATGTATGAATCAGGTAGATCTTTATGATTTATCAAATGATTTTTTAACGTTAAAAAACATAAAAAAAAACTATTCTAAAAAAAAACGTTTAAGAATAGTTCTAGACCTTTTGTTGGAACGAACTAGCAGTTGCAATAAACTATCAAAGGACATGTTTGTGACTACAATGTTCGAGTACCATCTAAGCCGGCCAAGAAGGTTCTAGACTGTTCTCTAAAGACTATATATAAGGAGCAATGGAATGAAGAGTCAGTCGTTGTTGTGAAGCTCAAGTCATATAGTTTTTTCTGTGTTACAAAGTGATAATTTTTTAACCTGTTTAAATATTTGTGTTTTCATACTTTGTGTGGCATTGAAAATTGTTATTTTCTTTGAATAAAAATAGTTTAACCCATGTTACAATATTATTATATAACATTAACCTCATTATCTTAAACAATGGGTTGTCCGGAAAATAACTATAGAAATAGGTTCTTTTTTTTTTTTTTTTTTTTTTTTTATTCCTTCAGCTTACAATGAATTACAAATCATATGTCTGTTTATATGAATTTGATCCTCAATCTATTATCTGTATTTACATTCCTGATTTGTATATAACAAGGCTCAGTTTGTGAAATTTAAAGGACAATAAAACTCTTTTCCAGTAAAGGAAAAAATGTGGCATAAATTGTAAATAAGATTTGCGCTTTGTATTGTAATGATACAGTTGCCGACAGTTCAGAAGAGGTTTTCTGGAGATTTCTCTCTGGAAGACCGTACTTGGGTTGGCCGATAAACGATTGATATCAAAGCTGTCGGTGCAAAAAATAAAAAAAAATAATAAAAAAACTATATAAAATAAGAACACACACTGTTCTTATTCTTCTTGCAATGGCCTCATCGAAGCCAATTTCTGGTGAATGGCATCAATTTGAGAACAATACATTTCGGCGTTAATTATTTCGTTTGGAATCAAGAATTTCTAGTAAATTAATCAGAAAGAAGCCTACCAAGCAATAATCAAGGCAATGATGATCTCTCGATGAGTTAAGGCTTAGGAAAAAATCGTACTGCTTCTCTTTTGACGAGCTGGGCGTCCATGATTTTCAAAGGGAATCCACTTTTCAACACAAGAGACTATCCTGTCAAGAAAGTGCAGTGCAAATTTTTTAGACTTTAATTTAATGCAAGAGTCCAGCTTTTTTGCCTTTCTGATTGCGTTGCGGTTGTCAGCGCCTGATGATTTGCTGTACTCGAACAGTTGTTAAGAGAATTGCGAAACTTTTCTGAACATCTTCATGAAGAGACGGAGTCCTTCTATGACCGTCCTCATGATGGGTCGTGGTAACTTCAATTCATTCATTTCAATATCATATATATAATTTTTTTTTAATTTAAGGCGTCAACCACCAGGGTCATCATCGTTAAAGATCTTTATATAAATATAAATAAGTAATGATCTAAGGAATCCAATACAGAAGTCTGTTATACTTTATTATTTTCATCCTGCGGACTATAAGAATATCTTGAATGTGATGCTCTGAAGAAATAAATATGTAAATAAAATCATCGAAGTCCGCCGTCCTTTGACAAGGCGGTGAGCTCAAAGGGATAAAACAGGACGACAAAATGAAAAACCCCGCCTGCCCGACTTTGCGAAAGTAATTTAAGTGCCCGCATTGCAGCCAAGGTGCACGGGTCTGCATCCTGCAGCCGGATTACTCACAAAGCTCCGTATTCAACAGGCAATTCTCCATGTGCATTCCGTACTAAAGAATCGCACAGTAAGCCCATGAATGAGGAATGATATGAATGAGGAAAAAAGGAAATGCAATAGAATGGTATTTAATTTATAATCATTCATAAGTATAACCATTAAATAAAGGGAGTACAATGAAATCTTACAATTATACATCCAAAACAAGGAAGAGCAAATAAATTAATTATACTAGTATAGTTTTTTGTAATTAAAACATTTCTTTACTAATTATCAATACATATTTTATTGTAAATGAATCTATCGAAACAAAAATGAGATGATTGTGAATTCAAGACACGGGCTGAAGATATTGGCATGACGTAATTCTTCCACGCAAAGGAGTAACGGAAAGATTTAGCAACCCTCACAGGTTAAAAAAAATTGATTAAAGTTTTAAAAAAAATTCAAAGATTAAAAAATAAATTAATTGATGGTCACCCAACAATTATTTTATAATAGTTTTAAGAACAAATTTTAAATTCATTACAAAAAAACAAAAAAGCATATCCAAAAAGTAAGTATATCCACAAATCTCATTGCACCCAATAAACATAAGTATATTTTTTCGAAAATAGAAAACAAACGATTTATCCAATACTTGTATACTATGAAGGAAAATTCATCTTTTTGTGAAATTTTCTATTACGATTTTCTTAAACAATTCAACTACAGTAAACTTCCGATCATTTGCGGGTTGTCCGCAAAATGGCTAAAAAGACGTGAATTCTGTATTGCTTTTTTATTCAACACATTATTTTATTCCCTGCCACATTTAAAAGAATAGCCTAATTCGCAATATTATTTTAATTTTTTTGTTGAATAAAAATACTAGACAAATGGGAGTACGATGCGTTCCCAAGTCCTGACAACCTGGAAACAGAACTATTCGTACAATGGCGAAACAATTGTGGATTTCAATGAAATCCCACTGACCATAAAATAAAAGACAATTTGATGACGAATCGATGATTTAAAAATAAAAATAAAAAATCAGATCAAAATTTTTAATAACTTAATAATAAATTTTTAATATGATTTTTTTTTTATTTTTACTCCTTCTTTACAAAAAGAAGGAAAAAGAATAGCTTTTCTTTGGACTCCATCCCATTGTGGCATTGTAGGAAACGAGAAGGCAGATGCTGCATCCAGACTGGCTCGAACAGGGGATAACAGTCAAGTCAAATCCATAGACATTATCCCCCGAGAAGACTGGGTGAGGCACGTGAAATCCAAATTAATGACACAATGGAATGAAGCCTGGAGAAGGAACCCCTCCAAACTGCTACAAATAAAAGCAGATTGTAAAAAATGGTTGACCAGCAACAGAAAATCTAGGAGAGAAGAAATAATCCTCTGCCGTCTTAGAATAGGTCACTGCGAATTCTCCCATGCATACCTGCTTCACAACCTCGCACACCCTACCTGCGTCAAATGTGGTGCCCTGATCACGGTCTCCCATATACTAGTGGACTGCGAACACTACCAGCCTGCAAGGACAAAACTAAAAATGAACACATCATTAAAAGACGTGCTATGGGATACCGAAGATAATGTTGAAAAGCTAATGAATTTTTTGAAGCTTACTGGATTTTACAATAGAATTTAAAAAAAAAAAAAAAAAAAAAAATGCCAATGAACCCTTCGGGTAGAGGCATATCAAACCAAATAAATAAATAAATAAATAATATGATTTTTATTTTTGTTCTCAAGTGAAAATATCACATCCTGGATATTTTATTTATTATAAAAAATTGACCTTAAAAAATTATATAATTTTTATAAACGTTATCCATGATATACATTGAGTCTGCAGCTTTAGGTGAAGAGTATTGTTATCAACTTCCAGCAACAGAACATCTTTATCTTCGAAAAACAATAGAAATTTGGGCTTACAAAAAATATATAAAACTCAGATAACGACTGGTAGCTGTAGTGAACACTCTCCGGGAAATATGTTTTATAGAGTCCTTTAATTGTTCAATAAACACCCGGCCCTAATATCTTTAAAAAAATAACTATTACAGAATATAAAAATTAATGAATTTGGATAAAACGCTCAAATACAATTTTAAAATGTATTGTATCTCCAATAAGGTCATTCCTATTCTCTGATCAATATTTTTTTTAATCCCATTTTGATCATTATTTTTAATCAAATCAATAAATGTCAAAGATCAATTTATTTTTTATTTATAATCAAGCATGATTTATACATTTTAAATTAAATATAATACACTCTGGTTTTAATTGTTTGCTATTATAAATTAAATATTACTTATCATAGTGAAATTTGTTTTCCTCAGAACGATATCGTACACTCTATTTATCGCTTCCACTTCCTCAAATGTAAATTAAAATTAACATACAATATAATATGATCTATCTTCGGAGGGGTTATTGACATTTAGATAGTAAACTTAAATATTACTTACAAGCATTGTTTTCACTGTATTAAACAGCCCGCTAGTGTATTCAAAACACACCCGCAGACAATAATGCAAATGAGAACTGATTATTTGCATGATAATCGCTATACCGCTACGCTAAGTGTTTCCGAATCCGAGAAGTAAGCAGTGAATACCATAGCTGTCTGTCGTCTGTAACGAACCATAGGTAGGTCTTTGAACTCAGGTTTTTTTTTTTTTTTTTTTTTTTTTTACTTAGTATGAATAAACTTAAAGCGCAATATTAAAAACAAAGGTGGTTGTCACCAATGGTGCAGTGGTTACATTAGTGGTGGCATTGCAACCTACAATACTAAAGGTCGCGAGTTCGCGTCCAACGGTGGCCCTAGGATTTTTTAATAGGAGTAAAAAATCCTTGGCTATGCCGTCCCTCGGGTAGGATGTAAAATGGAGGTCCCGAGCCTGTACGATGTCAGGTACTCGTTAAAGATCCCTATCCTAATTATATCTGAATAGGCAAAATTTAGGACTCCCACTGTAGCATCGTCCGATTAGCCTTAGCCTAGATTAGCCTTAGAGTAGCATAAAAGGGACATTAAACGAACAAACAAACAAAAACAAAGGGCAAGGTTCATTTATCCATAAACTATTTCCCAACAGAGAAATACAGAAAAGATTACTGTTTCCTCCAACCCTTCGTGTTCCCATAGTATTCTTATTTTTTAACAACAGTACTAACGTTTTAAAAAATACTAGTGAATATATCCATTAATTACTACTTACCATTACTACGTTAGTAATTTTAACATTCGGCTTATTTGAAAGATGACTGAATTGCCAACTAACCTATACATAAACATAAATCTTAATCGGAACGCAATTGTGCACATGGCATTGTGAACATACAGCAAATAATAATTTATTGTAAGTACGGAAAGTCGTGGTAATATTTTTTTTATACGCACTTTATTCTTTTTTTTCTAAATTTTTTAAATGTGAATAAACCTTAGGAAGAGACGCTTACAGAGGAATTTCGAGACCAAATCTTTAAAATTCCTAAAATTATAATTACCAATACAGATGATGAAGATTGATTCGGGTAAGAGGACTAACTAGGAACCCCAAACACTATTTACTGTTCACCGTAACCAACGTTTCAAACCATATTGCAGGTCTTCATCAGCGCTTGCTTACGAGATCTAAACTGCTATAATGTGTTCTCCCAAGAAGGGAACAGCCGCGTCTTGAAGTACATTATATTAGCAAACACTAAGATGAAGACCTGCAAAGTGGGTTGTTTCCAACAAATAGATAATATTTAGGTCTCTTAAGGACCTTTTTCCCATGGTGCATCTTTTCCCCTCTTTTTGCAGTAAACTAACAAACAATACAATAACCGTTCAAATATATATGAAAATATTTAAACCAGGGAAATCAATCCAGTTAACGTTTGAATAAAGTGTATCGTGGCGCGAATAAACATAAAAATATATGATTATTTACCGAATGAAAATTACTAATTTCTGAAGTCATTATAGAAGGATGTTAATGCTAAATAGTTGGGAGACAATGAATCGAAAAATCGTTTGAGTTCCCATTTATAGAAATATAATCAAACTATTCCCAAGGCCCAAATGACAATTTCAATGACATCCCTCGCCCAACGTCAATGATATCAATTCCCGGAGTTCTCGTGATATTTTGTTTTGTGGCAATAATACCTGACAGGCAACCGCAATCCTCTTAACTTTATTGATTCAGTAATGTTCTGATCAGCGACTGCCGTAGAATTCATCCGAAAACTTAACAAGAATAGAGAAGAATTGTAACGTAACTTAAATCAGTGATTTTACTTTATGCTTAAACTATTAATCTTTAAATTTTACAATAATAAAATGTCTAATTATGACTTAATCACCCGTTTCATCTACCCAATATGTCCCAAAAAGTCAATTCTCTCTCCTATTTATTTTTTGCTCCGAGTGTGACTAGACATAAGATAATTATCATCATATAATATATTATTTCTCAAAGCCTTTTTCTCTTTGTCGGTACGCCATAACTTCCTTAATACTTTATCAAATTTCATGAATGAGGCATCATTCATAGGCTTAACCCTACACCGGAAAAATATACCAATCTTTCACTTCGCCTTCGGTTGCGAGTTATAAGCGCAAAACTCGCGGTTTTGGTGATACAGGATCAGGATGGTGATACAGGATGGCGTCAATCGTTTCAGGTTTCCAAGGAAAACATTTTCGGTCATATATATTTTTTCGATTAACCGCTTAGTTTGCGAGTTGTAAGTGAAAAACTGCAATTCACAGGGTAAGTTTCAAAATAGTCGCAGGGCTCTTTGAAAGGTACCATTTTTTCATTTTATCGAGACGAACATTTTTGGTTATGACACTTTCTGATTGCCGCCGTCGTTTGCGAGTTACAAGCAAAAACATGCGATTCCAGTCAATAGAATCTGCACACTCTCTTTCCGCGAAACCGATATGTGTATTTACATAAGTACGTGGCGTTTTCCAGGTGCGTTCTTTCAGTGACATCTATGTCTGTGTAAAACAAACCCACCAACAAACATAAGATGATCGTAACTTCAAACATAGTGTTGAAAGAGGTCCTGTAAAAACGTAAACACTATGTAAATATGTAAATACCTTAAACTTATGTTTAAAAAAATAAATAATCTACAATTTATACATATCTATTCTTTACTTCAACCCTCACCTATGCTAATGACGCACTAAACACGCACTATACGATACTAAATATACGGTGTGTACTATAATTAAGTGGGCTTTAAGTTGGCTAGAGTGCGAATATTTCGCACGGGTCAGCTAGTATTTCTTATTATCTTCTATTTATGTTCGAATTTCTAATTGTGATCGAATAAGAGACACAAAAGTTTACATGTTCTGTATATTATTTGTTCTTTGCCTATCTTCCTAACTTTTAGTAAAGTTAAATTCTCTCTTTAAATGTCAACAAAATTTCCAAAGGGTGGCTGCAGCCCTCCCCCTGGATCCGCCAATGTTTACGTACATCCCTGACTCAAACGTTTGACTTATTCATACAACCATTAAGAGATGAACTTTTTATAATATTCCTATATAATAAATAGTGTTTCTCAATCGCAACAATACTATTATTATATGATTTATTTGTTTGTTGCTCCAAGCAGAAAAAAAGAAGAGTAAGAAGTAAAAAAAAAATTATAATTAAATTATTCGGTAAAACTTATAAAGTTAAATTAAAAAATGTTATCATTCCATTTTTATTTCAACATGGGAGAATAATATTGATTATTACAATAGACCGGAAGACACGATTTATCTTGTCTAAAATAAAAGCTTTTTCCTTTTTTTTTTTTTTTTTTAAAGAACCTGAATTCAAATAATAAATACTTTTATCCCCTTATCCTTGAATGAAAGTTAGAATGAACTTGACTACCTGTTACGGAATGGATAGTTATGTGATGCAACAGTTTAGAACTGGTTCGACCCGTGGCCAACATAAAATACGCAACCGTACGACTTACGTAAACGCTGAGAAGACCTTGTTTTTAAGGTTACAAATTAGCCTATGTAGTATATATACACTTATTTTATGTTATTATATTTAAAGGGTCAGGGGGAAAAGCAACGGTAGTCCACTTTTTGTTGATTTGAAATAAGCGGTGTCATATGGTAGTATAGGAAGTGTACTTTCTTTTCATACTTGTTACAGTCGAGAAAAAAAAACGATAGTCCAATCGATAGTTTAAAATTGAAAAGAAAAAATCGATAGTTTAAAATTGATACAAGGGGGGAAAACGGCTGAAGTCCTAACGGGGAAAACGGCTGAGTGTCGGGGATTAACAGTAGTCCATTTCTGTGGTGTTTGTCTGTGGTTGAAGTGTAAATTAATAATGACTTAGTTCAAGCGAAGATTAATACAAATGTACAAAATCAACAAAAAAAAAACACGGACAAATGTCTGATGTTATGAAAAAACTAATACTTTTAACTCACGAGTCAGGTGAAAACTGTTTTTGTAAACGATTTAAGTGTTTTGAAAACGTTCCTTTATCAGCAAGAAACAAAATATTATCTAATTTTAATAATATGTCGTCAAGAGATGAGCAAAACGCCTTCCTTGGCGGTCTCATAACTGTTAATTGATAATATAGTAATCCAAAGTTAATTGATATATAGTTATTTGTTAAGTAGTCCCAGAACAAATTCTGAGGTATCAATACTGGTTCAAGGGGACCATAAACCTTAAATTTAATTTTTCTCAAAATGGACTAGATTGGACTACTGTGGTTTTTCCCCATGACCCTTCATTTATTTTTTTTTTCCTGTAATTAATGGTGAGGCACATTGGAAAAGATTTATCGGAGTTAAGAAACGTGGAGTTTGTACTACTTGAATTGATATATAAAAGCCTTGAAGCACGAGATTCACCCAGCTCCCCTGTATTAGCGCCCCGTGAGCCAACTGGAGACAACCTAAAACTGACATGGTGTCGTTAAAATAATAATTTTATAAAAACCAAACGTACAATTGAAGAGCTGTTTCATTTTTTTTTTTTTTTTTTTTGCTTTAAATTAAAAGATAAAAAAAGGTAAAAAAAAACACCGATTTTGATTAATTAATTCGGTACCGCAAAGCAAGACTGTCCTTTCTCCTAATTATAAATTTCATATAAATTAAAGAACACATGAACAAATCCGATCGCCTCCTGAGAACTAGACTGTCTTCAGTCCATTTCAATAAAATGTATTCGTTCAACACTAGACTTAGCGACAGTCTCTGGCTCTCAGGTACTTCGAAAACTTGAAATAGTTTCGCTTTTCAAAATCTCGTGAATCTTTACTAAATCGATTATTTTAATAGTGTCAACGGATTTAGTTTGTTTAATTTGATATATTTCGACACCTACCTCGAAATCCATAATAATTGACATAAGACAGTCTGGCGTTTGGATACCGAATTAACTATTTAGAACTCCATATCCATAATAAATGCATCCTACTCATTAAACATACATCAGTTTTTACATTTAAAAAATAAATAATAATACAGGCAACGACCCTAGATTGATTTTTATTATTTCTAATCACTTATAAGTTGAAATATATCAAATGAATAGTTTTATCCCTTTTATAAAAATGTGGTACGTGATATTTCGCATTAAAAAAAATGGTTTATCATTATTTAATAAATTAAATAGAATTATTTGACAGTGATTAACCGTCTAAAAATTTATTGATTTTTGATCCAAATCCATTTATCAATGATTGATCCCTGTTTTGATTGATTATAAAAAAATGATTTTATATAGACTTTTTAATAAACCATATATAATACAACATGAAATAATAAGGAAAAGTTGCATAACTTATAAAATTTAAGGTATATACCTACTATGACGCTGCAATATTGCCTTAAGGAGCTTAATCAGATTATATGAAAAGCAATGCATACTTTTTCTTCTGAAAGAAAATTTCTTATTAAAACTTTTATTTAAAGTTTCGTTATTAATAATATTGATGCAAATCCCTTCAAGGGCAGAGAGCATTTAAATAGCATTTCTTGTTAAACTATCAAAGGATTTATCATTCAAAACCCAGTCATTGAAGGAACTTTCAACATTAAAACTTCTCATATTTATTCAACTTTTATATCTTATATCTTAAATATATGCTTTGAAACACGCAGAAGCTTCTTTATGTCTGTAGGAAATCCTGTTATTTAAAAGCCCGGCAATAGAAGCTAAGAAATTGGAACTTCGACTCCAAATAACGATCACAGCGATACTGATTAAAAATGATCGTTTCTAAATATTATTCAGGTTAATAATAAACTATAAGCTAAGAAAAAAAAAAAACAAGAATAATCAAATTTGTTTAAACATTAACTTATGGTTCATAAGAATAACAGAAAAATGATAATGTGTGTCGATAAAATATTTATATCTATCAGAAAAAAAAAACGATGCTTATAAAAAAAGCTTTCACGAAAAATCAAATACGCTGATGATTGGGATTCGTCTCTTCACTTATTTTTCACGAGAACAAAAATAATCGGATATTTAGGTTTGTTTCTTCAACCTTTTATTTCTGATATTTTGTATATTTCTTAAAATTTAAATATTTTTGCGAAATCAGTATATTATTTTTCACAGCAAAATTTGGTCACCCATTCCACATTCTATGTCGAATTTTTTTTCTTTCGCTCTTATGAACAACTCGATTTATAATTTCAATTTTTACTTTCACTTACCTATATATGAAATATATAGTAAGTGGAAGTATTGCGATCGTGAAAAAATTCGACTTCCGGTTTTCAACGGAAATACACGTTTTGGGGTCCCCTGAGTCCAATTAACCAAGTCCCGCGAAATGGTCTGTGTGTGTGTGTGTGTCTGTGTGTATGTGCGTGTGTGAACAGACTAGCTCAAAAACTATAAACCGTGCGAACCTGAAATTGGGTAATTAGTGTATGTATATGCCCGCGATGTGACAGCAAAAATTTTATCAAAATTGCTCAAAGGGAGGGGGTACTTTACTTAATAACTTTTTAAGTTTTTTTCGATTTTCTCAAAAACGGCTCTAACGATTTTGATTAAAATGAGTATTTGGTCTATTTATATGACTGAGATACGACTGTAAAAATTTCATTAAAATTGATCAACCGGATGGGGGACTTTACTTAATAAATTTGTATCATTTTCACGTGTTTTTTTATTTACTCGAAAAAGGCTTCAACGATTTTGATCAAACTGGGTATTTGATGTATGTATATGCCAAAGATGTGATAGCCAACATTTCGTCAAAATTGGTCAAACGGAGCGGGCACTTTATTTCATAATTGTTTTTCCAATTTTTACCTTTTTTTCGATGATCTCAAAAACGGCTTTAACGATTTTTATCAAATTCGTCATGTTTAACGAAAATTAGGTGTTCTTTAATATCAGGTAAGCTTTATCATTATTAAAATTTTCTGAGGGGGCTTTTTTTTGGGGGGGGGCCTTTTGTTTGTTTGTTTCCTATAAAGTACCTTTGTTTTTGTTTATACGGTTATATGGAGAAATTAACTGTCCCTCGTTACGCCAAAAAATAAGAAATGGCTAAATATGAGATATGATAAAAATAAAGAAAAAGTAAAGATGAGAAAAAAAGAAAAATATTCAGTCAACTCATAAAACTCGTTGAGCCCACGCATGCGGAGTACGCCTTTAATGACAGACCATTGTTCATAATTAAAGCCGTTCTGTTCATTAAAGAAGTGGCAATTAACAAAATGCATTAATTTCTAATATATGTAAGTAGGTAAGTGCAAGTTGTGTGTTGCGCGAACGCACCAGATTTTTTTTCTCTAGAGATAGTATTGCACTTTCTTTTTTTTATTTTTAACCTGAACGGTTGAAAATGAAATTTTAGGATGAGATACTTTCGTAGAATTTTTAAACGAAAACCGTTGGACGGAGGATTCTTTGTAAAAGTTACAACTATGGAAGTTCATAATTACTTTTCCGAGACCATTCAGATTAATTTTACATATAAATCTATTTCATTCATCTATTCCTTCCGGGACATTGAGATTTTATTATAATATTTGAATGTAACATAGGAAAAATAAACAAAAAATAAATTCAGGGAAGTAATCCCCGGTTTATCAAGGGTCCAGTTATTTCAGTAGTATTTAACGTTAAATTATTCTATATAATTGCAACAAACTATATGCCTTTCGGCTTTATATATTTTTTGCTATAGGCCAAGAGAAGTAAGAAATGTATCAATTTTGTTTAATGAAATCACAATTCTGTTTATTACCTATGTTAAAAATGGAACCGATGATCTCGTCTTCAGCATAATGATTAGATATATCAAAAATACAAAGCTATTGCCCAAAAATCAGGATCATCATTGTCATAATGAATTAACTGTCAAAAGAATTTGGAAGTTTCAGTGCCTTTACTTGTGTTGATGACATGTTGAAAAAGTGGTAATGAAATATACCGTTTCATTTTTCTCCGTCAGGAAAACGTGAGGGAAAATAATAACGTAAATTATTCAAAGACGATATTGGATCACGGACCCATAATTTATATATATTGCATGGTTGGTGAAATCTACACCACTCATATTTTTTTTTTTTTTTTTTTTTTAAGGAATAACTTTTTCTAGTCCTGAAACCTCAGAATGTTGTGAACAAAGCATTTTCTCTCGAATTCACTACGTCTTTGATCATCGTCTGTAACAAGGCTCAAATTGGTTGAGTAGGTGATTGAACAAAATCTTTAAATCGATTTGTTCCTTTTAAGTTTACGTTGTCATTTAAGTGTTGCAAATGTCCGCTACAGTCCCTATTGGTGAAATAAAAGTACTTTTTGAACATTAGTGGCCAAAGTTTCTAAATTAGACTGCAATGAATGGCTATAATCACAAATTCATAATAAGGATTATTATGCCACCATTATTATTATTATTATTATTACCACTATTCCAAGTATATTATAGCAGGAATAACTCGTGTTTGGCTTATAATTCAGGATAAGCCATGAACGTACATAAATAAGAGGAAAAGTTTGTAGCTCCACAATTAAGTCAGTCAATATCTTAGCTAAAAAAAAAGATTAAGAAATAAAAATCTTTTTTTCACATAAATTTTACAAAATTCACACTATAAAAGTACGCAAATGCGTAAGAGATAGGGCCGAATATGTGATATTTATTCTAAATATTGTGTGTTTTGGGCGAGCCAAACGCTGCGGCTTAGTATGGTAATGTCGACATAAAAGTTCTCTCAGACTATTCAAATATTAATACCAGAGAGATCTTGCAATTAGTACTTCGCTACCAAACTACCTTGAGGTAGCTTAGAGTTTCATCGTAATACACTCTATCAACTTACTATTACAGATCTTGCAAAAGGCTACCTATTTTCCTTGATAACGTAAGCATGATTTGGAATTTGGTTGAGAAGAAATTATTCCGGTAGTGGAGAAAGCGAGAAGAATTATCACGAAATCAAATAATGTTAGTCGCTGAAATGCGCAGAACATAAACGAAAAGAAAAACGAGGAACATATTAAAAGGTATTTCGAAAAGTAGCGTTTAATCGCCGAGCTAGCCAAACAGGAAACAAATATGAAACAAATAATTAGCATATGGTTGGAAGTTATATATTATAATATATAATCATATATTTATAACCTGTAAAGCACGCTAAGTAAAAATATCCCGCTTTCAAGCCTATCATGAGAATCCCAAAGACCTCAAAGCAGTGGAGAGCTGCGATCTAATATATTCCCCTCTTAACCGAAAAAAACGCAATGAGAGTTCGCCAATTTCATAGTTTAATAAAAATTGCTTATAATTGATGGAATGTGATTATATCCTTGATACCTGAAAATTACATAGTGATATCCATGTTGAAAATCACATAGAGCCACTAGTTTCAAGTAAATCAATTCATAATGTTAGGCGATGATGAAAGGCACAACAGATCTAAAATGAAAACGCCGACATACTTAAATACAATTTATTTTATTCAAAATATAAATTGTTAAGCTGGTACAAACACATGAAATGTAAATTTATCAAAGGGTATTACTTTAATATGAGCAGTAATAATAATATTAGTATTCACTCTATGCAATTTGAGCCATATTTCAAATTGTTTTCATTTTATTCATGACATAGCAGTCAAAGTATATGTTCAAAAGGCGACTTAAACAGCGCAGCTTGGTATCTCATGAATATTGATCAGAGTAAATCTTATTAGATTTATAGCTCGAATCACGAGAGGTCAGCTGCTGTACTGTTCAAAGCACACGCGTTATAAACTGCTCTGTGGGATACTATTATTCCACTAGGCCTACCCAATTATACCGTTTCTATTTCGACATCAGAGGCGAAAATACTTAGTTTTTTATTTAAATTGAATGGGTTACATCTCATGAAAGTGTAATTGCAATTTGTAAATTAAATGTTCACATTATTTTAATAAATTTATTGTCACACATAAAAAGATTTACGGGGTTTTTAATAATAACAGCTAAAAATAGAAAGGACCGCACTCGACATCAAAGTAGTCAAATGTAAAATGACGAATTTGAAATTGATGTATGTGTTTATCTGTCTAAAGGTTTTTTTTATTTATCTTATGGAATAAATAAATAAAGAGTAAATTTCTAATCGAACTACCTTTTAGTTTATAGACAAAGAATGCCTCATTCGAAGCGTTATAAAAAAAATCGATTTCAATTATATGAATGAGACACATTTCCTATATTTCTGAAATGTCGTCATCCATTAAGGGGCGCAGTTAGACAACACAGCCAGTCTTGCACCTCCAATGATTAAGCTAAAAGTATTACTTTTCTATTACAAGTCTTATTTTTTCACTCACGCCTCTGCGAAACATTACGAAAATATTAATTTCCTTTTGAGGAATTATAAATAATATGACAATTATCTTGGTGGCTTAAACATAGCAGTGGCCTTATCCAATCTTGACAATGCATTCCCAAGGGAAGAAATCCCTCATGCAGCTATGTTCAGCATTTCGTGAGTGATAGTTCTAATCTTGGAGCGAATAAATGTGTTCTTCCATCATGAAATCTTTTTTGGGGGGATCCATCGGGAGTCTTTCTGATCGGACTGGTCGGGTGCTAAGGCATGAACTGTAAAGCAATAATCCTTTCGGATTATTCGAGTTTTTGGATTTTTAGCTCATTTATATTTGTTTTTAGCTGTTCCGTGTTTCTGAGAAACGAAAATGATTTTGGTCTATAACTATAGTTGACAAAAAAAGAATGTCCAAAAAGGAATTGATTAATATTCCTGAATGAAACATCCTGAAACCATTGTCGTCATCAATCATTTGGAATCACACGTAAAGCTGGTGATATAAGGCCCGTAATCACATTTAAAGCCCAGTTGATGTACTTCCAGTAATGAGAGCAACACTAATTATGTGCAAGGTTTATCGGAAATATTCCCGATCCAAAGCTAATAACTAACACGTTGACTTGAAAAAGACTCAGCAAGATTACCAACTTCATTTACAAAAGCACGACATAACCAAAAAAAAATGTTTTCAATGTCATGTAACAAAACGTAAACAGTGGAGTCCTTTTGGACCACATTATGCAACTAAAGTAATCAGTCGTTTTTTGGTGTTTGAAATGGTTTTTCTTAGATCAGTTCTTTTTTTTATCAAATTGACTTTTCCGAACTTTTTTATTTGGCGTCAAAATCATTCACGCCTCAAGCTCTATGAAAGAAACTGCTATATTCTAGATGTTTTACTGTCATGACGATCTGCTATGTCACTATTACTTAGACTTAAGAATTCCACTTCACTAAATCCATTTCGCAGCCAATCAATATCGGCTTTATCAACGCTCTTGGAATCTGGAATTGATATGACCAGCTGTAGGCAATCCTCATCCCTCCCTCTCTCTTTAATATTTTCCTCAATATCGTTGTCTTGATCAAACTTTTTCACCCAGGAAAGTCTTATAGGTAAGTTTTCCCAAACACCACATTTCGACTAAATGGGATCTCTTATAATCCATATTTTTCCAAACTTACGATTTCCTCGTAAAACAAAAGAGTGCGTTAATCCTTTGGTTATGTGTGTAATAAGAGAACTATCCAATTTTTTTTGGATTAAAACTTCTCTTAGTATTTTTTTTTTTTACAAGTGAGCAGGGTCAATCATGAACAACATTAAAGGAGACACAGTTAATCCAGGTTGGACTTTAATAAAAACATGGGTTATGAGAGAAATAAAAAATTGAACTACTTCTTCTTTCATAAGATTATTCTTTTTTATCCCTCTTATATTCTTTGTCATATAATTATTCAAGACAGCTTATCATTTTTTTTCTAAATAAGATCCGAGTTGACCTTATTTATACATTGCCCAAGTACTTTTTCGAACTGATATTATTTCAATGTTGACATTAGTGTATTGATTATTTTAATCTTTTCCAATTTATTAATTGAAATCTATTGTGTTGACAGGTATGGAGTTATCATGCTGGCTGATAGTTGGAGCAGTGGTGACTCTTTGCCGAGCCCAAAGCGGTATCCTCTACCCACGCGATAGTGAGACCAGGCAAGTCAAATCTTTGGACGGGATATGGAGGTTCCGATCCACCAATGATTCAGCTCAAGGTTTCAAAGAGACCTGGTTCGCTGAGAGGCTCTCCAGGGTAATGAAATTTCTCTTTATCCCTAATTGGTTATTTAATTCAAATCAGGAAAGGATCAGGTGGTCACTTTATAGGAATTGTGTGTCCTAATGGTAGTCTTGAATTTTGTGCTCTTGATATTGTGGTATTGATAAAATACCTAGTACAGCAATACTCAAACCTGTGTCAAGGAGTTAGGCTTCCTGGATCTTAAGCTGTTAGGCCAAATACTACAAAAAAATAAAAAATATATATACATATGATAAATAAATATCTCACCATAATTATTTAAATTAAACATTTTTAAAGTAAACCTGGAATACAAATAACTATACCACCGATATCTTTTTGTTTCTGTTCATAAACCTCATAACATCACTCTACTTTTATGATCACAAATTTAAGTTATTTTAATGAATTAACAATTAAAATTGATTCACTTCTGTATTTCATAATTTAGAATTAGAATTTTATTTTTCTGTATAACTGAAAATAACTATTTCTTTTATTTCCAGAGTGGTCCAACTATCCCAATGCCAGTTCCAAGCAGTTACAATGATATAACTCAGGACAAGGCATTGCGGGAGCATGTAGGAGTGGTCTGGTATGACAGGACCTTCTTCGTTCCTCAGTCCTGGAAAGATGACCACCTTCGGGTTTGGATCAGATTTGGCAGTGTCCACTATCTCGCACATGTGGTAAGATGCCATCAGTAGTTCAATGTACAACGGTTTTGAAGACAATTAAATTCCTAAAAACAAATCATTTTGAGCTGGAATGTTTAATTTTTTTTCTCTCTGTTTTTTAACTTCTTCCTTCCCAATCCAAATGAAATTTTGTTTTAAAAAGCAGGAAAAATATGTTTCTACTTCTACATTCTCATTCTTTAGTTTTCTCTTTAACTTCCAGTGGATCAATGGTAAGCCTGTGGTCTATCATGAAATCGGACACCTGCCATTCCAGCAAGAAATAACTGAGGTATTGAACTACGGAACAGAAAATAGGATAACTGTTGCTGTTGACAATACACTAACTGCTACCACTGTACCTCAAGGATCATTGGATGAAATACAAACGTAAGTAATATCAAATAGCACATATTCATCAACTATAAACATCTCAATTCCGCTGGTTTGCTATCTGTTGCAGAGTAAATGGGGCTAAAACTGTTCAGAGATATACATTTGATTTCTTCAACTATGCTGGAATCCACAGATCTGTTCATTTATTTACCACACCTGATCTCTATATAGAAGATGTTACTGTATATACAGACATAATTGGCTCCAAAGGTAAAAAAAAATTGGATGATGAGTGATGATTGATTTCAGATTTTGCTAATTTGATTATGCCACATTTTTTATATTAAATAAAAAGATACATATATATATAATTTTTTAAATATTATTTATATCTTAGAATAAACCAGAGACCAAATGAAGATTATTATTAGGCAAATTCTTCTTTTTTGAATGTATTAATTAAAAAATATAATTTATTTATACAGTCTTACATTATAATACAAAAAATTTTAAGTAAATATTTTAAATCTTTGTTATTTAGGAATCGTGTATTTCAATGTCAGCTATGGTGGGACCAAAGATAGGAGTTCAGTGAACTGTTGGGTCGATTTGGTTGATGCTGATGGATCATCTGTTGCCAGTACCTCCAAAGACGGAATTGAACCTAGTGGCTTCATCGGGAAAATAGAGATCCCTAATGCAAAACTTTGGTGGCCTTACATGATGAACCCTGAACCTGGCTACTTATACACTCTTCAGGTAATTATAAAATGTATTTTAATTATCAGTACCAAAGTTTAAGAAAATATTTGCTAAGTTAGAATGAGGAAGCAAAAAAAACACCTTTATTTATATGTACGAATATAAAACTGCACAGTCTTCCACATTAAGATAAATATTCTTTCATAAATATAAACATGAATTTATTTTTTCTTACGAACCTCTGGCTTATCCCATATGTAAATTTAATTATTTAAGCAATAAAAAATAATATAATAATTAAATAAACAATGGTTTTAGATACGCATCTCGACATCAACTCAATGGAGCTATAATGTAGAAGATATTTATAGGCAACCTATTGGAATAAGAACAATACATTGGACAAATTCTAGTCTACTGATTAATGGCAAACCTGTTTATTTAAGAGGATTCGGCAGACATGAAGATTCAGATGTAATTATTTATTAAAGTCTACTACCAGTATTATTTCATTTTATTTTATCCTATGTATGCATTTTAGGAACATTCATTACTAAAATTAATCAGCCTTACATAATAAAACATGCAGAATAATACAAATAACTCAAGTTAAGAAAAACATGAATTAAAGCATTGAAATTGATTCACATTGGCCTAAAATTACATCATTTTATGGTATTTTGATATTAAATTTGGCATTATAAAAATCTTCTTATTAATCTCAAACCTTCTGAACTGCTTTTGAATTATTCCTTTATTTACTTTTGTCTAACTTTATACTCTCTTTTTTCTATCTGAGATTTTTATTCCCACCAATATATTGTGAAGTATTAGATTAACTAGAAGTGAAAAAAAAAATAAATTCAACGTTATTACTCAGGTATTGTGCCAAAAAGCATGGAATAAAAGAAGAAAGAAAGCTTAATTGAGAATTATATTAGCTTATTGTTAAAAATGATTTTTTTTGTTTCATTTACTCAATAGATCTTTTTTTTTTTTTTTAATCCCCAGATACGAGGTAAGGGATTAGATTTGCCTTTAGTGACCAAAGATTATAATCTCCTGAAATGGATTGGAGCCAATGCATATAGAACATCTCATTATCCATATGCTGAAGAAATCATGGACTTTGCTGATGAGCACGGAATCATGATTATTGATGAATGTCCAAGCGTTGACACTGAGTAAGTTTATTATGGATGAACAAAATATTTAATGACCTTCCTTCATCCTCGATATGACATGATGTTTACATTAAGAATCCTCATTTCACAGAATTAATCCATTTGATTACTTTTCCACTCCCAATTTTTTCCAGAATATTTTATTATCAGTATACAAACAAAAGCAAGTGCAATGAATTGTGATTTTAGTCTTCTGGTAGGTCTATTGTCTGTCCTAGTGGCTGGTGTAGTGTACCAGTCATGGCATCCATCTGTCAAAAAGATTTAAGAAGACATTCAAACATAAACGTTGGAAATCCAAGCTTATTAATGGCCTAATTAATAGGAGCTGGCACTGGATATGGATTAGTTGCTTTACAGTCAGTAAAGAACCAGCCAGTCGGTATTCCTTTTTTTCAGCCTCCTTCCCACCAAGGAGGTGATGGCCATAATAGTCAACCATCTTCATGCTATAACATTCAGTCCACACACATGACCATGAATATCCTTACATATTTTTACACCAAGTTGATCCACTTTATCATACTTCCTGGAGAATAAATTTAATGATTTTGTTTATAGCAAGTTTTCACCAGTCCTTCTTAAAAAGCACAAAGACTCTCTCACAGAGCTAATCCAGCGAGATAAGAACAGGCCATCTGTTATCATGTGGAGTGTTGCCAATGAACCTAGGACTCAGTATCCAGCTTCTTCTGATTATTTCAGGTTATTTATCATCCTTATTTAACTAAGTTTCGTTCATTATTATGGTAAATTGAGGTTAATGTCTATTTTATTGCTTGGTCTTCCTCTTGACAAAAAAATTTCTAACAGAAATAATGATGACCTTTAGTGATTTTGTAAACCAAAGTGGTTTGTGATTTGAAATACAAATTATGAACATCACAAAGAGAATACTGATTTACTCTTGTTTTATACTTAATTCATTATTTTTTCTGTCTGGAGAATTATGACCATTCTATAAAATAAATATTAACCAACCCTTCATCATTGCTAATGATGGAATTTCAATTTAAAGTTAATATGGGCTAATATAGGGGGTAAATTTTAGATCAATTGTCAACCATGTTAAATCATTGGATACTAAGAGACCTGTTACAGCCGCTCTCAACAAATGGTACTCGGTCGATCAAGCGGTGAGTTGCTGAACAATATTGTTGACTCATCCGAGTAATCCATAAGATCCATCTTCATTTATTCTTCTATATGTTTCTCGCATGTGACTTTTGACTAAATTCTTGCTACAACACTCTAGCGCTGTTATACTTTCCTAGTGTTGCTTTAGTTCCCATTATGAGATATACCAATTATTACAAATATAATAATCACTCATGATAGGTTTCAACTACTTCAATAAAGGAAAATTACATTTATTCCATCTTTCTTGAAATTAGTTTTATGGAATTATCTTAATTATCTTTCTGGATTCAGTCTTTTATTAAACGCATTCATGTATTTTAGAGGCCTAATTTTCAATATCGTGTCTGATCATAAATATTTTCAATTTAAATCGGAATTAAATTAGTTTCAACAATAAAATTTGTTTGTAATATGTATTAAGATTCATGTTATTCATATTTTTATTTAAATAATTTTTCATTGAACAGAAAATTCCTTTTCATTTAAAAAAATCAAAAATTAGTTTATTCTTAGATGTTAGTTAGACATCTACATAGTTAGACCAATAAGGCAAATCATCTAATAAGATTAGACATAGATAATGAATCATCTGCTTGTAATATACCAAATTAAAGAATGTACGTGGTACTTATTGGCAACAAAAGTATGTATATCATTTCCTAAGTATTAATGGTTTACTGTTGGATGTAAATATATTAGTATTAAGTAGGTTAAATTCAAGTTAATTAAGTCAAAATATGAAAGCAGGCTAGAGCTGAAATGTGCCAATATTTTTCTACAAATGACCAAAAGAGAATCAATAAAATAATAAATTATAAATAAATATAAAATTATACTGAAAATTAATCAATGGCAAACATCTTTCCATTATTTTTAACAATTTACCCTAAAAAGTGTCTCGACTGAATGACGTAAGCAACTTTGTGAAGCATAAATACCACCAACATCAATATAATAAAAAAATTTAAAAATAAATATTTTTTTTTCAACATTCCTTCAACACAAAAAGCATAAAATAAAGTTTAATTCTGGTTTAATTTAATTTTAAATTTAACATTCTTTTAGCAGTTTATATCACATTTGCTGATTGTTGCTTAGCTGTGACAGGTGCGAATATAAATATGAAGCAAAAAAAAAACAAAAAAAAAAAAACATTCTTTATTTTTTTACACTTCCCAGCCTCATAACCAATAGAGTTATTGAACAAGTGTTATATAAATGATAAAATTAAACCATAAATTTAACGCTTGGAGAACAAATATGTTTAATTGGATTTTTCGAGCTTTAATTTAAATTGTTTTATGGCGGAAAAAATTGATTTTATTCATTAATTTAAATACAATATACTAGTATGTGCCTGTACATCGGTAGCACTAATCTCCCCCTTCTCTCTTTTTGTAAGCCTATGGAAATAATAATTATCATTTATTCATTCATTACCTAATTTAATACTGTTTGTGCAATCGTATATATAGAATGAGGTAATTTCCTGTTCTTTGATAGAAACCTTTCAGGAGGTCCTTCATAACATAAACATAATCAAAATTAAAATTAAACACTTGACATTTTTTAAATAAGAATTGAATTATTACAAAATAATCAGACAAATTTGTCATATTTAAAAGACAAGAATATTTCCATGTAGTGAAGTTGGAGAATTTGTTTAAGGGTATACATATAAGAGTTATTAAAATTCATTTTCATTGTTAATAATAAACAATTTTAAATATATTTAATGACATAGCTATTCGTAATTTATTTAGCCATCCCAGTGAATAAAAATGTCAATATTTTCATAACCTTTGCAAAGAATTTTTTGTTTCGTTTTGTTATTGTAAATAAATAGTGAATGATAACCCTGTAGACAGTCAACCCTTATTTCCAAAATGCAGTAGGGTTTAATATCAATATCATAAAATGCCCAGTGAAATTTATAAAAATCAGTAGAAACCTTTATTTTCTTATCAGATCTGTGGTGAATCATGTGAAAAACCTAGATTACCGCCCTGTGACTTCGGCCATTGCGCAAGCACCAGGTTATGAGTATGCTGTGAGTAATTGGAATTTCTAAGAACATAGCCTTATTTGCATGCTTCAATAACACTTTTCAAGCATATAACATTTTCAAAGCAGATATTAAGCTTAAAACTGTTGGCACAGCATAATCCATTGTATATAAACTAACATTCATAGATGTGGCTACTTCTTCATAACAAAACTATACTTAATAAACTATTAATCATCTTTTATTTACAGTAGGTTGATTGATAGTCAGGATTTTCAGTTATCTATGTTTTATTTTGGAAAGCTAACGTATCGATCCCTACATGTGGATCTTCATCAGAGCTTCTGAGTTCAGAGTAATACGGAGACTCGTAATATTGAGTCCCTGTATTACTCTGGACTCAGAAGCTCTGATGAAGATCCGCATGGCTTTCCAAAATAAAAAATAGATGACTGAAAATCTTGAATATCAATCAACCTACTGTAAAGAAGAACAGTTAACTATTACTCACCTCTAATATTTTAATTATTATATGTGTTTCCTTTATAACTAAAAAACTGACAAATAAAAATGTTATATGCATGGTTGTGTCTTATACAATATGCACGTACCTTTGGACATTCAAGTTATGTATAGAATAAAATAGAGCATAATAATATAGTTAGTTGTTAATGTATAAATACCTACAATCATTTTATCCACCAAATCACATTTGTTATAATTGTAAATACAACTTATTTCTCAAAAAATACTATTTGTAGAAATAAGAAATAAAAGTAAAAGTAAAAAATATTCCTTATGCTGGCAATCATGTTAGTAAATATATTTGTGACAAAGCTTTCCAAAATGTCATCAATTTGTCAAGTTATAAACTTCATTTTTAATAGAGTTTGTATTCCATTGTTCACTATTTAAGGTGAACTGTTATCAAGTCATTGGATTAAGAATATCTTCATTGCAGGATTGCAATGGATTGGTATGTTATTGGGAAAATTCTAACACTCTTGGTAAAATGTTGATCAAAGTTGACATTTTAAGCACAAGGCTTGGAACATCTAGCTACAAAAGATGATGGATTTCTGCTTGAAAAGCCCATTAAGACAAGACAAAAGTCCAGACTCTGTGATAATTCTAGTTGATTTAACTATAAATTACTTCTGTAACCTTGCCACACTCAGCATCATTTTCTAATATATTTCCACTTGAAAACCACTTACTACCAAGGAGATGACAAAGTTAAGCAGGTTAGAGAAGAAAAGATACTGTGGGTTCGATTTCCTTCTTGGGTCAATTAATATTTATTTCTCAGAGGCTCACAGGAAAGAATTATGTCACCCTTCCTGACAAGATGATAACCTTTTGGTTGCGGTCAGGAGTTGACAAAATGGAACACTAGGCCCAATTACTGAATTTCTTCCAAAATCTTGTATCAAATCAAACTGGAATCTCATAGTTCTACTTCTATTCAGACAAAAAGCTCATTTTATTAATTTTATAGAATACACAGATATATTTTTTAAATACAAAGAAATATAAACCAAACTATAAAATGCTAATTTTTCAGGGACAATTCATGGATATCATTGGTTTTAATCGATATAATGGTTGGTATACTGAGCCTGGTAAAACTGAAGTGATACAATTGAACATTGAATCAGAGGCAGAACAATGGCATTTGAAACATAACAAGCCTGTGATAATAATGGAATATGGCGCTGATACTATGCCAGGCCTTCATCTGGTAATATTGCTTTCATAGACTTGTAAAGATTTTTAACAGCTTAATGATGATCTGCCTTCTAGAGAAGCAGATTATTTAATGAAAATAATCCATTCATCCCTTAAAAGCTGATTTTATCCCAAATAAAATATTATGCTAATCAAGATTAAAAATATTAAGTGTTTTTATTATAAGAGTGCTGCCGATGCAGCTGGCTGATTATTAAGTTTGTGTGGTAATTTTCAGGTTGCCATAACTATTAGATAAAATGATTTATTACACTTATGAGCGCTAGTGTATTATACAGGTGGAGTACATATTTGTAGTTTAGGAGCTGAGCTTCGCAGATTTTGACAAACATGACTGTATTTTTACCATTTCTAATTATTTAATCATTTTAATTATACTGTGTTTATATAAAATATGAAGAGTGTCTTATCTATCTTGTGATTCAACCTTACCTTAAATATATTTCTACTTATATCTGTAAGTGGAAAAGTTTCCATTCACCATTTAAAAAAAAAATTAAATACATCTATGAAAAAATTATGTATTAACTCGAAATTAGATTAAATCTATACCAGTTTTAGTTGAATAATGCATGTTAGTGAGTATTTCGTGAGCAAAAATCGTATTTGGAACTAGGCATACAATTTTTTTTTTTGGGTTAACGGAGTCAAAACTAGAGGGGCAAAGGGGTAACTTGCTCTGGGAGGCAAGATTTGGAAGGTGACAAATTCTGAACAAAATTTTTTCAACTAGTACGAGAGTA
Organism: Aelia acuminata; assembly: GCA_911387785.2. Classification (NCBI taxonomy): domain Eukaryota; kingdom Metazoa; phylum Arthropoda; class Insecta; order Hemiptera; family Pentatomidae; genus Aelia; species Aelia acuminata. The sequence goes on along the minus strand of OU426983.1, from coordinate 91,057,563 downwards.
CACTTCCTGCCTTTGAACTTCATTTATTCTAATAAATGATATTTATTTCACAATGTAGTACTTAAAAAGCTTTTATAAAGCTGTTGACTTATATAGAAGAAAGCAGTGAAAGTAGATGAAGCAGCTTTGGGCCTGATGGGTAGAGCTGATCAGAAATCAGCATAATCCCACACCATAAATAATATCCTGGGTTGTAACCCACTTTTAATTAAATTTAAGTTAATGCAGTTGTAAATAATTTAGCATTTTTGCAAGATTTGCAGCATGTTGGAGCAAAGATAGTCGTTTTTGAGCCAACTAGCACGCAAATTCTGTCGAAGTCTTCAAGGAAAATTCAATGTATCCTTACTTGAAAAAGACTAAATTGTACACCATAGGCATTTAGAGTATTGTATACATATGCCAGAAACAAATTTGATTTCTAATATATTAATTATATTTTTATAGTTAAAATGATTTGAGAAAATATTTTTTTAGATGCCTGAGTACATATGGTCTGAGGAGTATCAAATAGAATTGCTTTCAGAACATTTTAAGGCCTTTGATACCCTTAGGAATAAAAGTTTCTTCATCGGTGAAATGATATGGAACTTTGCTGATTTCAAGACTGATCAATGTAAGTTTAACATTTTTATTGAAATAGCAGTACAACTTTGAACATCTAGTTAAATTTATAAATTTTCTTTAATTTAACTTCTTAGTTTCTGGGAATAAAAAAAAAAAATTAATGTTAAGTACAAATTAAACATTATGGAACCCATGTCCATCTTAATTCAAATATTTTAGTTGTCATTGATTTAATTATACTTTTTTCGTTAAAAAAAAAAAAAAAAAAAAAAAAATTTGTTTCCAGATATGAAATTTCCGTAAGTGGTTTTAAAACCAATATTTGTCAGTCAATTTATCTTATATTTTATTAATTTAAGATGACAATGCTATGAGTAAATTTTTGTTTGATCATAAATATCAACAAGTTAATTAAATTTATTACAAGCATATTTACAATTCAATTACACAGAATTCTATGAATATAAAACAGAAATTAAAGCATCACAGATATAACAACAGTTAATACTTCTAATAATAAATGCAGGGTAGAGTTAAAAAAGAAAGATGAAAAATATGAGCTAGTTGATGAACTTTTAATTGCTTGATAAAAGATAAATGCATGTGTCTAAATGCTACTTCACCTTTAATACACAAGTAAATTAAGTTAATTAATAACGTTAGTTAGTAAATAATATAAGTGCTTTGTGCTTTGTTTAAAGTGAAATATGCAGTTTAACTCTAAAATATAATTATTATTTTTAACAGCTACAACTAGAGTAGGAGGCAATAAGAAAGGTATCTTTACAAGAAATCGCCAACCTAAATCGGCAGCTCATCATGTGAGAAAGAGATATATGCAGCTTGCACAAGAGTTAGATAGCTTCGATTTGCCAGAAGACATGGATAAATATACTGCCTCTGTTGTATCTCCTCAGTCAAATCGTATTGATCTTTAAATGTACTATTTATTTTAATTACACAGTAAGTTCCTTTAGAGGGACCATGTGATGATTGTTTTGTGAAAATATATATTGTTTGTAAATATTATCGTGAAAACTTAGAGAACATTTACTTAGAGTGGATGTCATAGCATTTGTTTTTATATTAAAATAATTGTGAAAAGTTTGTTTTTATTTTTTCCCTTTCAAAAATTAAATTTGGAAATAAATAATTCAGCCCTGATGGATGCTTAGTCAAATGAAAGAGATTTTAATATGATGAAAATTGCCATCTTCCTAAAACTTGACAGGTAATAAAATTCTGAGTATAGTATCTGAACATCTATCTTTCTAAATTTATCTTACATATTAGATCTAACAATAATTAGAATCACTATAATTATGTGTCACAAAATGTTTTAAATTTATGCTTTACTGATGCAAAAATATAACAAATTATCTCAAAATAAAAATTTGTAATTTAAATCTATAAACAAGATTGATTAAATATGAGATTATTCAAAAATATTCAATAAAAAAAAAAATATTAAAAGTATAAATTTCTATATTTTCGAAATAAGATCTCTTATTATCTTTATATGAGTGCGTATGCCTTGGCTCAACGTGTTTTATGAGTTGACAGAATATTTTTCTTTTTTTTTTCCTTATATGTTAACTTGATTTTTTTCTCATTTCATATTTAGCCATTTCTTATTTTTGGCGTAATGAGAGACAGTTAATTTCTCCATATAAATAACAAAAACAAGGGTATACTTTACAGGAACTGGTGAGAGGGGGGGGGGAGGACTCTTCTTCATAGTCACACTTTTTGATTTAGGTTTGGTGAAAAGTTAAAGGAGTTGAACATTAACAAAGTTCGTCACCTCTGTGAACATGGGTGGCGGGAAGGCCCAGTGGGCAAAAGCGTTAAAAAATACGCGTTGCCCATGGCAACGTATGATTGAGAACCGAAAGATAGCAAGTTCAAAACCCGGAGCCAGGGGAAAATTTAATAATACTCGGCATTAATCCCCCACCCTCTCCCCTGGCCCCGGGAAACCCCGTATAGCCTACAAGACGAGGAAGGGGAGGACCAATAAATAAAAAAAAAACCTCTGTGAATACGTTTTCAGGGTATCCGAGGAGAAAAATAATTCGTTGGAATTTTTACTAACTCCAATAAATAATCAATTGCCCCTAGTAGTTGCATAAATAGTAGTTACTCCCCATTTAAGTTCATAAATCGAACTTGAAACCATTTTTCCTTTACCCTGATAGCAATTTTCATGAAACAGAAAAATTAACTATAGGGGAGACTGTTGTACCTTGAACCACATTCACAACTTTTTTTGTTTAAAAAAAGGGCTATGGGATTTTTATAAATTTTACGCATTAAAACTCAATTTTAAATCTTTTTGTGTAAGTAAAAAGATATTTCAGGCTATAAAAAAACATTTCTATATTTTTAATTTTTTTTTACAAATTTGATGTTATTTGGTCCAAGGTACATGATGCTCGTGTACCTTGAGACAGCGTTTAAGAAGTAATAAATTGGACGAAAAAATAGACTATTATTTTAACATTTTATTTTTAAGAGAAACAATGGTTACAGAATCATGAAAATTCTCTTAAAACAATTTATATCATGAGTTTAAGGTACAAAATAGTTAAGAACAAAAGTCGCAGATGTAGTCGACTAAGGCTGGTGGGCTCTGGCTTGGGAATGGAAATCTGATCTGAATGTCTCTTTAAAAAGGCTCTCATCTATTCTTTACCAGCCATTTTGCCATTATTCCATGTATCTGGGTAGCTTTTTTTGTTAGCTCTTGCAAATTTGTAAGCTAGAATTCTTACGCCCTTTTTAGTTAGTCCATATTGCATTTTGGCGACATTCTGGATGTATGTAACCAAACTCTTTTCTTCATGAACATTAAATACTTGCTTAACTGCGTAACTTACATTCAAATTTGTTGGACCCACTAACATTAAATTTTCTCAAATGCCTAGTGATGGTTGACCTGCTCACTTTTTCGGCCTCTCTAAAAGTCATTTTTTTATCAGGATCATCACTTTTTATTGCTTCAATCGCATTTTGCAGTGCAAAAGCATCTATTGGACCCCTCTTGATTCCAGTTTTACTTCGAGGCATGATGAAATCCAACCTAAAACAAAAAACACCAATAACTGCAACCTATTGTACCTTGATCCAGTGGTTCAAGGTACAAGATGCAGCTTGGTTTCAAGGTACACGAGGGTGCAAGTTTATACTAAAATGGCTACCATAACCTAACACCTACGTGAAAAGTGAAGATTAGATGTTTAATAGACTCACCGAAAGAGAGGTATTAGATGTCTCGCCAATCAGTTGAGTAACATTAGTCTTTAAAAGTCCACTTGCAATCAACTAACACTGCAAATATTTACTTTTGCTTGCGCAAATCACAAAATATTCGCCGTTCACATGTAAGTCAGAATAACAACCTACAACTCACTTTGGCGCTCGGACAGGTAATCATAATTGACATAGTTTCGAGATTCCTCACTAGTTAACAGCACTAGCCAAGTAGAGAACATGGCGCAAGGTACACCATGGTCAAGGTACAACAGTCTCCCCTACTGCTTAAAAAATAGACTTAAAAGTTTAAAATGCAAGTTTAAAACCTATTAACCCACCCTCGATGGCTAGTTTTTTTATGTATCAGGCAAACTGAACATCTTCATCACAGTGGAAAAAAGTTGTTTTTATTGTTACTTTGCCACCTAAAGTGTAAAGGAAAAAGTGAAAATAAAATGGAAATTTTAAAATTAATTATGCGAAAAACCTAGTCATGTTACAAGAGATTGTATTGCAGTTTCATACGACATTTGCATCTCCTTCCTGTAGCAGTCTTGCTATCATCATTATACAATACTCTATCCAGTTTAAAGCTTAGCCTCTTCTGACGTCGAAGAAAATGATTTTTTTTTTTTTTTCGGTTACACTTACTGTTTACTCTTGTTTCTATTTTCCATATCAATATTTATTATTTAGAAGAAACTTCGCCAAACTAAAAAATAAAATATTTTCCGTTTCCGTTATTACGTCAGTGGCATTGGCCAATCAAATTTTAATCAGCGATTATCGCTGAATTTCTCAAACTACTTATTGCGAAAAGTACCTTCTCAGCATACGCAGATTTAATCGGTGAACCCTTAATATTTTATCTTGCTTATATTTTATCAGTGCTTCTTGGTCATGTTAGTGAGGCATGTCATTGTTTTTTTGTTAATTTTATCACGTAAAAACGATTCTCCTTGAAACTGCAAGTTTAAATTTGCCCCCTCCTTCAAAAGGAAAGTCAACATTATATATCAATACTTCAGGTAATTTGTTTTGATAATATATCATTATAATTAATCTTAACTCATGTCATTGACTTAATTAAGACAAAAACAACGAAAAAGTAGAAAAAATATGTATTACTTGTGATAACAGTATAACTCCCGAAATTTACTTTTCTATAAATTCTGTCCCTAATGCCTCTCCCTAATCCCTAACTTTTTTTTATTTTTTGTGACACGCACGAACACAAATTTTAAAAAATGTACAAAGAAAATATTTTTCTCATCTTTTTTATTCATTTGAAACAATATACGGTGATTACTATTTTTTTTTTCATTTTTTACTTTGACTTGGGAAAGTATTGCGATCGTGAAAAATTTCGACTTCCGGTTTTCAACGAAAATACACGTTTTGGGGTCCCCTGAGCCCAAATAACCAAGTCCCGCGAAATGGTCGGTGTGTGTTTGTTTTCGAGTGAACTGACTAGCTTAAAAACTATAAACCGTGCGAACCTGAGATTGGGTATTTGGTATGTGTATATGCCCGCCATGTGACAGCAAAATTTTTATCGAAATTGGTCAAGCGGAGGGGGTACTTTATTTCATAACTTTTTGTCTATTTTTAAATTTTTTTTTCCATTTTTTCAAGAATAGCTTTAACGATTTTGATTAAACTCGTCATGTTTAATGAGAATCAAGTATTCTTTAACATAAGGTAAGCTTTATCATTATTAAAATGTTCTGAGGGGGCTTAAATGGGGAAGGGAGCCTTTTTTGTTTTCCTTTAAAGTAGCTTTGTTTTTGTATACATGGAAAAATGATCTGTCTCTCGTTTCGCCTAAAAATAAGAATCAAGTCAGGAGAAAAAAAGAAAAATATTCCGTCAACTTGTAAAAACCGTTAAGCCCAAGCATGCGCAGTACGCTTTTAATGACAAACGATTGTTTATGATTAAAGATGTTCTCTTCATTTAATGGAAATTATTTGTTTCATAGTAACTATATAAATTTTTCAACAACTACATAGAGAATTATAAAACCAGACGACTTTGAGTATTATGCTTGCATTGCCGAATTATCACAAGCAAAAATACGTAAATGAATGTGGAAAAATGTGTGACTTTCAGAAATGGCATTTAACAAAACACGTCAATTTCTAATCAAAGTAAGTTGGTAAGTGAAAGTTGTGTGTTGCGCGCATCGCACCAGATTTTTTTCATCATCATTTGTGGATATGGTGCCAAATTAAGGATAATAAATGAAGTTAAAGCCCTAATCAGGATAGGGCTAAAGGTTTACTCAGTCTAAAGTGCCCTTCCGAACTTTTTTGGCTATTAGGGGGTTTTTTCGCGGACCGGGGGTGAGAGTGGAGGACTAATGCAGAGTTTTTAAAAGACCCCAGAGCGCTGGGGCTTAAGTATAAACTCACGCTTTGCTACTCCCCCCTCCCACTCTGAAGTACTTTTATTTTGGCACTGCTAATCATAAGAACTAAGTATCATCAAGATGTACCCCTATATTTTCTTGTGTTGCTGACACTTGAACTCCCAACAAAGTCGGAGGATTAACTAATGGTTAATATATTGGTATGGAACAGGAGACTTGAGGGTTGACGTTTAGAGGATCTTACTTTTTTTTAATACTGTAATAATATAAAGATTAACATTCAGGGGCCAAGTGATAAAAGTTTATTCTATTTTATGTATCTTTTTTTTTTTACTTTGAACCTTAAGACATCAAGCCTGTTTTCCCATCGCCTGATTTATGCCATGAATAATATTTTAATTTTGTTAAACCTTAAATATAACTAGAAGAAGCAAAAGAAAATGTGAAAAAGATATTTTTAAAAACTTCTTTCAGCAAATAGAATTCGCAATCCCATCTTGTTCTAATAATAATGACTTTCCTTGAATATAAATTGTTTAAAAATAAAGATACTACCGCTAAAAAAATAAATAAAAAAAAAAATACATTTTTACACTGGTGACTTTGTCATGTAAAGAAAAAAAATCTGTAAACATCATTGAAAATTCGTATGTTGACTAACATCGTGCAGTATCTTGAGATTAGAAAACTATGTAATCAATCCCCCCCCCCCCTCATATATTCAAGTAGCTTATTATTTCTTCAACATTTAAATACTCACTCAATGATTGACATTTTGAGTTCTTCTTTTCCTTTCTGATTTGAATGTACTCGGTAAGAGACGGTGAATATTTTCCGGCCAATATTCTGATAAACAAAGCGCTGCTGCTTACTATTTCTCGAACCTCTTATTTTTCATGTCATCCGTTGTTAGTATGATAGTATGTAATTTTTTTTTGTGATATTAATGTTGTTTAGAGGTATGGAGTCGTACTGGCTCGTATTCGGAGCACTGGTGACTCTCCTAGGTGGAGCCCAAAGCGGTATCCTCTACCCTAGGGAGAGCGAGACCAGGCAAGTCAAATCTTTGGACGGGGTATGGAGGTTCCGTGCCAGCAGTGATTCCGCTCAAGGCTTTAAAGAAAGTTGGTTCACAGATAGGCTTTCGCAGGTAACATTCTATTCTCTAGATTTATGTATAGCTCAATATATCTTTCCCAACATATTTTTAATTCAATAAGCCCCCTAAATTCGTTTAATAAACTTCACTCTACTTCCCACAGCTCATAAGAGTTTCAATTTTTGTTTACTGATTTATTTTAAATTTTTATTTAGTTTGGAACATATTTTTGTTTTGCTTTAAGTATTTATTATTGGAATTCTTAGGGACATGCAAATTCTTAGAATTAATGCAACTGCTTTATAACAGTGAGTTCAAATACAAAATTTTTATTTAAGAGTGAGGCTCAACCACGACAAATCACGCAACAAAAAATCAATTTTGAACCTGCTTGCTTTCGCTTTTACGATTTTTGGAAAATTAATAATGACAACTAAATACGTTACGAATATATTTAAAACATATTTTTTCTTTATTAGTTTTTTTAAATCTGTTTTAATATGGAGGTATCGACCGATTCTTTTTTTTTTTTTTTTTAAACTCATTGCTTTACAACTAATGAGCCGGTTGGATTTTTTATGGTTAAATTTTCAAACTATTTACGTTATTCAGAAATATACGTACAGGTTATATGACATCCGGAATTAGTAAAACCTGGATGATGAGAAGTTGCTATATGATTCATTATATTAAAAAAATATTAAACTAATTTTTACATCTTATAAATTAAAGTTGGAGAAACTTATGTATGTTAATTTATTTTTTTACGTGATTAATGTCAACATTTTCCCATAATCGATTAAAAAGCTATGGAATTTTTAAAAAAAAATATATGTGTTATGAAGTTACTTGTGATAACTAAAATATTTACTTAAAATATAAAACTTTTAAACCTGAAACTTAGCAGTCTAAACCGCTGACTTATCATGCAATGGCACTTGATTAGATCCTGAAACGGGACGCCTTCATGTTAACATAGACGCACCCGCAGAGCAGTGAGGTCCTGCGGCGTGCCCCACATTGGAGAAAAATTGTGATTCAGGGGCCAAAATTCTTTAACTTTTGATTAAATTATGATAAAGGAATAAATATTTTTTTATTTATTGTTTCACTGGTTTTTGGTCAAAAGGGTTTAAGTCATCGAATGTGAAGATCAAACAACGATTTACTAAGCTATTGAAAATCATTATAAATTCTTTCTGATTGTATTTCTTTATTCCAGAATAATAAATGAAACTATATTCTTTCAACAGAGACTGTAATAAATTATAAATAACGTATAAATTATAGTAAATTATGAATTTCATGAAGACGAGACAAAAATAATTTTTATGACTTAAACCCTGACAAATATTAAAATTAAAAGTATATTTCAGGATTTCATCTAAATTAAGGTCTAAAAAATGCATCAATAGCAAAAAATATTAGATTTTAATTTAATCTTTTAATTTTTTTTCCTTTTCATACTAATTATTTTTAAGTCTTGTAAATGTAACAAATGCCTCAAAATGTCTTTTATATACTCAGAAAGCTCAGTAGATAACTATATTATTGCATTTCATCCCCTAAGGATGACTCTTTACCAAATAAACTATTTTATTTAAAATGAAGTATGGAAAAATCTCAGATAAAAATGAATTTTAAATACCCCGAGAGGTACTATGTATATATTTCTTATTCTTACAAACTCGAGAGGTATAGAATTCAGGCCATCAAATTGCAAAATTTCCCACTGTTTCAGGAGGCAGAGATAGGTTTCAGTGTGATATTTATCAGTTATAATTACCTTATGTGCAGGTTGTTTAGCATTAGAAAAATAATCTGAATAGTCTGAACCAACTAAGCTTAGCCCAGAATAAGTAAATAAAAAAATTATACTTTATTCCTCAAATAAAAATGACGTTGTATGCAAGAACTCCTATTGACTCCTATTTTTTTGGAAATGTTCTGCTTTATGAAGACTACAAGTAAAACCTCAAAAATTGAAGTCTATGATATTTATTTATGAATAGGATATGGGAGTTTTAACACTCCTAACTCCAAACATGGTTCTAATTAGTTTTATGCTAATGACATACATTAAATCTCAAATAGGGTTTACTTTAAATATACTGTTTTGCTTCTTCTTTTTTGTTTCTATAGTTTGTGTTTTTTTATTTTATTTTTGTGTCATCCTGTTATTTCCAGAGTGGTCCAACTATCCCAATGCCAGTGCCAAGCAGTTACAATGATATAACTCAGGATAAGGCATTGCGGGAGTATGTAGGAGTGGTCTGGTATGACAGAACCTTCTTCGTTCCTCAGTCCTGGAAAGACGACCACCTTCGGGTTTGGATTAGGTTTGGTAGTGTGAACTACTTCGCACATGTGGTAAGATCTCAAGGATCAGTTTATGAATAATTATAATTCAAAAATTTAAGATGCAATTTGTATTTTTTTTATTTTATCCACTGGTTGTACACCCCATGAAGGACTTAGGCCTACGATACAATCCTCATCCAATCCTCTCAATCAGCTGCCACCACTCTCCACCTTCTCACTCCCCTCTGGCGCAAGTCCACTTCCTGTCCACTTCCTCTTAATCACTTATCTGCTTCTCCAGGTCTTTCATATAAAAGCTTTTGTGGTATCTGGTTTTCTGGCACTCTCTCTACATGACCAAGCCATCTTATTCTTGCCATCTTAGTTAACACAATAATATCGGGTACACCGAAAAGGTCCATCAACTCTTGGTTTTTCCTTGCTCGCCACTACCCTGATTCATATACCGGACCATATTTCATTCTGAGAACCTTTCTTTCTCATATCCGCATAATTTGTTAGCTCTTTTTAGTCAGAACCCATGTCTTTCTGCCATAAGTTAACAACTGGTCTGACGATCGTGCATTATATATATTTATCTTTTCTTTGAGTGAGAGATTTCGGGAATGGAGCAATCTTTGGAATTTATAAAAATGTTAAGTTGGAGTACTCTTCTTAAATCAAGTATGTAACAGTAATATTTGATTAAAATTCTGATTCCAACACTTGTAGGCAAAGGGATAAGTAATAGGGGTAACATTTAGTCAAACTGATACCATCCTTGTTTCTAAGCACCTTCTTAATTTCTTCCCTTATTATCGTTATCATTATTTATTTATTACATATTTTCAGAATTATCAGAATTATATTATTATCAGATTTAGATCAGATCAGAATTATTATGCTATATCAAAATATGTTAAGTTGTTATATCAGAATTATGTTACCAAAATTCTCTGAAATGAATTTTGAAATATTCAAAAATCTCTGAAATATTTATCTAATTCCATTCCAATTTCACTAATCATAAGTCTCAAGAACCTATACACAGACATCTATATAATCAACAGACATGGGTGTATCACTATATATTATTATGCAGATAAAATTTTCAGGTACATAATTTACCTGTGTATGTACCTGAAAAAATCTGCAATCAATCAATAATCAATAGACATGATTATATAGATGTCTAAGTTAAGTAAGTTATTGTTTCAATGTTCCTAGAAAAGCATCCCTATTTACACCCCCACATATAACATTCCTTTGTAGCACTTTCACTACCAGACCCTAGCCTAATATACTTGTGTATTGCTTACTGTTGAACTGCCTCCTATAGCATATCTTTCATTATTTTAATTTTAACTGCAAGTGGATAAATGGTGAACCTGTAGTCAACCATGAAATTGGTCACCTGCCATTCCAGCAAGAAATAACTGACGTATTAAATTACGGTTCTGAGAACAGGATTACTGTTGCAGTCAACAATACATTAAGTCCTACCACTGTACCCCAAGGATCTTTGGACAAAATACAGACGTAAGTACGATATATTTGCTCCTTTTTATACTATATATTTGCATCAATAACAAACAATATATTACAATAATCTGTAACTGTTGCAGAATTAACGGCCCAAAAACTGTTCAGAGGTATACATTCGATTTTTTCAACTATGCTGGAATCCACAGATCTGTTCATTTATTTACTACACCAGATCTTTACATTGATGATGTTACTGTAAATACTGACATAGTTGACTCCAAAGGTACAAATTTGGTCAACAATTTAAATAGATTGTAGTTAAATTATACTCATTTGATCTTGAGTAGACCAAAATCAGAAAGGAAAAAAATCATATTTAAACAATTAAACATATTTTTTTAGTGTTTTATTCATTACGACTAATCATTATATATGAATAATAACAATCTCTGGAAAGGTCATAATTAATCAAAATGGCTTTTGAAAAATTTTTGATTATAGCTTTTAAAATATTATAATTAACAAAATAAGATTTTATTGCAGGGATTGTGTACTTTAGCATCAGCTATAATGGGACCATAGATAAAAGTTCAGTTGGTTGTCGGGTAGGTTTGTTAGAGGCTAATGGAGCACCTGTTGCCAATATTACCTTAAATTATAACAATGAATCAAATAGTTTCAGTGGGTTTACAGAAATCCCTAATGCAAAACTTTGGTGGCCTTACATGATGAATCCAGAACCTGGCTACTTATACACTCTTGAGGTAAATCTTTAAAAAAAATTATTTACTAGGAATATTATCATTCAAATTGAAGAATATATTAACTTTATTTTGAATCAGTCTTGAGTAAACAATTAAAGTTTATTGTATTTATTATATTTTCTCATTCTTCTATTCCGATAAAACTTTAAACTAAAGTGTATACATGTAACTTTATACATATTCTACTATTCTGATAAACTTTATCCATAAATCTTATTATTTTTTTTTTTTTATTTTTATAATATAAATTTTTAAAAATCTCTATTTTGTATAATCTTCCTAAATTATTGCTACTTATATTAGATTAACAATACTTACAAGTATTAATAAAATGTAATGGTTTTAGATCTACCTTTTAAATTCAACACAAGGAAATAATAATATAGAAGATATTTATCGTCTACGTATCGGAATAAGAACAATACACTGGACAAATTCGAGTCTATTGCTGAATGGTAAACCTGTTTATTTTAGAGGATTTGGAAAACATGAAGATTCTGATGTAAGCTGTAATAAAAATGCTTTAGTTTTAATTATTTATGTCTTATATTAATACCTCAACACTTACACCTAAATAAATAACCTTGTCTCCTCCCAAATAAGATCCCAGATAACTTTATTTTACCAGGTTACAGGAGAACCATCTGCAACTATAAGGCTTGACCTGAAGCAGAGGAGACCCCTGTTGAGGATTCACAGAAACACTCTGAAATGATAACAGAGAGATATGTTGTCTTACTTCTCTTTGTCATATCGTCTGCCTTATATAGTTTTTTGTGGCCAAGCATGTTTCTTCAACTGTAAAAGTGTGACATTCCCACTAACTTATACACAATCGTACAGAGCTATCCAACAGCAGGGATCAAATCATTGAGTAGCAAAAGGATGCATCAATCTGTTGGCAAGATGATGTAAGTAAGTCCCGAGCCGATTAATTGTAAGAGCACTACATATAGAGAGAATCCAAGTGATAAGGATATAGAGAGCAAAAGAATACATCAAAGTGTGGCCGTGCAATTTAATATTGATGCAATCCCTCATATTGCTCTGATAGTTTTTAAGCCTAGCTATGTAGCTTTGGCAGAACATATAGGTATCCCAGAAGGAGATTTATCAAATTGTGTATGAGGAAAACTTCTCATTGTTCAAAGAATTTATTTATTCTTGGAAGACAGTAGCAGAGAAACCTTACCCATTTCATTTCTGTGAAAATACTACCGAGCCAGAAAGGCTGAGGAGAAAGGGGGTAGCTTAGAGCAATGGAGAGAAGAACCCTGAATAAAAGGATTCTTGGTCAGTGAAACACTACCGTTGGGAAGTGGAGATGGAAAAAATTAACTACATTTATCAGTGTCTTTAATATTTTTATTGGTTACTCTATTACTATTACTTATAATAGCAGCATAAAAATTCTTACAAACAGTAAAATTAAATGTCATAAATAATATATTTATTCAAGATATGGATGTAAATTATTTTTGTAATAATTTTTAATTCCACAGATTAGAGGAAGGGGATTAGATTTGCCTTTAATCACTAAAGATTATAACCTGCTAAAATGGATTGGAGCCAATTCATTCAGAACATCACATTATCCGTATGCTGAAGAAATCATGGATTTCGCTGATGAACATGGAATCATGATTATTGATGAATGCCCAGGAGTCAATATAGAGTAAACATGGCACTTTTTTGAACTATTCTAATCTTATTACTGCTCTTGTATTTTTACATGTCCCATCAATCAATCAGGTTTAAAAAAAAATATATTAAAAACATTGTAGAAAAATGAAATTATTTACATTGAAAAAATAGTTAAGAAAAAAGTAATAAATACTAAAATATGAATTTACTCTATACAAACAGAATATTAATTTTACAGTTGTAGGACATTCATTTGGTCAGTCCTCTTATCATTTTACTCTATATTTAAAGAAAAGTAACGAAGTTTTATTAGTGAAGCCATTCGTTTCAAATTTAATATTCATTTTGTTTAATATTCATCAATTGCTTTTTACAGTTTATTTTCACCAATTCTACTTCAGAAGCACAAAGACTCTCTTACAGAACTGATTCGACGAGATAAGAACAGGCCATCTGTCATTATATGGAGTGTAGCCAATGAACCCAGAACCCAGCATTCAGCTTCTGCTGATTATTTCAGGTCATTAGCTGTAAAAATTCTGAATTTAAATAATAGTATAATTGAGCTTAAAGTTTGGAGGGGACCAGATTTCAAATTTTATGACCTCCCAAGGAATTTTAAATTTCCTGTGTATAAAAAAATAAAAAGAAATTTAGAATAGAAAGAAATAATTATTATGAACAGGAACAACAAACTCCAAGTCCACATATCTGAAAGAATATTATTGAAATAAAGCACAAAGAAAATCACTCAATAATAAAGACACAGAAGCTAATCATATTAATTTATAATACAGAAATCAAATTGCTTGGTTTTGTAATGATAGAGAATTTTATAATTATATCATTTTATTAAACAGACCCAATCAGAACAGAACCCTAACCACTTAAACATCTGAATTAATTATTTTTGTGAACTACTACTTATGTTCATAGTCACCATAAGATTTTCTAACACTAAAACCTAATTTTTTTTATTTATTTATTATTATTTTTAATCTAGCAGTAATAGTAAACATCAATCAATTGGAAAAAACCAAAAGCTTGAATTTATAAGTAGTGAAAATTCTAAAATTGGGCCATAACATATCCAGTATATAAATTACAACCATTAGAACTTTGTTTAAACTTAAATGATATGCAGTATTCCTATTGTCAGTTTTCACTTCCTTCTAATAGTAGGGATTAATAAATGACATGATATGCCCTATAAAAACTTTGATGATCAATAGAAACCTTTACTTTTTTATTAGATCTGTCGTAAATCATGTGAAGAAACTGGATGACAGTCGTCCTGTGACATTGGCTATGATACAAGGACCAGACAGTGACTATGCGGTGAGTTATTGGAATTAGTACTTAATTCTCTTATTTGAAAATAGTATTAATGACAAAAATATATTACACAAAAATTAACATATATTAATGTAAACATAGTTTTATTGATAAACTTTACAGGGCTATACCATAATTGCTGTTGATATGTTCTGCAATTCACGGTCTGATACACAAAAAACTTTTATAAATTTAATAAGTTTAAAAAGCAAAACTAAAAATTGTAATTAATTATAACTTATTTTGTATTGGAACAAAAAAAGTAACTAAATGCATATTTTAACAACGCTAATTTTTCAGGGACAATTCATGGACATTATTAGTTTCAACAGATACAATGGTTGGTACCAAGATCCAGGAAAGACAGAAGTGATACAATTAAATCTTGAATCAGAGGCTGAACGGTGGCATTCAAAGCACAATAAGCCAATTCTTGTTACAGAATATGGTGCTGATACTATGCCTGGACTTCATCTGGTAAAGTTGTTTTCATGAATATTATAAAGATGATAATTAAAATAATTTATCCATTAATAGAAATAGACTCTCCATTCAAACTTAAACTAACTACCTCTCAATCTCCATCATTGTCGAATTTATAAATAACCAAATTAGTGTACTATAGATTTACTATACTATAGATTTTAAATACTTTTTAAAACATTCTATTATTAGATGCCAGAGTACATATGGTCTGAAGAGTACCAAATAGAATTGCTTTCAGAACATTTTAAAGCGTTTGACGATTTAAGGAATAAAAATAATAGTTTCTTCATTGGTGAGATGATCTGGAACTTCGCAGACTTCAAGACTGATCAAGGTAAATGAAAATAATTTATTAAAATTAGAGGAAGTCTAATAAAAATCAGATTGCTAAGCTCGGTATCTTAACTTGTTATGAGTCAACCAAAGTAATTTTAATTTTTCCGTTGAGGTTTTACGTATTTTCATCGAAATTTGTCTTTAATAACAAGATTTCATCAATAAGTTAACAGCTTTTTTAAGGATACAGTTGATAGAGAAACAGTGTTTTTAGGTAAATACGGGGCCCTAATCAGGAAAAGAAAAATATAAAATCTGCACACTTGTCAAAAGAAAAAGCAACGTATAAATAATGTATAAATATGTCAAAAGAAAAAGCATACTTCATAAAATAATAAGTGTACTAATAATAACAAGCATTTCTGCTGTTAGGTTAAAGAAAATTTATAGATCACATAACATCAAGTCCATTAAACCCAGCTGTTGTTCACTTACCTTCATTAGAACATTGCCAACAACAAGTAAACTATGATATTTTCATAAAATAAAAAATCTTAATAGTTTAACTTCAGTATTATACTTCTTATTTCAGTTACTACTCGAGTCGGAGGTAATATGAAAGGTGTCTTCACGAGGAATCGACAACCCAAAGCAGCAGCTCTACATTTGAGAAAGAGATACCTGCGCCTTGCCCACGAATTGGATAACTTTGATTTGCCAGACGACTTGGACAAATATATTATCTCTGGTGTGTCCCATCAATCAAATCATGTTGAATTTTAAATAATTTTATTTTCCTTATTAATAAAGTATCTTCTATGCATGTGTTCAACCATTTATTTAAATCATGATTTAAGATCGTTCAATTTAGAATTCAATGTATTGAAAACAGTTGTGGGTTTGTTGTGAACAAAAAACACTTAGAACAATGGAAACACACATATTGTGCTCTGATGAAGGCCTGAAATTCAGGTCGAATTGTCAGCACAGTATAAGTACTTCCATATAATTTTTTTTTCTTCTGGCCAAATCCCCAACACTTATTTAAATCCTTTCTTTATTATTATTTCTAAAAAAAATTTATAAATAAATTGAACACATTTAAAAAAATCTGGTGCGATTCTGATGCTTTCTGATTTAGGCAAGATTACTGTTCCTCTAAAATCAATATATATTGCATTCAGAAATCTATAATGGAACAAAAGTTTCTAACCTAAAATATAATTAATTAATTAATTAAATGTTATCTTATATCATATTCTTTCACACCTTAAATGCTTTAAATAATTTGAGCATCATGATTTACTCTCTAAAGTAAAATAAATTTATTTATTGTTAAGTGCCTCCTCAGTTTGACCAATTTTAAAGAAATGTTGGCTGTCACATCCTTGGCATATACAAACATCAAATACCCAGTTTGATCAAAATCGTTAAAGTTGTTTTTGAGTAAATAAAAAAAAACACGTGAAAATGACACGAAATGTATTAAGTAAAGTGCCCCCTCCAATTGATAGATTTTGATGAAATTTTTACTGCCACATCGCGGGCATATACATAAATCAAATGCCGAGTTTAATCAAAATCATTAGAGCCGTTTTTGAGAAAATCAAAAAAAACTTAAAAATTAGACAAACTTCTAGAGTACCCCCTCTGTTTGACCAATTTTGATGAAATTTTTGCTGTCGGTAGTCGAAATTTTTCACGATCGCAATACTTTCCCTTACAATATAATTCATATAATTTACAATTATAATTCATATATAATTATGACCCACAAGTAGAAAGAACATTTAATATGATTATACTAAACAATGGGAAATGAAAAAAAAAAAAAAAAAAATGCATAACATCATATTATTTATTAATTCTAGCCTGGACGAACAAATTTAGAAATTTTATGGCACCAGCAACTTGGGCTATTTCTATGTTACAAATAATATAAAATTAATGGATTAGGCAAATATAAATATAAATACAATATCTTAAAAACTAACAAGCAATTTATTGCTTTAAGGCATTATTAATATGAGCACCTGTAAGTTCCTAAAAGGCCACAGTAAAAAGTATACTGTAATGCATTTATTGCTCCATGCAAATCTAAAAACAACTGCATTGAAAGATAAATCTCGTATTTATAACAAATAACAGCAACATACAATATTTACATAATTGGGTACACATACAAACATAAAGCATTAAACAATTATTTTTTTTACAAAAAATTATAACATTTCATAATATCATATTTTTATCATACGGCTAGCTCATAACATACATTTTTAAGTTCTTTTTACCGTTAGCTTATACATTATATATATGTATATAACATAGCCTTATGTATAAAAAGCCTGAAGCGAAAGGACCAAATCACTACAATAAGACTAAGGGAAAAGTTAATGACGTTAATCTAATAAAATATTTACATAAACGCAAGAAAAAACAATTTTTATAGAAATAGAGAGAACGATAATTAAATGCCAAATATAACTGCCTAAAGCACAATTAGAAATATTAATTAATTCAAGTTTATTAAACACTATAAAAAACAGGGCTCCTTACAACACTTAGATAATGAACAAAATATATTTTTTAAACTATAATATACCTATCTGAATGTTAATGAATGAAGTGAAATGGTTAACTAAAGTATTGTTACTTCAAAACTACAATTTCTTGAAACAAAAATCAGGACTTAATATTGAAAGAAAGCTAAATTTTCCACCAACTTTAATATTATAAATAAGATAATAGAGTATGAAAAAAGCCCTAGATCCTAGATAGATATTTAATCCTAATATCCAGATAATTGACAGAAAATAGTAGTTTGTGACAATAAGAGAAAGAATAGATAGTGATAAGATTTTGATTATATGAATACAATTAAAAATAAACTGAGGAACAAGTTGATATAATTAAATGAAATTCTTATAAATCATTACTGGTCAACTTAAAATATATTTGGTAACACTTATATTCTGTTATAAAGAGCCCAGCTGTTTTTCATTGAATTATTCCCCGAACATCAACAGTGAGCTGGAAATTTATTTACTATCTCTCAGATGGTTACCTGGCATACTACATCTTTTGAAACATTCTGTCTGCAAGAAGGAAATCAAACTGGCAAACCAATTCTACATTATCATTTTATTTTATGGTTAAAAATATTTATTCAATAACTAAAGGTAGAAAAAAAAGATATCAGCTCACTGTTGAATAAATTAATCAATTTGTTTTGTTTTGACATTTTACTCGATTGATGAATTTTAATAATCACTTCATTTGAGTCATCTACTTGCAAAATGGTATAGCTCCATTATAAGCTATTTTTTAAGTTTTATTCTTAATAAGCTTATATTATGGCTCAAAAAAAAAAAAAAAATTACTAAAACAGGAACTTAATTGCTAAACATAAAGCTAAAAAGAAGGCGGAATGACATTTCGATATATCGATGACAAGCTTTTTACCGAATTGAATTTTTTTTTTTTTTTTTTGGAGTGTCTAAGAATAAGGAGGTACACCATTCATAACATAGACACCCGTTTAATACATCAAAAAAAAAATAACAAAAATTAAAAATCAAATTAAGTACTAAATACAATCTAAAACAAATACTAAATATATTTAATGCCAAATTAGTATATTTGGTTCTTTTGTACAGTTTATAATTTAATTATTAGTAACTATTTTTTTTTTTTTTTTTTACTTTTAATCAATTACTAACAAAATAAGCTATCATCAACCATTTATAAGCATGTAAAAATTTAAAACATTTAATTTATATAAAAAGGTAGCATGATCAAGGCACATAAATTTCATAAGCAAAATGCAAAGCAGTAATTGTACTGCAAAACTTCTCATATAAAATACTATTGTATGAAAGACATTTGTCGAAATGAATTACATTCTGGAATGTAGAGAGCACATTACTCAATAGAATAATCCTGTCTGATTGGATGGATTAAAAATAGTGGTAACTATAACCTTTAAAAAAAAAAAAAAAAATGACTCACCTATAATTTATGTGTTTCGGAATCACAAAAATTACTCTATAATAACCACCTACTTGGAAACTTTAATGTAAGTGTTAAAATTGAATTAAACCCCTATTAAGTAACTTATTACTTATACAAAATTCAGTTTAATAAAATGTTTTTCAAAGTGGGCTTATTAGTTCTTGCTGCCAATGAAAGAGGATTTGGCTATGTTAGAACAAGTTTAAAATTTAATTTTTTTTTAAATTTGATAGATTACATTAAGTTAAATGAAATACACATGCGAGTAATAATGATATTATAAATGGGACACTATTGAATGAATTAAAGTTTTTCTTGTAATGAAATTTTGATCAAAAGGGAATCAATGAAAGAACAAATGAATAATTTCACTAACAAGTAAAATAATGTGATCCCATAATCCAGAATAAATTTATATTTTGTTTATGTAAACATTTTTTGTTGATTTATAGGACTCATGATTAGCAAAATATGTGGAAAATTTTGATTTAGACACAAGTCATTAATAGGCACAAGTTTTGTTCAATATGAAAAATGAACTAAATTAAGTAAGCTACATATTTGTTTTAAAGTAAGTTTATTTACAATGCAAATGAACTACTTTTTCTGGAATATCATATAAAATATAGAGGAATAAATATATTTAATATAATAATGATCCGATAAATAGAAGAAAAAGAGTACTAAATTCCCAATCTGTGTTTCTAGATTACAATAAGCACCATTTAAAAATATAAAACCAGCACAGCCTTCTTTACCAAATGATTCTATATACACTATAAAATTTATATGATGAAAGCATAAACTAACAAAAATCTCCAAAGCAGCGATAAAGCAATAATTAAAATAAAATCGTTTCCATCGTACGACTAATAATAGAGAACTATATAAACCACCCTAAGGCCATTTAAAAAAAAAAAAAAATAGCCATAAACAAGGTAGTTACGATGCTTACGATGATGACAAAACCTGCAATAGTGAAATTTTCCACAGCAATAATTCATTATTAATTATTTATTTGCAAGTTAGCAATATATACCACAGATAAAATAATTGAACACTTTTCAGGGAAATAATACAAAAATATCATTTGTATATAAAAAAAGTGATTAACATTCATGCCTGAAATTATGAATGACTATAGCCAATGTATTGCTGCTTTATTAAATTAGGTCAAAAGTGAAAAATTTTCTCTTTTATTTTCATTTGTTCCAATCACAAGTTATTAGAATAGAATATAATTCGATAAGTCTAGCTAAATTATATAGCTAAATATTGTATCATATGATCATTAAATATAGGATAGCAACCTAATGTAAAATACATTTGAAGAAATAAATAACATTTAATCAAGCTAAATTTCTTTAAGAGAAGTAAAAATGTATAAAATGTCTATGAAATATTGATAAACAATTTTAAGAGATTGTTTATAACAAATAAATTTAAAAAAATTCAACATAAAAAACTGTTTGCATTAAATGCCCCTAAAAAGACCAGAATGGATAGAAGTTTTAAATACTTAAAGAGTAAAGTGAAGACAAAATTACTGCGCTTTGACAGCAAAGCTAGGTGGGAGCAAGTAGATGATGCCATTGTTGGCTGAGTCCTTCTTGAATGAAGCAAGCTGTTGATCCTGACTTACCTCCACCCTTAATGGCCGACTCTTATTTCCTAACATGCAGTCGAATCTGCTAGCAACGTTCACTCTCAGGTCCACTCCTCTCAACCTGTACAAAAAATGGCAAAATGAAACAACACATTTTTGACAAAAAAAAAAAAAAAAGAAAAAGATGATGATGATACCAGTTACCAATAAAGCAAGTTAATGGTCTACACACTAATATGGCTCCTACGATAGATCTGCCCTACACACAATATATCTTGCAATATCAGGGTCATTCTATGAAGTGTAGTTTTGCTTAGCAATCCATCTACAACTTTCTTTATTACCAATCCCTCCAAATATGCACTAAAAAATCTTTCAATTATCTATACTACTAAAGAAATGTATAATAAATATTTCTAATATTATTTACTACATAAATCAAATGAGTAATGTAGGGGAAAGGTGTGGTTTATCTGGGCAGGAGCTTGCCTCTAAAAGAACCTTTGCCATTTGCCAATAAAATTCGGTTTTCATTTTAGCACAGTTATCATTGTAAAACTTCTATGAGCAACTGACGTATTAGAAAAATGTCCCTTTTTTAAATACAAATATTCTAGATAAATATAGTTTGGAAGACAAACAATAGATCAACAAAAATTCTTAATCAAATTTTAAATAATACCATAAAAATTAATATTTTTTATTAATCATGCTGAAAATTATCAAATATAATTGCAATTAGTAAGTACACAAGGGGAAGGAATTACCTGTGGTAATTACTGGCAAGGGCACCAACTAATTCACCAACACGATCCTCATTGCTCTTTAATGTCAGAACGAAGTCGTTACCTTTGTTCGTGTGGATAACAACCAGCTGGTCATGTCCAGGGCTGACACTAACTCCAGTTATCTGAAAGTGTTCAAATCATGATTTTTAAAAATTTATTATTATTTTAAGTAAAAATTATTACTTAAAATGATAATAAATTTGTTTAAAATTCTAATTCTAATTTTGCTTGAAAAAAGTGACAATCAAGAAATGGGAAGAATTTAAGTTATAGTAAAAGCAAAACAATGATAAGTATCCAGGATGTTAACATGGAAAGAATTAAGAGTGAACAAAATTATTTTAGATATAAGTACTAACATATTATGGAATAGGTTCAATGTCTAAAGCTTGGGGAGGTCCAGCACAATGCCCTAGGCCAGCGCTACCTGGAGAAAACACATTAGGTACCTGGTTTTAAGCTATGGAAAAATTTGTTACAGGTGTAGAAGTCAAATAAACGTCACCTTTAGGTGCCATAGATATAAGATTCTAGCAATTTACAAAAGTGGAAGAACTCAACAGGAGAGAATAAACAAAGTGGGAGTAAAAATCTTCACACAAAATATTTAGGAAAATTGAAACCAGTTCTCGGAGAGATGACCCAGGAGATGGTTCATTAGATATTTTTCAGGGGGCCGGTAACAGAAAAAACCTTTCTCTCCCATAAAAGATGCCTGCAGGTCAGTTTAGGCAATGCAGTCTTGAGTCGCTAGTCGAAGAAAGACACAGAGGGAACACCAGCATAGAACGGAAACCATAACACTTAGTCAGATACCATCTAATCATAATATCACAACAAGTAGCACCATGTAACATTGTGAGGCAGAAATGTAGAATGCTATAATAAACCATTAAATAATCCATGCCAGCAGCATTCAGTCCCCCAAGTCCATTTGTCTTTTTTTTATAACAAAAAAAGAAACTATAGGCCTATATAGATATATATTTTAATTTCTTTAAAAAGCTAAGATTATTCAGACGATTTGATCAGATCATAATGTTCTCAAAATATTTCATAAAAGTTTCTTTACCTCCTGTATTGGGATGCCACTCCTCATTGGTTTAAATTTAGTTATTTCCAATTTGTAAATAGCATGCTCAGTAACTAGTATTCCTCTATCAGCGCATTTGTTGAACCTATTGGTTTTGATGATATATGACGAAAAGAGAATCTGAAAAACATGAACATTAAATGTCAATAAGATGCATTAAAATAATAAAGCTCACAATAGTTAGCAGATAAAAATAAATAAGTAAAACATTCTCAAAGGACTTAATTTATATAAATGCAGATGAATTAAATATATCTAGTTCATTCCTCATAGAAATGGGAGCGATAGGAGAATGCAGAATGATTTATAAACAATATAAATAACTGGGACATATTATCTGCCCTTAATATAAAAAGCTAAATATGTACAGAAATATGAAATTAAATTTACTCAATAATGTAACAAAAATATGAAATATATTAAAATAGAAATCATAAAGTTTAATTGAGGCGTTGATATGGATAAGGTAATAAGTCAAGAAAACCTATTTGATATTTTTACATTTTGATTTTGAATAGCTGAAATTAGGTATATTCATAAAAAACATGTTCCGGTGTTAATAGCAACTAAACCACTTTAGACACTGACTTACTACTGTTCCTATACTATTGGCACGACTTTATACTAATTTTTATGAAAATCTCACAATCAGTTTTTTTTATTTTCTACCTTTTCCATGTCATTGCCTCAATTTTTATAAAACAGTATTTTCATAGTAATTATTTAATTACTATGAATATTTTAGAAAAACACTCACCAAACCTTATATTACATAATTTAAGAGACCAGGTTTATTTAGCAACACTTGAAATATCTACATATTTATGTATTAACTTAATCAATAAGAATATAAGAAATAAAATTCATAATTTCTTAAATCAAGAATATGGGATATAGACATATATTAAGGTGAAGTAAGGCAGGTGCACTAGTCAGTTATTCCTTATTATATGCATTTATTTTATCAAGTATCTTCTTATTCTAATGGTTTCTATGTGAATAATTCTAATATGTATATGAAAAACGGAATTCCCATGCAAAAGGTTGGTAAGATTTTTTTTTCTTAAATTACATATAACCACGCAATGGTAAAGCAGAATTTTCTAACAAAGTTTCCAACAGGAGAAGATTCTGTTGCCTTAAATCCACAAAAGTTTTTTTAAAAAAATGTATTATAAATCAAAAACAATCATCACACAGAAATTTGTATTCTCAATCAAATAAACAAACATTAAATTCAAATGATGTATTCAAAAACTGAATTGGTTTCATAATTTCAGAATAAATCATCAAAGATTAGCAATTTTCACCACTTTGCAAGAAAAATGAATTAAGCTCATGTTCCAATACCACAAACTTGAAAAAAGTTATTCAAACTGAAAAATGTTACAGATAAACAGACAATACTTTGTAAAAAGAAGGCCTAACTTATAAACTTGTTATTAAAGTTTATGGCACTTACGCTATTTAAAGAAATAAATAAACATAGATTTATGAATAAAGTGAGAAGGGGGAGGAGGTAAGTGAAAGTTGACTCCACCAATATATTTTTTTATTTTTTTTTATTATTTTTTTTTAACCAAAGTTGTAATATGAATTTTTATTTAAAACTGATTTTCAAAGGATAAAAAATCAAATAAAACTTAATTAAGTATTGGCAGAACCAGTTATAATTACACTTTGATAAAAGTATTCCACTCTCATTTAATTTATTGCATTCCCAACCTGCTTGAAGTGCTCTGAAGCTTTGAGGGCTCGCATGGAAGCATCGTAGACCGCAACATTCGGGTTCTCGGAAGGAAGAGCCAGATAATTCCCCTCCCACTTTCGACCTTGGCCCCAGCTTCGGCGCTTCCCATGGAGGCAACTCGCTGCACACACCTGCAAACGAATGGTTAAAGTAAAGTTAAATTCATTAATTAATATAGAGTACACTGATCAGTAATAAATTTATTCATATAAAATAATCATAATAAACAATTTTTTTCACTATACCAAAAAAAATCAGTGGTATTAATTATAGTGGTACAATTTTAGATCAAAATATAACATTATAACATTGTTCTAACATGAAACATTAAAACGTGTTTCACAAGCAGAGAATGTTAAAGAAGTATGTATACGGACAGTTGGGGTTAAGAGATAATTTTATTTAAAGTAGACGAATTAAATACTTAAAATCTTCATCGAGAAGTAGTTCTTCCCTACTATATAAGGTTGCTTTTATAACACTTAGAATATAAAGTATCTGACTTAGTTAGTAAAGCATGAATCAAATTGGAAATAAATTGAAAAGTAATGGAGCCATAGATCTTAAGGATGAATAATATTATTATAAATGCATGAACACATATTAAGAGGAAGAAAACAATTAAAACCATCAATCCTGGTTAAAATATAATTTTAATTATTTTAGATACCAAGTGAGTAAATATGTGATTTGATCTTATAACTATAATTGAATCAGTTTTTGTTTAAAGAGCATGATCAACATTTTTTTAGATTAAATTTTTTTTGTTTTTAGTTATATATGAACTTAAATCTATCCATATCTGTTAAAAGGAAATATCTGTAGCATTCTCATCATGTTAAATGTAGAAGCTGAAGTATATCAGTTTCTCATTCACAATACTCATTTGAGTTGCAAAGGTGTGAATTCTGGAAGTTAGGTTTTAGTTTTCTGAAAATTTGATTAAGTGCAATGACACCCTTTCAACAAAACCCGATTCAATTACAAGTGATCTCGTTAAATAACATCTTATCAATAATTATAAGAGGTCAGTGGTTACCTTGATTTTAAGTTGTGGCCATTCAGAGCGAGGGAAGGGCTTCAGTATCATCCTGGCCCGCCACCTGTTGAACAGCATCCTAAGCCCTGGGACAGCTTGTCTGGTGAACAGGCCTGGCTCTGGCCATGGTATATTTTTTCCATAGTCATGCATTCTTTTTGCAGGCCTGCAATGCCATGGTACTATTAACTAAACAATTCATTAAATTTTGACTTAAACTAAAAATATCTGAAGTTAATTTAAAACAATTTCTTTAATTTGGTTAGCTACCTCATAGCAATAGCCAATTGGTTAACATATTGCCTAGTCTTCTGTTTCCTATAAAATTCCATTATCTTAAGAGCAGCTTTCATCTTACGGTATTTCATTCTGCATATAGCTCCACGCCATTGCTTTTGCAAAAGAATAACAATTCCTGGTATCAACTCAGCTCTCATCTAAAAAATAAACAGTATCTCTTTTTAAAATTATTTTCTGATAACCAACAATAGTCAGAAAGGAAGAAGCATGTACCTCTTAAATATATTGAAAATTAAAATTTTAAATTATTCATAACTGAATAAAAATAATCAACTTTAAAAATTTCACCTTCTCTAATTTAAAGAGAGTTGCTGGGGACTTAATAAATAACTTGGTCTTGCCATATTTGACATCATGGGCAAAACCCTTCTCCTCAATTAATACCTTAACGCCATCCTTAACAGAGCCTGAATTAAAGTTGGGCCATGTAAACTCAGAAATCATCTTGTACCTGAAATCATAAATACGATAATAAATAAATAAATCTCATAGCCAACAGTAAATAAAAGTCTATTCAATAACTTTGAAAATAATAAAATAATGATAAGTTTAATTACTTTGTGGTATATTATTTGTTAATTTATGATACAAGTTTAAACTGAAGTAATTGTATAAAAAAAGAAAATTAAGAATAATTTAATGAACAAAAAAAATATTTAAAGAATTACCTTTTCAAAAATAGATCATATCTGTGCCTATGAGCAAATCCAGCCCTCCTCACTCTAACATTTTCAAGAAGTCCCAAATATCTGACCTAAAATAAGTAGAAACAATTTTATAATGCATATATTTATAATAATATATAATTATAATATATTATATATATATATATTATATATATATAATTATAATATATTTTAAAACGAGCAGACCCTACCATGCATTGCTCTGGCTCAGTAGCTTTAATGCATTGAATTATTTATATCCTATTCTTTTTTATAGTCAAATCAAAATTCACTGATAAAGATAAAAATGTTTCAGGTAATCTAAAAACCAACGGGATTTAAAATTATTTATTATAATTCACTGATAAAGATAAAAATGTTTCAGGTAATCTAAAAACCAACGGGATTTAAAATAGAACTTTACACCAAATTTAAAATTTTTGGTAAAGAATTTTGATGGGTTAAAGTTTTTACGGTTTTCATCTTATATTTGACCATACATGTATGTATGACACATATAAAAGGAACTAATAAAGAATATAATTGGAACAGGGTTTAGTACAATCAAAATAGACAGTTAGCAAAAATGTACCAAATTAATCTTTTGCCATAATACATATTAATTAAATTCAGATTATAACACACGATGATTATGATGATGACATGATGAGGAGGTTATACTAATAAGTGACAATGAATTTGGTTAACCTGTCTTTTGCTAAAACAAATAGATTCGATGTTTTCCCCACACGTGAAATGGCAACCCATAATTTGCCATGGGAAAAACACAGATTTTCTTAGTCCAAGCCGGAAAAAATAGATTAATGCTTACCCTCCCTAAATATCAAAAGAAAATAAAGTGTTGTGTCAATAAATCAACTTACACTGCCATCTGATGGAAATTTATAGAACTTGCAAATAATCACACTGATTGTAGTATAATAAGCAATTAATTTGCAAAAAAAGAAATATTGAGGCCAAAAATCGAGATAAAAACTATCCTATCTTTTAAGTTGCACAAAACTACACACAATGAGCCAAATTTCATCTAAATCGCTTAGATTTAGAAGTAGTTTCTGATTTTACCTCCGTCAAACATCGGGACACGAGATTTTAATATATATAAAGATTAAATATCAATTAAACATGAAGAAATTAGGTATAAGCACACATGGAAGAATATGCAATTCCCATCAGCAGCTAATCTCTTTTCTTTAAATTGGTCAGATGAAGGTGTTATGTGACAACAAAAAACCAAGTTTTACCAAAAAAGTGATAAAGATTTTTGTGAAGTTTTTATTTTGATAATCAAGGTTTTTGGCACCTTTCTGCATTGAAAGATCATAACTTCAAAAACTGCACTATAAAAAAGAGAGATATACGATATTATATTCAAACAATAGATGTTACCTGATGACGAATTTGATCAATATTAACTTGTAAAGGTGTCTTGTATTCATTTGGCTTGATGCATCTAAAAATAAAAAGTGTGATGATTTAAATAAAAAGTGGAATTCAGAAATAATTATTAAATTATGATAAAAAAACATTTTTAATTAGAGAGGTATTTCATAATGTTTTTTGTTTAATTGGCAACAAACAAGGGGCAAACTAAAGAACTTCTATCTAATCCAACCCACAGATGGTTGAGAGTTCTGTGCTGCAAGAGGTGATGTGACAAAGATCAAGCTCAACTGCCAGGTTTTCAAGAGGACAAACTTTATAAAATCTGAGAGTGCCCAGGCAGGTAGGGACATTCAGCTCAGCGACTTACCCCCACCTCTTCCCCAAGATATAAGCAACATAACTAAATTTCCATTAATAGAGCTTAATCTATACACAATATTGAGGATGAAAAGTCAGCACATTATTACCTTACATAGAAAGGTTCCTTCTTGGCTAGAGTTTTAACCAGAGCAATCATTGAATTTTTGAACAAGGTACCAGCTGTTAATGGCCTTTTAGTGGTCTGAAAGATAAATCATTTGGATATTAAACTTTGTAAATCATTATAACAGTAACTATTTTAATCATCTGATAATAAAAATATCATATAATTATTTTATTATACTTCAAAAATCCAAAGACATTTTTTTCCTATTACTGTTACTCTGTGTATAATTGTCCGATTTCTTTTTCATTTTTTTGTGAAGAAAGAAACTATCATTTGGCACAAAAATAATAGATAAAAACAGAAAAAAACTATTTTCCTGTTCTTTATAAAAAGTTTTACTTTAGAGATATTAACATAAAAAGTATAAATGGTAGCTACGAGGGTCGTCCAGAAAATAAGTTCCGTTTTTTTTTTTTTAAATCAAGTTTTTATTGAAAAATTTTGAAACTTACAGATATTGTACTTGAAAATATGTATTATTTATCCAAGTAATCCCCGGTGACGTCAATACATTTGGTATATCGTGAAATGAGCTTCGAAATTCCTTCCTCGTAGAAGCTTGCCGCTACCTCCTTGGTCCACTTCGTGACAGCTTCTTTCACTTCCTCGTCACTTGTAAAACGTTCTCCCGCCAATTCCGCCTTCATTTTGGTAAACAGGTGAAAGTCTGAAGGGGCCAAGTCGGGACTGTAAGATGGATGGGTCAGAACATCCCAACCAAACTCATCCAAAAGTTGCGCTGTGGAACGAGCAACGTGAGACCGAGCGTTGTCGTGGAGAAGGCAAACACCGGAGGTCAACATTCCTCTTCTCTTGTTCTGTATGGCCCGACGAAGCTTCTTCAGGGTCTCACAATAGCGGTTGGCGTTAATTATTTCACCTCGAGGCAAAAAATCAATCAGGAGAATTCCTTTTTGATCCCAGAAAACAGAAGCCATGATTTTCCTGGTTGACTTCACGACTTTGAATTTTTTTGCACTTGGGGAGATGGGGTGTTTCTATTGCATGGACTGCCTTTTGTTTTCTGGAGTGTAGTGTGACACCCAGGTTTTGTCTCCAGTGACGATAGACTTCAGAAATGCGTCCCCATCAGTTCTGTATGGTCCAATGGCTGCGGTCCGAAAATTCTCGAGCTGCAGCCATTCGTTGTTCCTTGTGTTGGGGCGTCAGCTCTCTAGGGACCCACCGGGCGCAAACTTTCCAAAAGTCAAGTTTTTTCGAGACGATCTCATGGATGAGGGATCGTGAGATGTCTGGGAAACTCAGGTGGAGTTCATCCAGGGTTGAACGACGATCTTTGCGAACTGCATTGTCGATTTCTGCGAAAATTTCGTCTGTCACAACTGAGGGTCTGCCTCTCCCACTTTCATCCTCAAGTGAATGTCTTCTCGCCTTAAATTCACGTACCCATCTCCTCACCATTGACTCACTCATTACACCTTCTCCATAAACAGAAATGAGCTGTTCGTGAATTCGAACAGATTTGAAACCCTGTGCATAAAGAAATTGAATCACTCCGTGCAAAACAACTCGAGAGGGAACGGGGATCGAGGTGGCGGGACGCGACGTGGAGGGCTCCATTTCAACTACCTGCCCTCAAGTTGATAACTGACCGACTGAGGTCACCTACCTCTCATTCTATTCCCCCACCTCTCCTCTTTCGAGCGGTGTTGTTGGATTTGGCAAAAACCACTCCTACCACCCTACAGACCAAAACGGAACTTATTTTCTGGACGACCCTCGTATATGGATAAAGAGCAACATTGTGCAAAAGTTTAAAGTAAATTCATTGACTATTTTTCGAATACAAGGCCCTTGCATTTTTAAATGTTAGATTAACATGATAAAAAATAATGTTTTAAATGATTTTTCTGACAGAAAATGCTTCTCTAAATGATTTTTTCTCTAGTAGGTAAAAACATGTTTATCACTATTAATTAGGACTATTGAATATCATTTCTCCCTATCCATTATTTTCGCTTGGCTAGAAAGTTATTGCTAATTTGATTCTTAGGTGTATAAATAACTATTTTCCTTAATCACAAAATGAAATAATACATATTGTAATTATCATAAGCATGCTTTTATTACAATGTTTTCCCATCACTAGCTTCTATTCAAATTAATAGCTGTCATATTTTTTTTTTCTTTTTTTTTTTTTGTTCCTCTCCTTCCTTGCCTTTAAGGCTATACAGTGTTTCTCCCGTGCCAAGGGAGAGGGTGTGGGATTAATGCCGAGTATTATTAAATGCCCCCTGGCTTTGGGTTTTGAATTGCTATTTTCGGATTCCCAATCATGCGTAGCCATGGGCAACACGTTTGCCCACTCGGCCATCCCGCCACCCCAATAGCTGCCATTTGAGAAGAGCATTGTAATAAATAGGTCATATAATGTATATCTAGATGAATTGAATGGAACATTGAAAATTTGAGACATGAAAATACAACCAACCTTAGTAATATCCATCGCTCCTTCCGGCCACATGGAAGATATTATAGGATTGTTCGAAGCATACAGGAGGCGCTTCATATCTTGAAACAGAGTGTCCTTGTTTTTGTCCAAAAATCCATTGATGTTGTACACTACGTCACCAGCATAATGCCTTGAACAAGATGCACATTTGAAACCACATTAAAAAAGATTTAAAAAAAAATTGATAATTTCATAGAATATAACTTCTTTATTATAATTCATAGCATATTCCAGCCTCAAAACATCTTGGAAACATCTATTGGCACAGGGATGGTTACTATTATAACAGACACGAAGAACCTAATCCAGTTAGCTATTTAACTCTGTTCCATTTCATGTGAACGACCCGGAAAGAGACAAGTGCTATGTAGCAGAATCAGCCCCCGATCATCTCATTTTTAAACAAGCATAGAGCATGAGTCAGAGTCATTTATAACTTGACCGTGACATATGGGCTGATCACTACCCTTGTTTGAACATACATTTTGTGGGTACCTACACCAAACGGACAACATCGTGAAGCAATTGGAAAGTATGGTTTGAAGATGTGAGAGAGGAGAATGAGGAAGAGAGAAGGGATGGAGAGCCAGAAGAGCGAGAAAGAAGAGAACTGTCTGAATCTCTAATAATACATTTATTTAATATAATGTTCATTTTGTTTTAATGTAATGTTTTGCTTCTTAATTCATATTTTTTCCTTTGTTAGCAATTACTACAGTGTTTAGATTCATCCCATCCTCCAACACAAAACAGAACTAACTCATTATCATTATTGGCATTATTAAAATTAATATGAAAAACAATTGTAATTTTTTTAAATATTGAAATTCATTGATTAAGACAAGTTATTTAATTAATTTATTTAGGGAATAAAAAAATCTATTAATCAAAAACTAAACTTTGAAATAAGAAAACACACGAAAAATGTAAATATTTAAGTTATACCTAATTCTAAACTGGGTCTTGTGAGCCAATTCCTTGTCAGTCGGCTTGAGTTGCCTGCTACTGTAGTGTTCATGCTTATCTAACTTTTTATCCATGGCCTCGAGCAGCATCTGTGATACATACATAAAGCACAGATAAGATATTGCTTATTTTTTTATCAAAAGAAAAAAAATTCTAAACATAACTTTTTCTTAGTCCCATTTGGGACCTTTGGAGACCTCTTATACAGCGTACTTTACAATAGACTATTTCTAGACCTTTGGAGTCATATCAAATATAAAGCAATAAACATGTATAAAGAAAAGGAGAAATTATTATAGGAGACCTATAGCCCAAATATTAATATATTTTTTTTTTTCAAATTACCTCATCATCAACCTTTCCAACATTAAGACAAGCTTCATCCATTATGGCGATGATACCCGCATGAGGGCGTTCAACCAGCTCACAGATGATTTCATTATTGAAATATGAAATATTCTGCCATTCAATCCCTTCTCTCTGATACTCCTCCTGTTCCTGCTTCAACACCAGCTCTGAGAAAAAAAATGTTGACTCATAAAATCCAAAGTCACTTCAACAATAATCATATCAACTCTATCAGATAACCTAGGGAAATTTGTAGCTAAATCAAAGCAGCATCCTCAGCCATCTATCATTCATGAACCAATATAAGGTGGCTAAATTATCAAGTTCAAATTCAAGCCAATTGGATAACCAATTGATGCACAAGGATGTAATCTCAAAATCAATATGGCTTTGTAAATTTCTTTTAAATGAGCAATCACAAATGAGGCAAGAGAGAGATAAAAAAACTTTAATCAATAGGCTATGCTGCCCAACGATATTGCTGCGCTCTTAGACAGCGTACTTTACAATAGACTATTTCTAGAGAACATACAAAAATAGAAATGTTGGCGAAATGTATAATATAAATGTATAATGTATAATAAAAATATATATACAATACCGATAAACAGCTGTTGTAATTTTTCATTACAATAGTTGATGCATAGTTGTTCAAAGGAGTTAGAATCGAAAACTTCAAAACCATATATGTCAAGTACTCCAATAACAGTTGCTCTTGAATCACTTCCCCTAGCTTCGATGGCAGAATTAACTTTCTTTACAATCCACGTAAACATTCGATCATAGATTGCCTAAAAAAAAAAAGGAAGAAAAAGTAAGATAAACATGAAAAAGCAGATTTTTAATAACTATATTGCCAGGTTAACTATTTCTTGCTAATTTTAATAGATTGGAATTCCAACCAATTGTTTAAATATCACTTTTCTTTCTTTACAAATAGGAGAATTAAATTAAATTATAATTTGGTTTTTGAACTTAGGTGCCCTAAATATTCACCACTCAGAGATCAATATGCTTAACAATAGCTAAGATAAATTATCTTTACATAAATATTATGCATAAGTAAATATAATAGAATACATGAGAAGACTGATCTTATTTTTTCACACTGTCGAAACTTGTTTAAATGATTAGCATTGTCGTACAAAATGAGGTACAATCTGTTATAAAATTACATTGATAATTTAATTTGGTATTAAAACAATTTGGACATTTTTCAGAAAGGATGAAAGTTACAGATGTGACACATGAATGAATTTTGTAATATTAAAAGTTATAACATTAAAGAAATATATTTAAACATATAATGAAATAATACAAACAAATCATGTTTATCTAACCGCCTTGTCACACTTACCTTGGCAAGGGCATCCCTAGCATACTCTGCCTGCTGTAAGGTGTGAATCTTCTGCATGATCTCTCCTCTTGCTGCGATGACTCTCTCTGTGAGAGCAGTGCTCAATTCCGTCTCTGAAACGGAAAGCAGTTTGGCAACTCGTGACTGCCCAGTAGCTCTTATATCTTCATCATTAGAATTTTTTTCAAACACCACATTTCCCTGGCAGAAAAAGAATTGAAATTCATGTAAATAAAAAAAATTATTAATTCAGGAAAACGTTTTTAAACGGATTTCAGAGTATTATTAAGAAATATATTAACAAACAACAAGAAGCCCATAAAAAAAAATTTATGGTTTAATAAATTTTAAAATATAAGAAGCCAAGGTGATAAACAGCTTCAAGCTGCAGATTCCAAACATATTTTTTTTAGCAGATATAAATATCAATTAAAATTAAATGATCAGCCACTTGTGATTGACCATATCAACCGAGATAGCTTACCAAATGGAGGACAGCAACTACTATTTTCCAGAGTGTAGCGACTTCGTCCTGAGTAAATCCCAGGGCCTTGCAGGCTCCACAAGTTGCCGCGAACCCTTGCCGGTCACCATCTGATAGATTTTCTGATGAAGATCTCAAATAATTGAAATGGTTATTGTTACCATTCAGATCCAAGCACTTCAAATCATTTGAAGATCTCCAACCAGCTAACACCTAATCCAAACAAAGGCATATCAATGAAAAAAGATAAATGTCATACAATGATTACTTAACATAAATTAGCGAGCAGAAATAAAGTTCAGCTAAAATAAAATAGTTAAAAAAAATAATAGTAATAATTTAATTAATCAAATTAATTAAAGATCAACAAATTTTAAAGAATATTCTTTACAATATTCCATAGTCCTGAGCTTTTCCAATTGAGTCTAGTCACATCTGATTGATACAGTTATATAGGATAACCAGGAATATGATGATGATTGATACATGGATGAGATATAAGGATAGAGAGATGGATGAGATATGAATGAAATCAACAGGGCAGGAAACTAACTGCCTTGGTATAAGGATGGAGAGAAATGCAAAGCTTGTCAGTCAATAATTGTTTGTAACAGTATTACTTATTGTCAAAGTGGAATCAAGTGAAAAAGTTTGAAGAACTATAAAAGAGTGAGGAAGTTCTCATAGGCTTCTCAACAAAATATTTTAGAATTAAAAAAGAACTTCATATTTCATCAAAAGAATCAATATTAATTAAAATTTAAAAACTAATGAAGCATGAAACAATTTATGCTAGTGAACATTTTATGAAAATGATACGAACATAATTGCTTGCAAAAACCAACTAAAAAAATAGTTATAATAAAAAACTATATAACCATAATTTAACAAAATCTTAATATTTAACAAAATAAAATAAAAATTAATTTCTAACAAAATAAAAATTAGAATAAGTCTGTACATAAAGTAACTCAAATAAAATTCTATGGTAGTTGTTAAAATTGAAAAAATTAATTAAATAAATCTTAACAGATATCAATATAATTTTTTATAATTTAAATTAATTAATTATATGAGGAAACAAATATTTAACATATATCAATATTTTATAACATCTAAAAGAAAAATAGTAAAATTACATAAAAGTTTAAACAAAAGTATAGGACGAAAATCTTAACACTTTCTGTCCAGTAGTACATAATTTTATCGACTGGAACTAATATGTCGATTTACCTGAGACAAAGGATTAAGTTTTCAACACTAATAGTATTCATCAGTAAAAGGTTAAGTTGCACAATTTTTACACTGCAATGTAACATTTGTGCGAATGATGTTTTCGAACTATTGGCTTAAACTGATGTCAAAAGTTAGTTGGAAGTGTACCAATGATTTTAATATGCAGGGAAATATTTGATGTGCAAGATATCATTTTACAGGTCATTCGATTATTATTAAATGGAAAACCCGCACCACAGCTGATTGCTCTGAGCTGATTATGGTAAAAGTGTCAGGTGCAAAGTGTGCTAGCTAGCCTCCGCTAATTGGCAAAGTAACAGTGGTGTTATTGATGCTGCATCAGCTAGTGGTTCCATTCATAACAACTGTTTGCTTACCGGTCATAAGGTGAAATAGTTCCACGATTAGACAAGTAATCACAACTGGGTCACTATAAAGAAATATAATACTCTTAATATAAAAACCATAATTCCCTAATGAATCATAGAGGGAACTTTCTAATGTGCATTAATAATAAGTCAATATGATTAATATGGTAAAACCTTGATTATTTTATTTCACTTTTCCTCAACCTAGTTTCAGAAAAACCATAGGGTGAGATAGTAAATTGTTTTTAAGCTATAAGCATTTTTTTTCCTATGAAAGGCCATTAGGGCCCTATACAACTATATATATTATTTTTCATTTGAGAAAGATAAAGGTTAAATCAAGGTTTTATTCTGTAAATATATAAAAAAATGTATCATCAATAAACATGGTAAATAATTAAGAATATTGTAATACCTGATAAAAACTGTGAAAATTCCTTTCTCCTGGCTGTTGGAAAACAACCCTACATTTTTCAAGGAGATAATTATCAATGTGACCTCCAATTGGATCGCCTTTGAAGTCAAAAATAATGTCCATATATTTTCCAAAACGCGATGAGTTATCATTCCTGTTTGTTTTTGCATTACCAAAAGCTTCGAGAATGGTATTTGACTGCAGCAGCACATTTTTTACCCTGAAGGTACAATGAGTTTAAAGACAACTACATTAGTGTAAAAAAAACAGTTAGTTAGTTGAAAACTATAGTAAAACAAATAATTGAAAATAAAATATAAGACCTTTCGATTTCCTGACGCTGACTGATGTTAGTAACTGCTGCAATGTACCTCATGATGATTTTTGATGCCTCAGTTTTACCTGAGCCACTCTCTCCAGATATAACAACGCATGTATCCATACCTTGTTGTTTCATAACTGTATGGCACCTGTCTGCTATGGCGAAAATATGTGGGGGATTTTCGAACATTTCCCTTCCTTAAAAAAAAAAATTATATTTATTCCTTTGAAATTAAAAATGACAAAAGTAAAATCATGGAGTAATCCCTTCAGTTTATTAAAAAAAATTATATTTTTTAAAGTAGCATGACTAATTGCTAGTTAGTCATTCCATGTCACATCAACACACTTTTTTTTCTCCTCACCATCTCAGATTTTGATGAAAGATTTAATGAAATTTGGCACATAGGATACCTTCGTATAGACTAAAAAAAAAAATACCAAATTTCAGCACAATATCTCAAACGGTTTTCAATAGCTACGTGAACTCATTGAAAAACACACAATTTTGACCTGTCGCATCACCTGTAAATTAAAATAGCAGCTCTTCTAGGCAAGATAGAGAGTTGAAATTGATGTCATTTTAAAGCTGAATCTATGACCTTCCTTATAACATGCAACTGAATAGTTAAGAGGAAATTTGTTTTTCAAAATTTCAAATTTGAATTTTTCAAAAAGCCCATTTTTTAAAAATCTGAAAAAATTCAGTAGAGTTGATAAGGTTATCATTAATAAGTGTTAATAAAATTATGATGGGACAGCAATGGGTTCATGCTTAAAATAATTATTGAAAAATGTGTTTTGCTAATGAGTGGAAAAAAACCATTAGCTATTAAGCTTCTCAAACTGCAGCATATTATATCAAACTAATTTCTTTCCTGCACTTGTCACAAATCTTTGAAACATCGCCTAGTTCTGGATATTGTGATTCGACACATAAATTTTGTCACATTTCTTAGTACTTTTTATTTTTTACAGAATGTGTGTCTTTTTTCAAAGGATTGCAGCATTGTAGAACATATATTTTGTATCTTTCCATGTCTACTTAGTATAAGCAACAAAAATCCAATGCTTAGGAAAAAAATAGCTAAAAGTAAAAACATTATTGTCCCAGCGTCTTTCTTGACATTAGTCAAGCGTTCGATAAAGTTTGGCATGAAGGATTGCTTTCCAAACTTAAAATCTTACTTCCTCCGACCTATTTTCTAATAATACTATCATACTTGACAGACAGACATTTTGCGGTGAAAGTAGGAACTGACCTCTCGGACATTAAATGCATCAAAGCAGGAGTGCCTCAGGGCAGCGTCCTTGGTCCGATACTATTCAATATATATATGTCAGATCTACCGCAACAGACTAACACTCTATTGGCTACTTTCGCTGATGACACAGCTATACTTTGCTCAGATAAAAACCCTATTCAAGTCTTCAATACCCTACAAAATCATTTGGATGATATTGTAGATTGGGCCATTAGATGGAAAATAAAAATGAATGAAAAAAAGAGTGTTCATGTCATTTTCACACTTAATCGTGGCCCCTGCCCAGGAATATATTTTAATAATATATGCATACCACCATCTGATGAGGTTAGATATTTAGGTTTTTATCTGGACAAAAGACTGACTTGGAAATATCACATCAGACAAAAACGTAAAGAACTGAACAAACGGTACAGTCTTTTATCCAGACTACCTGATAGACGTTCAAAATTATCTTTGACAAATAAACGCACATTATAGAAAGTCCTCCTAAAACCTATATGGGCGTACGGGATAGAGTTGTGGGGCTCTGCAAAATCGTCCAGCATCCAAAGAATACAGTCTTTTCAGTCAAAAGTGTTGCGAAGAATAGTTGATGCACCATTTTTTGTTAGCAATGATATAATACACAAAGACTTAGACATGTGAACTATTTCAGAAACAGCCAAAGAAAATTATAATAGCTTTCACCTAAGACTGACCTACAATACAAACCCTCTTACGGAAGCCATAAGATGCTCGCACAACCCTTTCAGCCCACCACGTCGACTACGCAGGTGGAGGCCAAGAGACTTGCTGAGCTAATTTGTCATTTCCAGAAGGAACGCTCATGTAGCAGCCAGCAAAATTTGCTCATTGCAAGTAATTTG
This sequence comes from Aelia acuminata, assembly GCA_911387785.2. Lineage (NCBI taxonomy): Eukaryota > Metazoa > Arthropoda > Insecta > Hemiptera > Pentatomidae > Aelia > Aelia acuminata. The sequence continues at coordinate 91,018,729 of OU426983.1, read as the reverse complement.
CAGATCGCAAATTTATAATTTTAAACGTTTGTTATTAAATAAATTAAAAAAAAAAAAAGTAAAAAATATATTTGTAATTATAAATTTTTGTTATTAATCAAAGTTAGTTTTGTAGTGCTAGTTGAAGTTTTCCTGAAGCATTCAACATTTTTTTTCATCAATTTAGATGAGTTTGATAATGGTTTGACTAATCTTATTTATGTGCGTGGTACACTCATGCACCCACGTCAGACAAATGACAGATTTTTTTTGTACGAGAACAAATTTTTTAAGAGCTTAAATAAGAACTTATTATGTGATCTTATTTAAGAGCGTAGTGGAATAGAAGCATGCAAGTTCTTTTTTTGTTGTACTCTCGTCAGATGCATGCCGCATGCAATCATGATTTAGTCACTTAATTTGATGTAAAAAAAAAAATCGGTCATTTTTCTGACGTGGGTGCTACTAATACTTTAAAAAAACTTTCCTGAAAAAATTAAGTTTTAACAGGGCAAAAGTAAACATTAAATAAAAACAGCAAGATGATACCAAAATAAGTCAAATATTCTCAACATTCTTATATGTTTGTCCTGAAATTGAGAAACAAAGAATTAACAGTCTACAGACTACCTAGTTTCTTAAGAAACAGATATCATTACAAAACAAAAATATTATCATAAACAAAGCCAACAAATAGACTTCTATGTCTAGTGAAACAATAGAGAATTAAAATCCTTAATCCAAAACAATAACAACCAAAATTAGTAATAAGTACAACTATACCAATTTAAATTAATGTTTCATCTAGCTAGCTATTGTAAGCACATACTTATTATTAAGCACTAATTTCAGAATATTAAAAATAGATAATATATGCATATAACTAATAAATAAGTTAACATTTAGAAAAATTTATCTGAGATAGAATATTCCAAAATCAGCTAAATAATAATATATTACTCAAGATATGTAAACCTTTATGTCAATACATAACTATTGACTGATATTAATTAATAACTGATATTAATCAGTCATTATCCTTGATGGAAAATATATGCTTATTTAACCAACTAACAAGAGCTTGCAACACATCATGCTAATTAATTATAGACCGTAAACAATAAAAAAAAAGGTTCAAGATTGCACAAAGATATGAAATTTGGACGCCTTAAGGACAAAATGTAATATAAATGTAAACGAAATTATTAAATATACATTAATTTAATGCAATATAAAAAAACAAACCTTTGTATTTAGCTATTTCTTCAGGACCATATATCTTTAACTGACGATATGGGTTGACGGAAACACACACTTCACCAATATATGTATAAATATGTCCAGCCATATACCTGAAAAAATAAAACAAAAAACCAATTATTATTCAGAGGTCGAACACCTTAAAATATAATTAAATTTAGTTTCTCAATATTTATTTGTGCAATGAATTAAATTTAATCAGCCTATGATTAAATTTTACCACAAAACTAGTACCACTTCAAACAATGGGGGGAATGGGTTCAATACATAGTAAGGAAACATAATCCTTGTGGTTTACCACTGAGCGACCTTTAAATTTTTCAATCTCTATTTCTTTTTTTACTTCTTAAAATATCAGATCACAATTAACAGGTAAAACTTGTTCAGTAATTTTTCAAAAGCAAAAATTTTCCAATAAACCAATCTCTAATCATTGACTATTCAATCAGTAATAAAATATTTAAAGTATACAGTCCAATTATAAGCCACTTAAAGCACCATAATAAGGAATTCATTATTATTAGGTATAACTGAGAGAGAAAAACATTGGGAGATAATAAGACAAATAAAATTTCAAAGAGAATAAATAGAACCATATAGTTCAATAAAAACATATCAATGAAGTCAGGGAAGTAGGCATTCTAGGGGGCTCCCCATCATCGAATTTACCCTCCCCTTCCCCCAGGATACCACTCTGATTAAGGGAACCCTGAGGTTGGACCATGCGTCTCCTGATCATAATCTCCGAAAGAGAGGACACCATATCACATCGAGGGTTCCATATAGATTCGTTCTTGTATTTGAACTATTATTGTTGTTAATAAATTCTGTTATACATAAGCAAATCTTATTACTATCAGTAAAGATAAAAAACGAGGCACTGCATACTAGTAATTGTGATTGAAAAATAAGAATTTATTGTAAAATGGAATACTTTACGCTTTCCCCAAGGTCGATGTATGGAATGATAATCCAGCTCAGGAATGGACAGACTTCAAAGAAAGAATCAAAATAGATAGTGTGGTGATTGGTGGAAGTAAATGTTAGTGTATTATTTTTGATAAACATATTGCTGGAGAAAGGATCATTAAAATTTTGAATAGTTTGCCCACTAAATTAGAAACAGCTAATTTATATTAATTTGAAGGGTTTCTGGATAAACTTTTGGTAGCATGATTAATTTCTGGCATTAAGGATACCTCTTTAAGAGAAGAAGAAAGAAATGGACACAACCATGGATAAAGTTTTAGGACAGCGGCAAGTGATAATAGCAAATAGGCAGCAAAGTAAAGGTATGTCTGGAACTACGGCGGTGTATTACACTCGGAAAGAAAGTAACAGGGTGCCCAAAGATGTGTCTCCAGCTCGGAAAGTTATTAATTTTGACTATAGTGGTTTTCAGCATGATACCTGAAAGTGTAAACTAAAGTAGACCCCGCCAAGAAACATCGCTTTTTGGTCATTTCGATTATTTAAATTTTAAAAATTGATGACAGAGACCAATTAAGTAAATTCAATGAAAATAAAAACTTGTTCAAGACGGGGTAAAATGGTAGAATTCCTTATAAAGGTCTGGTCACACATAACCGCACCGCAGAACGGGCGTCTATCGGATCTGGTTCAAATACGAAGGATAAATAGTAACGGGTCGGTTGACCCGGTGTCGGGCATGTGTGACCAGTTACGACATTCACGCCCGTTCTGCGGTGCGATTTTGTACCAGGCCTTAAGATATGTTAAAATGCTTTTTATTAACAACACTAGAAAACCTATGTTTGCTGTAGCCCCATCCCTTATCTCTGAATTTTTTTTCAATCATTTTTTGCATAGTTAGAAAAAAACACATTGCTTCAATAATCCAAAAGACTGATTTCTTTTTTTCTTCAAATCCTTACATCAATGTTTTGGATGTCGATCCTCATACATACTAAAGACCGGGCGCACATTGAGACGCAGGCGACACATAGCAGAGCCGCTCCTGACCTGACAACACACGTATTGCAAAACCTGCGCTGCTCTGCCTTGCTCTCCTCTGCGTCGCAGAGCAGAAAGGGCATACAGTAAGCGGTTAGTATATTACGTCACAACTTGGTCCCAATCGTACTTCATACTCCGCATTCCTTAAAAGAATTGCAAAATAATATACAGCCGACGTGTTCTGATTTTTAAAAACTGAGAAGCGTAATAACAAATTAAGTTTGGGTGATTTGTTGTTTTCGTTCACCTGTAAACCATCAGTGCACCAAAAATGAACCACCCCAACCCCGAAAGGGCCGTATAAAAAAAGTAATCCATCATGAAAAACAAATAATTTCAAAATTTCGGTCAAGAAATTTATCGACACTTAAAAGCATTATCAGATCATCTAAAAGAGGAATAAGTTGATAACAATATTGACAGAAAATTAAGTGGCAATTCAAAGCAAATACAGAAAAAGATAACAGGAAATTCTAAAAAATTCTTATTTCAATCACAGGCATCATTGTTTTAGACAAATTAAATTAAATAAAAACAGGAAATGAAATGAACGCTTTAATGCATTTTAAGGCTTGATATTACATAAATACAATACTTAAGGAAAAAATCCAATTCAAAATCGTTAATTCAAAATCGTTAGAGTGGTTTTTGAGAAAATCGAAAAAAAGGTCAAAATCAGACAACGTTCATTAAATAAAGTACCTCCTCCGTTTGACCAATTTTGATGAAATTTTTGCTGTCACATCGTGGGCATATAGATACATCAAATGCCCAGTTTGATCAAATTCGGTAAATCCGTTTTTGAAAAAATAAAAAACAATTGAAAATGAGATAAAATTTATGAAATAATTTGCCCCCTACGTTTGATCAATTTCAATGAAATCTTTGCTGTCACATTTCGGGCACACATACACATCAAATACATTATTTCAAGTTCGTTCGGTGTATTTCCGTTGAAAACAAGAAGTCGATATTTTTCACGATCGCAATAATTTCCCTTACTATATACTTCATATATATGTAAGTGAAAATAAAAATAAAATAGAACTAATTCAACTCAATAACAAATAAAATAGAAATGATCAACCCATCATAAAAAATAAAATAATTTTACAGATTTCCAACTTAGTTAAATAGAAACTACATCCTAAATCCTCTGATCAAGAGTGTAATGAAACAGAAAACTATTTCTTGTGCGTCTATTGACGAAGACATTTTCTAGTAATTAACAGGGGAGAGCAAATAAAAGTAAAGATCACAATTCCGAACCTTGTCCCTTAAAAATATATTATATCAAATTATAAATTTAACATTTTCTCGTTACATAATCACGAAGGGTTCTTTGCACTACTCCGGCCATTTACAGGATCTTGAAGTAAAGATATTTAAAACCAGAAGCCCTTCCAGTGTTATTTAATAAGGTCATTTCCTTCACTTAGCTCGCCCCTCTAAATTCGAATAGACATAATTTATTTTTAACCGAACACTTAACTTATAACGTACATAATTTATCTGAAAATATGAACCGATTTCTAGTGATTATGGGTTATAAACGTTTATTATCAAACAATAATTTCGGAGATGGGAATTACGTCACCCCCAAGAATTAGGGATGCGACATCGATGTCGATGTGATTACTTGTTCTCTACATTGATGTTTACTTTGTCTTGATGTGTTGGTTTTTTTTTTTTTTTTTTTTTTTTTTTTTTTGGTTTGTGTTTTCTAATGTAAAAGTACAACAGTCAATACAATGTAATAAACTGGAACGATTTTTTTTTTTTTTAATTTGTCTCTTCATCATTATTATTTGTAACAATTTTTTTATTTATTTTTTTTACAATAATATAAAGGTTCAAATTGCTTTTCATTTTTTTTAAAATACATTTTTATCACTTTTAGTCTTAAAATAAAAAAGTAAAACTTCCTGATTTTTAATGCCGCAGACAAAATAATTCTTTTTTTTTTTTTTATTGTAAAGACGAAATTTCCCTTGAAAATTGATCTGATTACTTAGTATAGATTAGTGAATTCATCGTGTTTTATAGAAGACATAAAGACAAACTTCTAGGAATAAGCAATACAAATTTTTATTTTGCTGTTCCACTTATGGAACAATAGCAGGTCCAGACTATAGTAACTTTAGTTCTACTCTGGGTTTTTTTTAGTTCTCTTCATTGTACCAAACTGAATAAGGAAATTCATAGAACTAGAACGTCCTAACATAGGACTATTCCAATATTTTTTTCTATTTCTATAATAGGATTTTCGTTCGAACGATTTTGAGTTCGTCATTTAGTTAAGCCTAAGTGTTCAAGAATTAACAATGAAAATAAATAGTTGTTGGCAAATTTTTGTTTCGAAAAATTGTACGTAGTAAGTACAACATGATTTTGTTCTTTTTATGGAACAAGTTGGAAGAGCATCAGCTTCATTCTTTTGGATTTTTAATGAACTCTCAATACTAAACTGTTTTGAGACTAAACTTATAGAAAAAGATATTTATCGGCCTATACAAAGTTAAGTGAATGTAAAACTTAAAAGTAAGAAAACAAGAATGGAAACGAGGAATTTGGCTCTCACATTTTATGATTGAAAGAATTCAATGATACATTTTAAAAAGTAAGAATTAAATATTTATATAAGTCAGCAATGGCTAAACCATACCATCTGAGAGAGATGTTTCATTAGCACTATTTCGGAAATATTTCGAAATATTTGTTGATAAACTGTCTGATTTTTAAATTTTACATGTTGGACAATCTCAAAAATTCTTTTTCCTTCTAAGCGATTAGTATGAAGCCAACTATGTTAAATTAACGTCGATAACAATACAGCTATTTCTCTATGATTTGTTCCATCCAGTCACTTAACACGAATGATTTCTTTCTCCATTTTCTGGTAATGCAATGTTCACGGAAATTTCATGGAAATAAAACATTGTAATTTCGTTGTCGATGCCGCATCAAACCATTTTAGCGTGACAATAACAAACAAAGAAGCACCAAGTATTTCTAGACCTCACATCACAAAATGAATCAGCTTCTGATCTAACAGAAAACAGCTTCTGATGTAATCCATTTCGAAATTTAGAATTTGTTTCCTGTTCAGGAAATCACGATGATCGTCTGGAAATTCGTTTAGTAAGGGGTGAATTTAAGATTTATTCAGATAATAATTTTATTTTTATTTTTTTTTTTTTTATTGGTCCTCCCCTTCCTCGCCTTGTAGGCTATACGGGGTTTCCCGGGCCAGGGGGGAGGGTGGGGGATTGATGCCGAGTATTATTAAATTTTCCCCTGGCTCCGGGTTTTGAATTTGCTATCTTTCGGTGCTCAATCATACGTTGCCATGGGCAACGCGTTTGCCCACTCGGCCATCCCGCCACCCAAAAAGATTTCATTGAATGAAAGTATCGAACTCGAGTCTGTCTGGGAAGCAGGCACTTAACCTTCTAGCCACTGGAGCTATAGATAATACATTTTAAAAATAGTTCGTGAAAATTTGTAATTTTAGACATGATAAACTATCTTTCGAAGATATAGGTGCTTTGTATGGTAAAGATTTCCCTGTGACTTCTGGGCGTGGCCTTATTCAGGGGGTTATGTTACCGTGATTAAAGGGGACTCTCATAGCGTCTTTTTCAGTTAAAAGGGAGATTGGGGCACACTAAACGGCGCCATTTTGGCTTTGCCCGGAAGTAATGTAGGGAAACTATATTTAAATATTATAGGGGATAATTATATCTGAAACAAAAACGATATTATAAAGTAAAGAAAATTCCTGATGTCATAATTTTGTATTAATGATAAATTTTGAGTCTTATTAAATAATAAGTTTACGTTTAATTGATTTTTTCCTTAAACTCGCTCGTAAAAACCACGTCACCCCAAAAAAGAAACCCAATCAATCCAAACAATTGATAGTTTGCGTTGCTGTTAGTGATGTAAAACTATCGATGGTACTATCGAAAAGTTTTTTTTTTTTTTGTTTGTTTTTTGAGGGAAAAGCGGTAATAACATCTGCCTCTAAGCACCTATATGCTATATAATACAAAATGTTACAAAGTAATTTTATTTAGTTTTCTAACAAAAAGTGCGTATCAGCATAGTGTAGGTCAAGAGGAAAGTCCACCAACTCGAAGATCGCGTTCTGAATGTTGTCGCGTTTTGTACCTTACAAATCAACTTCCTCGAAAAATGAGGATTCCGAGCGCGTGGCTACTTAAACATGGCTGGTATTACCTTCTTCTTAATCCATTTTCCTTGACTTTTTGATCGTTTTGATTTTTTTATCGAGCTTTATATTAACAAAAATTACCTCTGGCAATAATTACCTCTGGCCCATCCTCCATTGACAGAAATGTTTATCTTATTCCCTAATTAAAAGAAAAGATAAAAGTACAACCAAAAAGCATTATAGCTCCTACCGTTCCAAATAAAAAATTTCACTATTATACCCCCTCCCCACCCCCGGTCATTACTATATACTATCGACGGAATCGATAATTTCATACCCGATATTATCGAAACTATCGATAAGGAAGGCTATAGTTTTACATCACTAATTGCTATATCAAATCAAGTTATTGGTCAGCTGTTATAAGTATAGTCGGAGCTTACGGCTACAACTGTTATATTATAAAAAAAATCTGGTGCGTGCGCGCAACACACAACTTTCACTTACCAACTTACTTAGATTAATAGAAATCAATGCGTTGTTGTGGTCCCCTTCGTTAGACCAATTTTGATGAAATGTTGGCTATCACATCTTTGGCATATACATACATCAAATACCCAGTTTGATCAAAATCTTTAAAGCCGTTTTTGAGTAAATAAAAAAAACACGTGAAAATGATACAAAATTTATTAAGTAAAGTCCCCCCTCCGGTTGGTCAATTTTGGTGAAATGTTGGCTATCACATCTTTGGCTTATGCATACATCAAATACCCAGTTTGATCAAAATCGTGAAAGCCTTCTTTGAGTAAATAAAAAAAACACTTGAAAATGTTACAAAATTTATTAAGTAAAGTCCCCACTCCGGTTAATCAATTTTGATGAAATGTTGGCTATCACATCTTTGGCATATACATACATCAAATACCCAGTTTGATCAAAATCTTTAAAGCCGTTTTTGAGTAAATAAAAAAAACACGTGAAAATGATACAAAATTTATTAAGTAAAGTCCCCCCTCCGGTTGGTCAATTTTGGTGAAATGTTGGCTATCACATCTTTGGCTTATGCATACATCAAATACCCAGTTTGATCAAAATCGTTAAAGCCTTTTTTGAGTAAATAAAAAAAACACGTGAAAATGTTACAAAATTTATTAAGTAAAGTACCCCCTCCGGTTAATCAATTTTGATGAAATTTTTACAGTCATATCTCGGGCATATACATAGATCAAATACTCAGTTTAATCAAAATCGTTAGAGCCGTTTTTGAGAAAATCGAAAAAAACCTAAAAAGTTATTAAGTAAATTACCCCCTCCCTTTAAGTAATTTTGATGAAATTTATGCAGTCACATCGCGGGCATATACTTACACTAAATACCCAATTTCAGGATTGCACGGTTTATAGTTTTTGAGCTAGTCTGTTCACACACAGACACACAGACACAAACACACACAGACCATTTCGCGGGACTTGGTCATTTCGACTCAGGGGACCCCAAAACGTGTATTTCCGTTGAAAACCGGAAGTCGAAATTTTTCACGATCGCAATACTTCCACTTACTATATATTTCATATATAGGTAAGTGAAAGTAATATTCATTGCTATTGTTTGCAATAAGTATAATTTTATTCTTGTTTTTAGATTTAATTAAGTTATATTATATACATTTAAATTAAAATTAAAAATTTCATAATTTACATATATTTTATTATTACAGTATGTATTTCATCTATAAATAATAATCTATGTAAATAAAGATGACATTCTGTTATTTTGTTTGTTTGTTTGTTCTTTATAGAAATCCATACCGTTTTTTCCTAAATTCTCCAAATTTCGCCCGGTGGTTCTTTCATACAAGGTGCGAACACCTGTCCATATTAAAATCGCATAACTTCAGCCAATCTCTGGGTATATTCTTTATTTTTATAGAATAAAATATATGATCTAGCTTTACATTGGATACGAATAGGAATTCCCCGGGTGAAACCGTTAGTTAGCTAGTTTCAAATAATATTGAAAAAAATATATGACAAAAATTATCAAAGTATTATGTGATCAAATTTTAGAAAAAATGAAGTTGCCAATTTTATTGTTCTGACTTGAAAATAATTTTCAAAATATTCAGAGTAATAAATATAATTGTCACTAATACTTGGAATATTAATTCTTACTTTTTTTTTTTTCATTGCTATGTTTTTTTGTCTTCGTTTGTTATCTTCAGGACATAAAAGGATGGATTAGAGTGATCGCCAGAGGAGCTCTCGAAATCCTCTTCGCTCCAAGAATCACCGCCACTCTGCTTATTTCTCATAGTTTCATTTTTGAGTAGCCATTACCGACAGCTTCTCGCCCGGCCCGTTTCGGCCTTGCCTTCATATCAGGGACAATGATATCAGACTGGCTGTGAGTGACGTTTTCTTGAGCAATTCCCCAGTTTTTTCTTCCTCTACGATATTCTTAAAACCTGACCTAAACATAGTTACGATAGCTTAAACTCTTTTCGCCCAAAGGGTAGAAATAAGATGAAGTTTTGCTGTTTCTTTCTATTTACGTGATCGGTAAATTTAGAGCTTATTTCCATTCGTAATACCTATTTTTCGGAAACGAACCTCTGGGACATTAAGGGATTAAAAATAAAAAAATAAACAAGCCCTATTTTTTTTAATCATTAAACTCCTTTATGGAAAATTTAGTCATACAAAATATTTGCAAGTTGCTAAAATTTATTTTTCATAATATTCTTGAAACATCAATGACTTAGTGTGATTTTCAAATTTCACATTTCTGAAGTGTGCATATTTAAATTTTTCAAGTTCACAAAAACCTTCAAAAAGAATTAACTATATTTGACATTTTTAGAATAATTTAGAACCAATAAATTAATTGAAAACAGAAATAAAAACAATAACATACTGTAATGGCGTAGACGCATCTGAAAGAAAGAATTTTAGAAAGAAAATAATTTTCATTCTGGGGAATTTAGTCCCCTAAGAATAACAGAACATGGTCAGATCCATAGCCATTTGTCTGGCTAGTTGAGAAAAAAAAATATTAAGAATTAAGATACAAGTAAACATAAAAAAAAGAAAAAAGAAAGAACAGATAAAATATTGAAAAACAAAACAAAAAAAACATTTGGGTAATGAGAAAAAAAAAATTGGTTCAGCTTTTGAGCTTGAAAACTATAATATATCAAATAAATATGGGCCATTCCACGTCAAATCATCCAGCCAAAGTTCAAAATTTTACCTCCCCCCCTCAGATTTTGATAAAAATTTATAGGTATTAAGTACATACAGAAATAAGAAAAAATGCCAAATTTTACCCAATTCCAATATGTTGGCTTCACTATTTTACATATTTACAGAACATTGAAGATCATGGAGGTGGCGAAATAGTTGGGTCTTAAAGGAAGTGAGGAATGAAATTTTACGGATGGAGACAGGTAAGATACAAATCTCTGGTACAAAATCGGTTAACATTTTTTTTTTTTTTCCTCAGAACCAAAAGCCAGAGGCTAACAAGTAATGTGCTCTTCCGCCTCACTTGGGCCATTATGTATTTGATACAATAAACAGCAATTCATTTAGTAATAATTTTTTTTTAAAATATTTATAATTACTTCTAGTAGCCCCAGCCACGCATAACTGTGGCTAAACAGTAATAATGCATTGAATTAATTATATCCTAATCTTTTAAATACGGCGAAATTATTATTCACTGATAAAGATAAAAACGATTCCGCTAATCTAAAAATTGATTGGATTGAGAATAGAACGTCACGTCAAATTTAAAAGTATGTATTTGGTAAAGAATTTAGGAATTAAATTTTTTATTATTGACATCCCATATTTTGCTATAATATGTATTAATGATTCATTCATTAAGTACTATTTATCAAAACATAAAATAACATATACAAATTAAATTTAATTAATGAGGTAGATTATGTTAATCTATATAAATAAAGTTGAAATTCTGTTTGTTTGTTTGTTTATTTGTTCTTTATAGAAATCCATACTGTTTGTCCTGAATTCTCCAAATTTCGCTCAGTGGTTCTTTGATACCAGGTGCGAACACCTGTCCATTTTAAAACTGCATAACTTCAGCCAATCTCTGGATATATTCTTTATTGTTAAAAAAATTCGTCACAATCTCGCTTTACAATGGTTTTTTTTACGAAATCGATCGTTTGAGTCGAAAAAACGGCCTAAAAAATCATTTTATAGAATTTGAAGAGGCCAACAAGGCCCGGTAAGACCGTCCCTTGGTAGGCGTCGAGTTCTGGGATTTTTGACCATATGTTTTTTTTTTTTTTAACATTACAATACGTTTATTTACATGTTTATTTACATGTTTATTTACATGTATGGTGAATTTGTTTTTTAAAAATGCCTCCTAAAAAGCGAGCTTCAATAGGAGTAGTGAGCTCAAAAGCAAAAAAACAACGTCAAATACGAGCAGCTGAAACTCTTGACGAACATCAAAATAGAATTGAACCACAGAGGCTTAGACAGGCAGAATCGCGGGAAACTGAGTCTGCCCAGGAATACGGGGCCGCTTTGCGCCACAGTGGCTTAGACAAGCCGATTTGAGAGAAGCTGAAACTGCAGAGCAATATTTCTGTTTGTTTGTTTGTTCTTTATAGAAATCCATACCGTTTATCCTAAATTCTCCAAATTTCGCTCAGTGGTTCTTTCATACCAGGTGCGAACACCTGTCTATATTAAAATTGCATAACTTTAGCCGATCTTCAGCTGATATTCTTTATCCTAACAAAAATCACAATGATTTCGCTTTACAATGGTTTTTTTACGAAATCGACCGTTTCATTAGAAAAATGAAATTCCCGGGTGAAACCGGGACATACAGCTAGTTTATAACTATTTAAAATAATAATTTACATTATTTTTTAATAATCTCAATTCATAATTTCTATTTATGTAACTGCTAATTGGTGCACAATGATTTTGATTAACCTGTCTTTTGCTAACAAGAATAGGTTCGATGCTTTCCCCACTCGTTGGTAGGTGAAATATAATTACTCATGGTTTTTTCCAAGTCCAAGTCGCAATTGGCTTTGGCTACGGAATGCTTACTCACCCTAAATATTGAAAGAAAATGAAGTATTGTGTCGATAAATTAACTTACACCACATCTGTTGGAAACTTGTATAACATACAAATATTTGCACTCTATTGCAGTATAATAAACATTAAATTTGCCATAAAAGAAATATTGGGGTAATTAATCGAGATAAAAACTTTTAGGATTGGACAAAACTTCCCAACAATGAGCCAATTTTATCAAGATCGGTTGATTAGGTTCTGATTTTATCCCGTATAAATACGTGACACAAGATTTGTATAAATAAATATGCATATTTACATATGGCATCCGTCGTAAATTAATGTACAACTCAAAAATTGAATTTTTTGGGAAATTGAAAGTTAAGTTTCTGCTCTACTTTTGAATATCATAGAAACTATAATAAAAGTTTTTGCTTAGGTGGTGTGGAGCCTTACTAGAGTTGCCCCTTTAATTGTACAAAATAGGCAACTTATTCATTCCAATGTGCTGTTACTAACTCACAACTTATCATTTTTTAGTTGCACAATTATCTTAATTCTATAATGGATGCGATACACATATTATCGATTCAAGTTGATTGCTAAGGAGATCAGTTTCTTAAGTAGATTGTTAAAGATTATAATAGTTTTTTTTTAATAAATGAGCTGAAATTTTTCTTTATACAGTTGCTTTAGAAGTTTACGCTCCAAAGATTTTAGGTCAAAATTTGAAAGAAAGTAACGTTTTTTGCAGAAAGGTTACACTTATACTTCTTTATAAGGTGAAAATTGATTGAATAGCAACTTTCACATCAGCATCCCTCTTGATGCGTGTATCCAGAAACCTAACAAGATGTTTTCGACGAAGCATTGATTCCCATCATCAAACATTCCTCTGTAAGAGATTATATGTTCTGTTCATAAAATTTAAAACTATTTAACGGTAAAGAAAATGCAAAATGGATCACAAGAATGTAACAAGAAGAATTAGATAGGTGTTTAACCAGTTGGCGAGGTGCCACAATCTAGTGGGACAACTCGATCCTCCTTCGGTGACTCATAAAATTCAAAAGCATCGTCATGTTTATACAACTGTCAGGCCTCGGCAACTCCTTCAATTGCAAAAGAAGAATCTGTATATTTTATATAAAATATTTTAAAAACATGATCATTCTCATATTGTAAGGTTTAAAAAAAAAAAGTCCCAGACCTTTTGCTGGAAGGAACTAACAGTTGGAATAAACTGTCATGGCAAGTGTTTGTGACCACGATTTTTGAGTACCATCCATGCCCTTTCACGAGGTTTTAGACCATTCTCCTTTCGATTATATCAACAGTTAGTCTTGGTTGTGAAGCTCAATCAATCTATATGATTATTTGTGTGTTACAAAGTAATAATTTGTGTAACCTGTTCTAATATTTCTGTATTTATAATTCGTGTGGCATTGAAAACTAGCTCACTCTTTTCAAAGTCATATTTGAAAACTCGGCTATTTTTAGTTATGACTGTCGTCTGATAACGGTTTAAGATTAGAATAATTTTTCTATAAAAAGAAAAAACAAGTAAATTATTATATTTAACGCTCTTCTGCATAGTAAAAAGGTTCAATCAGATACATAATTGAATGCATTTTATACTACTTCTGAACTTTTGGTTCACTCTCCTGAAAAAAACATGTTTGTCGTTATATGACGTAGTTGAAATGACTGAGCAATATTTCGATTCATAATTAGAGCAATAAGAGGGGGGATCCGTGAATGATTAATCGAAAAAAATCGGAAAGTTTATATTTAACTCAGCTAACTGAGTGTTATAACTAAAAGTACTGTTATAAAGGATAACGATGGTCATATTTTTTGTCGATTTCCTGAATTCTTTTCACCGGCATTACCAAACAAACAGATAATGTTCTGTGAAATAACTGATACAATCATTCTTATCATATAGCCTCTGGGCAGAGGCTAACAAGTTGAAGCTAAACACTGAGAAAACGAAAGCAATTTCAATAGGCTGCACTCACCTCCTTAAAACCGTCCCTAATATCCCTACCATGCTCCTAAATAATGATCCCATCAAATTCTATCCTACTGTCAAAACCTCGGTGTAACCTTCAACCAAACTCTTTCTTGCAAAAGCCACATCTCTAATATCTCCCGCTGCACCTTTTCTACCTTAAAGCAATTGAATGATCTCCGCAATCTTCTTCCACTTGAAACCCGTAGACTTCTGGTCACTTCCCTGATATTTACCCACTTTGACTATTGCTGTACGGTATATGGGGGTATCTCCGGAGATCCCGAAGCAAAAATAAAACGCCTGATTAATTGTTTCGCACGATTCATCTTTGGGATCCCAAGAGACATCTCCATCTCACCTTTTTCGAAAAGTTAAAGTGGCTAAACCCATCCTACCGTCGCAAATACCTCCTGGCATCATTTCTTTACGAAGTCATCCGATCTCGCCGTCCTTCATACCTTCGAACTTCTTCAGCCCATATCCTCGGTCCATTCCCGAAATACCCAGTCTTTAACGTCAGCTTTCGAAAGATCTTTCATATTCAGATCCTCATCCGTTTGGAATTCTATTCGTCATTCCAACACCCTCCCTACCTTTAAATCCGGTCTGTACATTCACTTCCTATCAATCCAGTTTCCCGAAAAATTGTAAATAGAAACTTCAAATTCGGAATCCAAATTTTAAAGCGGAAGCTGTTATTATTTTTAAATTTAAACTCTGTTCATTTCATTCATAGTTATGAGTGTATGTGCACATTTAAGTAGTGCAATACCAGTTATATTCGCCAATTATTTTTATATATTATTATGTTTAATCTTAGCACATGAAGTTTCCCTTTTAATTTATGTTCATATCATTCTACGATTTTTTTTTATTTTGATAGTCTTAACCTAAGGCTCTAAAGCCCATAAAATGTATAATATAATTTTGTTCCGAAGGGACCTATCCCGGAACAATAAAATAAAAAAATTAATATTAGTATTAGTTTTATTATTATATAATTTTAAATAAAAATGGAAACATCTCATCGCTATCGCTATGAGCAGCAAAAGACCGAAACTAAATCAACAATCTTATCCGGAGATATAATTATGAGAACAAGGGTTGGGACTAAGACTATTGATTAAGGCATCAGCTGAAGACCTCGCACCGTCAGCACCATCACAATCACCTGACCTCTATTCTTAGTTTATTTCTACAATGGCAGCTTTCTATTTGAGGCAGGCCCGGCGATATTGAGTTCGCTTGTTGCCAGCACAATAGCTCCGCGTCACCCCAACACTGCTCTCGCTTCCAGGCAGATAAGTAGAAAAAAATATGCAACTACGGAACGGATGAAGGTATTGTTCATTCCTTCGAAACGATTAGTTACGAATATTACTGTTACTTTCTTTTTTTAGAAAAAACAGGTGTTTTTTTAAACTCCAAAGACTTTTTATGGTCAACTTGAGACCCTAAATAGTTCTCATTTCAACCATGAAACAATTATTCTTATAATAAATTTTAAGCTCAGCAAGTTTATTTGGTAACAATGCAGAAGTTTGTGAAACTGAACAAGAAGTTTTTTGTTAAGTCGATTCTGCACGATGCAATGAGCAGCTTCGAGTAATAGAGGCTGGATGGTTCGACGAATCGTTGATCAGACCGTTTACCCTCTAGCCAGGAATATTCGATATTCGATGGAGCTCCACCAAAAGTAGGTATTCCTGCCCCATGTCAAAGGAATGTCCCGAATCATTCGAGTCACCGGAAGTAGAAACATTCGACCCACTACTCAATCGAAATCTACTTAAACTCAAACTTCGACCGAATATTCGAGGGTAGCATCGTTAGAACCGGCTTTTTAAACATACGGGAATTAACCAAAATATATGCTTGTCCAAATGAAGTCTGTCATAGATGTCAGACCAATCGCTCCACAGAGAAAACCACCCACAACTACACATTATGTCATTCGATATTAACTCAGGAATTCGGGTTGCATTAAATGAGCCATTATAAGTAAGTTAAAGAAGCTGTTGTATCTAATGGAAATTTCTTGTAAATATAAAAGGAAATAGATGAGGGGATGGAATGTAACTAATTATTAGTCGAAGCTTAACTCAGTAAACACAAACGATTCACAGAATACAGAAGCCATTTATGCGTCATCGTCAGAGGTAAAAAAGTGATAATTTACATTAAAGGAATAACGCCTAAAATATTTTGGAATTAAAATAATTTCTAATAAGTTCGAAAAAATGTTAGGCCGGTAAAAAAATAGTTGGATAAATTAAACGAAAGTTTCTGCTTTAGGTGCTAAAGGTATATCTTGGGAATTTGGTGGCCAAGAAGCATCTCCAATGAGGAACTACTAAGAAAAACAAAGCAAAAGAAAGTAGAAGCCGAAATTAGAATCAGGAAATGGAGATGGATTGGCCACACATTAAGGAGGAGAGACAGCATCGCCCGGGAGGCCCTTGAATGGAACCCTCAGGGACAGCGTCGTGTCGGAAGGCCGAGGAAGACGCGGAGTTCTGTCCTGGAAGAGGCTAGGAGCCAAAATCATCCGTGGGCCACCCTCAAGGAGATGGCGCCAGATCGAGATAGGTGGCGAAACTTCATAAAGGCCATATGCCCCACTGAGGGATAACAGGAAATAATAATAATAAATTAGATGAATTTACACCATGGTATAACGTGACTTGTTACCTGTTAATATATTTGATGATAACTTTGCGGCGATGAAAATGGGGCGAAGATTTAATCCTAAGTGTATAACGAAGGAACCGTAGTAATCATCTTGGTAAGATTGCTGTAATTTGCGATTGGAGTTCAAAAAATCGAGAAAGCTTAATATTGTAAATAGAGGTTACCAGAGTAAATGGGGATTGTAAAAAACAGTATTTGGTCATAAAGTCAAACTTTCATGACACCTAAATTATTTTATTTATATATTATTATCACGGAACATTTATTCTTGAAGGTTTTGTGAAATCATTTTCCGTTAAAATTATTTTATTTTTATTACAATTTTAAATATAAATGCCTTCTCTAACCAGTTCTTCTTTTCCGACGTGTTAAGAAATTATTTTTATTGGCCCCCTTCCTATTACACGATACTTAGAAATTATGGCAAAGTTGAATAGGAAAAACATTTATATTATTTTCGGAATCTAAGGTAATTAAAAAAAAATAAGATGCTACGAGCCTAAAATGACAAATTCAAATATAAGCCAAGCAGAACTGATAAGTTTTAAATATGAAGTAACGCTCGTTCAATGCCAGCCTAGTCTAGACGAATTAAACGCATTAAAAAAAAAAATAATTTATGAATTATGCTACAATTTTCCTCTACTATCTCTGTGCATCATCGCTTACTGACCACGATAGTGATGATTCCTGAAATATTTCAACAATCTGATAAAGCAGGCAACAGACATGACAAGGAAGGCGAAATAAGAATCTATAATCCGCTCTCCTGAAAAATCGTTTTTTTTTTAATTGAATCGTAACCGGGCCTCACCTGTTTTCGGACTCCAAGTATCATACCTAGAAAGCATGCAAATTGGACGGAAAAGGACTAGGAGGCAGTCTAAAAATATCTATTTAAATCGGAATAGTAAAAAAATTATAAAAAAAAAAAAAAATAAAATTGAGCTGATTCACGGCCCTAAGGGTAGAAGCCAACTATCGGTGATGGAAATTGGATGAGACCAAAAATATGGGGTAGGTCGATTGCAGTGGCGAATCCAGAAATTTTCTGAGGGGGGGCGCACTTTTTTTTTTTTTTACATTTCATGAGTAATGAAGGCCCTAATTCAAAATACATATTAGTACATAATGACGTTGTAAATTACTGAAAATGTTTAAATACAATTCATTTTCAATTAATGGACTTGAAAAATGACTAAATAAAGCTCATTTTGTGTAGAAATAGTAATACTTTATGAGTGTCCTCACCTCTCAGGGGAGGGCGCGCGCCCCCCGCGCCCCTCTCCAGGATCCGCTACTGGTCGATTGTATCATTAGTCATATTTTCAAAAAACGGTCTTGCATCGGATGAGCGATATAACAACTAAAACCCAATTAAATTTAAAATAATTCAGGCGTTGTCATGGATAAGGTAGTAAGTCAAGAAAACCCATTTTTATTTTGATATTTTTACATTTTGATTTTGAACTGCTGAAATTAAGTTTATTCATGAAAAGCATCTTAGCAAGCAAAAAGCACCGGTGTTAATAGCAACTCAGCCACTTTCAACACTGACTTACTACTTCCTATACTATTGGCATGACTTCCTACTACTTTTTCCTATGAAAATCTAAAAATCATTTTTTTTTTTTTTTTTTACTTTCTACTTTTTCCATGCCAGTGCCTCAAATATTAATGGTTTCCTAAATCTATTTTTATAATAATTTTAAATTTGTGGTTAAACATATACAAGATGCTGAGACCTGATGCAAGAAGTATTTAAAACCTTAGAAGTTCGAACGGATTTCAGACAAGGAGATGGACCCTCGCCAATGTTTTTCAACTTACAATTAGCACTGGATAAATTTATTAAGAATGACATTGGGCGAAAATAAATCCTAGGATATGCGGATGATATAAGTGTTGTTGGAAAAAGTCGAGAGGAGAATAAAAAAGTCAATAAGACTGATAAGAAAAGAAGAACAAATAGGCCTAAAAGTAAATAAATATAAATAAATAGTAAACGATTAAAATACCTCGGCTTCACAGTAACCTCATAAATGACAAACGGACAGAAATAGAATAATGGCTAACCACCGCAAACAAAGGTTCATTATCTCTCTCAAAATGGAAATAAAATCTAAAGGGTGTACAGACCAATGATAAAACTAGATGTACTATTGTAACACGAGAGAGTAAGACCTCGAACGATTACCGGAGAGATCTATGTACAAAATAATGGATTCCAACAAGAAGAATCTACGCGACAATTAATTCCTCAATAGTGTGGAGGTGACACCGTGGTAGGCAAAAAAGCAGATTGTGGATATAATTGACAAAGACGCTGCAGAGCTACATGTAATGAACTGGAAGGAAGAAGCCCAAGAGCCAGAAGAGGTGGGTGCAGGCCGGGTTAGGGTTGCTGAAGATCTATAAAGCCCATACAAAAAACAAAAATAAATGCATGACAGTTTAAAAAAAAAATCCAAAAAACCAGATAAAAATTGACCAAAATGCGACCGTTATTAGGAATAGAGTCTAGTAGACGTTTTACTCATGTTTTGGCCTGTTAGATTCAATATTTGCTTATTTATACTGATATATTCGACCAATAAAAATTAATAATAGAACAAAACCCACATTTAAATCCGATTTGTATGAAATAGTGTAAAGTTGAGGATGAAAAAATATTAAAAATTAATAAAATGTTATTGTAGGCAAAAATTGACATATATTGATTAAGAAAACTCGAAAAGGTTTATGCATTTATTAAATGCAATCGTTTTAAATTTTGATAAACTGTCGACCTAATATGGCTGATATCAACATGGGGCACGATAGATAATGGCAATGTCAAATTTATTTAGATTAATTATTAGGATATAAAATGTTGCAATTAATGACCTCGTAAATAACATATTGATTAGCGGGATAATCCTATGAATACAATTAAATCAATTAATAAACATACTGAACAAACGCTTAAAATGGTGATAAAATGCTAAGTGACAGATGTTGTTTTTTTAATTTTACATATTTAAAAAAAGGAAGACTCTAAATATTTCAAGCTACAGCTGCCACGAATCTCTCTAAAAAATGATTAGTGAAACCATTTTTCATAAAATTATTCGATGAAAAATGTAAGAAGAAAGGCGTAAGGACGGCTAGGCACCGGAATCAATTTATCAATATTCATCCTATCATTAAAGCGAACCTAAAATTAAAGTAACTTATGAGAGCCGTTATCAGTCATGAGAAAAAAAATTTGGTGCGGTGTTAGATTAGAAATGGAAGTGTTTTTTTAATTGCCATTTCTCAGAGTCACATATTTTTCCACATTCGTTTCTTTTTTGCTCTCTAAAGTACACTATTACTTTCACTTACCTATATATGAAATATATAGTAAGTGGAAGTATTGCGATCGTGAAAAATTTCGACTTCCGGTTTTCAACGGAAATACACGTTTTGGGACCCCCTGAGTCGAAATAACCAAGTCCCGCGAAATGGTCTGTGTGTGTGTGTGTGTGTGTGTGTGAACAGACTAGCTCAAAAACTATAAACCGTGGGAACCTGAAATTGGGTATTTAGTGTAGGTATATGCCCGCGATGTGACAGCAAAAATTTCATCAAAATTGCTCAAAGGGAGGGGGTGCTTTATTTAATAACTTTTTAGGTTTTTTTCGATTTTCTCAAAAACGGCTCTAACGATTTTGATTAAACTGAGTATTTGATCTATTTATATGCCCGAGATATGACTGTAAAAATTTCATCAAAATTGATTAACCGGAGGGGGGACTTTACTTAATAAATTTTGTATCATTTTCACGTGTTTTTTTTATTTACTCAAAAACGGCTTTAACGATTTCGGTCAAACTGGGTATATGATGTATGTATATGCCCGAGATACGACTGTAAAAATTTCATCAAAATTGATCAACCAGAGGGGGGACTTTACTTAATAAATTTTGTGCCAATTTCACGGGTTTTTTTTTATTTACTCAAAAACGGCTTTAACGATTAACAAAAATAAGATATGATGTAGAAAAATGTGTGACTTTGGGAAATGATGTTTAGCAAAACACGTCAATTTCTATCCTAAGTAAGTTGGTAAGTGAAAGTTGTGTGTTGCGCGCACGCACCAGATTTTTTATTATTAAATAAAAGTTCTTACTTGCGATAATTCGGCAATGCAAGCATAATACTCCAAGTCGTGTGATTTTATAATTCTCTATGTAATTTTTGAAAATTTCATTTAGTTACCATGAAACAAATCATTTCCATTAAATGAACAGAACGGCTTTAATTATAAACAATGGTCTGTCATTAAAGGCGTACTCCGCATGCGTTGGCTCAACGTGTTTTATGAGTTGACGGAATATTTTTCCTTTTTCTCCTATATATGTTTACTTTATTTTTTTCATATTTCATACGTAACCCTTTCTTATTTTTAGGTGAAACGAGGGACAGATAATTTCTCCATGTAAACAAATACAAAGGAACTTTATAGGAAAAGAAAAAAGGCCCCTTCCCCATTTTAGCCCCCTCACAACATTTATTAAGTAAAGTGCCCCAATTAATCAATTTTGATGAAATTTTGACTGTCATATCGCGGGCACATAAACACATTTAATATCAAGTTTAATCAAAATCGTTAGAGCCGTTTTGGAGAAAATCGAAAAAAAAACTAAAAATAAGACAAAATTCTTTAAATAAAGACAAACCCTCCGTTTGACCAATTTTGATGAAATTTTTGCTGTCACATCGTGGGCATATTTATACACCGTCAAACCCAATGTCAGGTTCGTACCGTTTATAGTTTTTGAGCAGTTCTGTTCACACACACACACAGGCCATTTCGCGGGACTTGGTTATTTGAACTCAGGGGACCCCTAAACGTGTATTTCCGTTGAAAACCAGAATACTTTCCCTTACTATATATTTCATGTATAGGTAAGTGAAAGGGGAGGTAGAGAACCTTCATTTTCGATACAATCTTACTGTATCAAATGAACAAACAGGTTGTTCGTTTGAGTCACCAACATAGACTTTATAAATCTGGGTCTGGATTACATATGAAATATTAATTAATAACAATAAAATATTTTTGGTTTTATTACTGTCAAAAATGAAGAAAACAGGTACATATTATGTATGGCTCAGCTTCGAAAGTTGTAAGAGAAGTACAAGTGGACACGTCAAACATTCTTATTTTCTATTAATAACTGTGATATCAATTACTAGCCATTAAGTTAGAAATTGAATGTCGTTCTGTTATGGCGATTCTAAGATAGTAAATATTTATATGAAAAATATAAATTACAGTACTAAACATTTAAATTTTTATTACTTTAAGTACGGCCGCAATCTCAAATAGTAGTTACTATTTCGTTACAAGTCATAAATTATGATTCATAACGCATTAGTCATGACTAGATATAGCCTTAACTTAGTCATTTCTTAATATTAAATTATATGTTGAACTACCGATGATTCTACAAATCTTAACATTATTTCTGAATCGTCGTCATTAAGTAACTTAAAGAACCGTTCCGACTCTGAATAACAATAAAAAAAGGAAGTATGAGTAACGGTCTACAACAACGCTATCAGAATACCAATGTTGAAAGATATATTGCTATAAATCACGGTAGCTTTATAAAAATAATAAGAAACTAAAATCTAATAAAAACAAATAACGATTAAAAGAACTCTAGACAAAATTCTGATGGAGCCAACTACTGCCAGAATGGTGTCAAGGAAAAACTGAATAGCTTACACTTTCAAGATACTTCAGAAACAGCAGATAAAGTTGATATTTATTTAAATATATCTTTGTTCCCCGCGTTATTATATTTACTAGTAAATCATAATAATTTAAAAAAATAAAATTATATATACAAATACATTTAATTTAAATAGACATGAATCTTGAATGAAGGATCCATCTGTTTTCACCAGCTTAAGTTTCAGTAGCTTTAATAAAGTAGAAAACTTGTCCAAACTTGGGTTTCAAGTGGTGAATCACAATGGCTTCCTTTCCTTTTATCCTAAAATTGGTTATTACCAGTACTGCAGTAATCCTAATTCTTTATAAATAATCAATGATAAAAAAAATATTACAATGATACAGAAGAGGTATCTGTCCTCTCAAACATACAGTTTTCCAGCTACATTATTTCATTTAAAACAAAAGCTATATACCTATACCAAGCGCCGTACAGAATTGTAGAACAAGTTTAAATACACCACAGACAATCAATTCTGCTATTGGACATTTTCAGTAATAAAATGTGAAATATGTTACGCGATTTTAACACACTAAACAGGTTAGCACATATTTAGCACTGCTTTGCTTAAATTCAATACTACAATCTTGAAAAATGTAAACTTCATGAAATTGAGAAGCTGATTTTTCAATACCACTTCATAAGTTCATTAATTTGACATATCAACTTCATTTTGGAAAGGAATGAAAACAAAAACCAATTGAAATTTCACGATATCTCTTGATATTCAGGTTGCGAAGCCCAATTACCGTTGTTCCAGAACCGGTCAACTTCCGACAGGATATCATTAAGCAAGTGATCGTTGAACTCACTTACATCAACGTCTTCTCTTTTCTGCCAATTCTAAACGTTTGGTGTATATACATTATTATTAACAGTCGTTTGTAAGTCTACCAAATCAATACGAACTATCAATCAACAGCAATCAGATCATAGTTCAACACGCCCACCTAGGAATTCGTAATGTCTCTATGTCCTCAAAGCAGAAAAATGTGAACAAACAGTTTTTTGTGTTTTCCTAGTTATTCAAGATTAACGTACCTCAACAGACCTTCCTATAGTGTTAGGAAATTCCAAAAGAGGATATGCATCAAGTTAGGGTTGCAGAAGTGCCTATTTGATATTTCATAGTTTTTCTCCCACACCCCGCCATTTTGCTAAATTCCAAAATAAATTATAACAAAATCTGGTGCGATGCTAGAACTTTGTTGTATACTTACCAACCTCTATAAAGCAGAAATCAATGCGTCTACTTAGATGATTAAGCGCTATTTTGCAACATAAACGATAACAGTTTTTTCAACATTAATTCACTTCTTTTTGTTGTTTAATTCGTGTAGATTATACAGTACCTACTATAATGATAGCGAAACTTGACAGTCGTCAGTAATTATTACTTTATTTTATTAAAAAATAAATCCTTCTTTCAAAAAGTTTTTTTACCCTTCTCCAGTTTTTGTTGTTAACTGTTTTAAATATATGGGGCATCACGTACTTTATTACGCATTTTCTCATTAAAGAACGATAACATCTTTTTTTTATCTGTGAAAGTAGGACAATACAAACATATACTCCATGGCAAGTAATTTTATAAATTTCTATTTTTTATGAAATATTGTATTACCATGGAAACAAATAATTTCATTTAAATAACATAAAAGACTTTTTTTTTAACATTCCTGCATATTAAGCCATCAAAATCTTCGACCAAGTTAATTGTTCTTTCTAAGTACCTACTAGTATAAATAACGATAAATTAAGCAAACATATTATTACTGGACTCATTAACTGAATTTTCATTCTGGGAATTTGTTTTCTTTTTTTCTCCTATATATGTTTAACAAATTCTTTGGTATTTTATATTAAGCCTTTCTTATTCTTGGCCTAATTTAATCCATATAAACAAAGTCAAAGGTACTTTAAAGGAAGAAATTTTCTCTTCGACATTTAAGCCCTACCAGAACATTTGAGTGATAATAAATGATATTAAAGAATACTTGATTCTCATTAAACATGATGAGTTAAATCAAAATCGTTAGAGCCGTTTTGAGAAAATAGTAAAAATGAGATAAAATTTATGGAAGTGCCCCCCTGTTTACTCAATTTTGACGTAATCTTTACTGGCACATCACGGGCATATACCTACCTCAAATACCTAATTTCAGTTTCTTACGATAATAGTTTTAGAGCTAGTCTGTTCGTTCACATAAACACAGACCATTTCGCGGGACTCGGTTATTTTGACCCAGGGAAACCCGAAACGTGTATTTCCGTTGAAAACCGGAAGTCGAAAGTTTTCACGATCGCAATACTTTCCCTCGCCATATATTCTATACATAGGCCAGTGAAAGTAATATTCAAAAGATGGAGCACAAGAAAAAGATTCTTCCTATCAATTAATTTTATAATTCATTTTTTTAGTTACAAACTAAATAAAGTACAAACTAGTAGTAGTAAAATAATACTAACGATAAATTAGCTTTAAAAATACCGTGATGACATCTATTTCTTTAAGATGATTTTAAATAAGTCTTTATTAAATTCCCAGAGTGTTTAATCTAATCTGGTACATTCCATTCGGTAGTAATTGATTAAGGAAAATTTTTAATCGAAATAAAATATAATGAAAAACCTCCGGTTACAACAGCGATCAGTATTGGCTGTCGAGCGTTAAGTAAACGTTAGAAGAATGTTAATTCAGAGAAAGTCCTTATGCGAATGACTGCATCGCCCCAGAAGACATGATACAAGGGAATGAGTCAGCCTTGCGTCATATGATAAGGTATTCTTCCTTCTTACAGGGAATCCTAAAATAAATCTTTAGAAATAATTCTAGAAATAAAGATGGATTTTTAAATTTGAAATACCCAAAATGCTTTTTCGAAGACAGATCACAACTCACAAATTAATACTATTTTACACTTAACTGAGACACAAAAATAAATAAATACAGCACATCCTACTAAAATTCAAAATCAATTATTTCAAAAAAATAATATTTGAAATAAAATTGATTATTTTTCCAAAAAAAAAAAAAAATTAAACTGATTCTAGTTAAAGTTACAGAACTTGAATTAAATGTTCCAAAGGATAACAAAATAATGCAAAATGGGGCTAGAAATACTTCATTATGATACATATTTCATAAATACGTCAACATTTATATTAAAAAAAATAACATTTAAAAATATTGTTAAGATAATCTTTAGCACTTAAATGTCATTTCTATGAAATGAAATACTATTAATATTTATTGCAACAAATATCCATTTTTTTTTTAATTATTACATGATGCTCTTGATTTTCATAGACACTAAAAAATTAACAGAGCCCTATTTACTAACAAACCTCAATATATAATATAACAAAATATTTAAAAAAAAGATAAATCTCAAGGAGTTGAATTTTTGTTTATATTAAATAAAGAAACCATTACTTTAACATACATGTAATTATTGTTTTCAAGTGTTTTAATTTCACTAGTTTATCATTTAATTTCATCTAAAATAATGCATTTTTATGGTACCCCCAGAAAATTTACTTATTAGTTGATAGTGTTATCACAGTAAAATACATTAAGTATTATTTTTAACATTAAGACCAATAGCAAGCTTGCAGATGATAAAGAATTCTCTCTCGAATACGGATCACTCTTTTAAACTGAACTATAACGGTCTACCCAATTGTATAACATTAAATGTAATATCCTATTCAAGCAAAATATGAACATAAGCAGAAAGCTGAAGTAACAGTATTTATTCAGTCTAAAATTTGAATATAAATATTGATGATTCATGGAAAACTGGTAATGTCTCATAATGACTATACAAAGTAAACAAATAATACTTCATATTTATATCAGACGAACAAACAACACTGTATTAAATATTCCAAGTAAAAAAGCAATAACAATTATTTATTATACCATAATAAATCAGGATAGTCTATTTTTTACTCTTAAAAAATAAATAAGCCAACATATAACCAAATAAAAACAATCAGGAATGCAATCAAACTAACCATAAACCTTCATTAAATAAATAAAATGAAAACGATAATCAGGTAGAAGATTCTTAATTTTGAAAAAAGTAACTTTCAATTTTAAAAATTAAAAAATTTAGTTGAAACTTCTATAATTTTTGTCATACTCACCGAGTGGTTAGATTGTCAAGAAATTTATCCATAGTTATTTCGTCCAAGAGGACGAAATCCCTGATTCCGACTTCTTCCTGAACTACCATCGTATTAAGTTTGAATACACATATACAACACTAACAACCGGCGGCACCTAACTCATCAAGGCTAGTTTACTAAATAACAAACTGAGTAACTGCAACAGGTGTCCTTCCAAAGAGGTCCCAATGAGCTATAGCAACCCCACCCTGACTGACAAAGATAGCTTTCCAAGATAGCATACATTTATTCAAGATTATGCTTTCCATTAACAAAGCTTTCTTTCACTACTACATTTTCCTATTTGCTTTTAATTTTACTTTTAAGATGTCACATAGTCTATTTATAAATTACTAAAATATAATATCTCATATACTTATCCAGGATTTTGATTTAGATTAACAAAGCTTACTTTTCAAGATCGTGAAAAAAAGAAATTAAATAAATTTTAACCGTTATTTATTATTGATCGGTAGTTTTTTGTTGGTTTTTACGCCATATCTACTTAAATATTTGATTGAATGAAATGATCGAACCATTATTTTGAAAATAGGCTTCCACTCCAATTTCGAAAAACTGTTATCCTCCTTATGAGCCCGACAAAAGCTAGAAGGAAAAGAAAGCATTAGTCGCACGAAACTCATTATTCAATGCATTATACCTAAGTATGGCTCTTTGTCAGCCGTTGGAGAAGCTCAACAAAGTTTCTGAAGGGAGCACATCATAGCCATTATTAATTACTACCTAAACATCGAAATTTAAAAAAAAAATTAATTTCCGAGAAAATAGCAATTCCTTGCCATTGAAAGTAACTCCAGATGTCGCCTATGACATAACAGATAAACAAAAAGCAGAACGTTTCAGCGACATGTCCAGAGTAGCGGATCCAGAAATTGTATTATTAAATTTCCCCTGGCTCCGGGTTTTGAACTTGATATATTCGGGTTTCCAATCATATGTTGTCCATGTCAATGCGATTTCCTAACACGTTTGCCCACTCGAGCATCCAGCCCCCAACTTGGACCTAAAAATGACTAAATAAAGTGCATTTTGTATAGAAATAGCAATTCTTTATTAGTCAACTCACCTTTAAGGGGAGTGCCCCCCGCGCCCCTCCCCTGGAGCCGCTACTGTGTCCTCTATTTTTAAACCCCACTCACATCTTCATAATTCACACCATGACTGATGCATATTAAATTTTCATGACGATATGTTCAAAAATCATTGGCACCGAAAAGAATAAAAAATGGATGGAATAAATTATCCCCTGGTATTAACTTATGACATATTTACTAGGGAGATCATTCACCACTTCCTGAGAAAGGCTCTTCTGTTCCTTATAGCACTTTACAATTAGGTCATACTACAACACACTTGCCAATTCAGTGAAAATTATCACCATAATGATTATAAAAGCGACCAAATCTTCTCAGTTGCCTTCTTCTAATAGACCGACCTGCTTGCTGCCGACGTTCATTAAACTTTTAGAGAACTTATTGCATCACAGATTATTACATTATGTAAAGTCAGCTTAACCTAATCACTAATTCGACTTTCGTCATCATCAAAGTAAATCTTAACAACTTCACGGAGTTTATCCCAATAGCCTTTGAGAAGAAGCTTTATGGTACCAGGTACTTTTATTGATATAACACAAGCGTTTGATATAGAATGGCATGGTGGACTCCTACTCAAACTACCCAGTATCTACTAAGGATCTACTACTTAAATCCGCAATTACTTAACACACAGATTATTTAGAATTTATCGTTTTCCTCACATTCTCAACAAAATCTCGCTGTTCCATAGGGCTCCATTATGCCACCATTATTATATGAAATTCGCACCTCATACTTCCCCACAATAGAACATATTCGCACTGAGACATAAGCTGATTATACTGCCGTTTTAGCTGGAAATAATTACCCAGTTCAGGCCTCACAATATTTGCAAAATCAGCTCGATCTGCTTCAAGAATGGCGTATTAAATTGAAAACCGTAATCAACACAGAAAACTGCGTTCAAATCACTTTAATAACTGGACATGGGTTATGTTTCTTAAATGCCAATCTCATCAAATTTTTTACAACTTCATACGTTAAAATTCTTACTGATTTTCAACAATTACGTTATATATAATTTAGGGTATTTTATATTATATTATGATTAAATCAAAACGGCTTACAGACCGGAATCGTTCTGTCTCTTTCAACGTGTTAAGTGGACGGGCGAGCGATTTTGTGTTAATGTTATTTTCAGGGACGGTAATGAATCTTTTGAGGGTCTGGCCACACATGTCCGCACCGGATCCGCACAGCAGCACTAATATAGGTTATGTTCAGAATATTTTTAATTTAAGTTATGCCTAAAGGTCAGGCCACACATGTCAGAAACAGGCCACTTTAGGCATAACTAAAGGTAATATGTAAGTTAAATTAAAAATATTTTGAGCATAACCTATATTAGTGCTGTGGTGCGGATCCGGTGCGGACATGTGTGGCCAGACCCTTATTAAGAGATAGAGCATCAGCATCAAAACAAGATAGAGAATGGAGCCGAAAAGTCACATAGATGTGTACATTAATTTAAGGGGAGGGAGAACTATGAATCTCGAGAGAGACGATCTTATTAACCAACGATTAATTTTTTAATTCTCACTCTTTGTAAAGCATCTAAATTAAATTTATATATTGTTGAATAAAATTTTTATAACGAGTCCTTATTAATAAAACACAAAATAACAATTATATTCAAGAGTCTAATGAAACATATGACAAATATCGTATAATTTTCATTTTATTTCTTATGAGAATAAATTTATAGTTTCCATATTTTATTAAACGGATCAATGTTAGGTTAATGGTATACTTTAACGAACAAAAATGATCATTGGGATAAAATATTAGAAGAGATTAAAGTTTAATCAAGAAAATTTACTAGATATTGGATTAGGTGAGGATTACTTATTTTGCAGCAGGCGGTAATCAAACTATGCACTTATCATAACAAATATTTTATATATGTATATAATTTTTAAAAAATTGGCTTTGGATATAATTTGTTATATTTTTAAAATTATAATGGATTCCTATTGTTATGATCTTTAACAATGGACGTTCAATGGCTACACTGCTAGTGATTGATAAACTACATTACCGATCTAACCTACATAGACCTTGTGCCCACATTGGGATATTATTCGACCAAAGATTTTAACTGTTTAATTTATATTTATTTTTTTACCTATGGCTGAAGAAACAGACAGTGGAGTAGGTTCAATGCCTGACAGTAGTAAAGATTGTACGCCCGAGAAAAAAAGAAGATTGTCCTCTTCATTTGATGAAGATGTAAGTAAATTGATCTTTACTTACTGTTTTATTAGTTATGGATATTTTGATTGGAAACTGCCGTAATCCGTTTTATTTGATCAACAAACGGATATGTTAATCTTTACTAGTTTGAAGTTTCAGTTGTACTAATAAATACTATATTAATTAAGTAGCCACTGAAAAAACCGGTCAGGTTGCTATATATATATATATATATATATATATATATATATATATATATATATATACATATATATATTTATTTATATATTCACACACACATATACATACTATATGTGTTTTTTTAGTTGGGGAAATTTATCTATTAAATAAACTTAGTGAGGTCCTGGGATGCCTTTATGCTATTCAAAGATTTTATTCATGTGATGTTTCACTATGAACCTACTGCTCCTTCGAATTTTTCCAGGATGATTGTTGTTCTTATCCCTATTTCTTTTGATAATTTTGATGTCTTGAAATTGGGAAAGATGTTGTTAGATTCTATATAAAAGTATGAAGTACAGACTATAATATAAAAGTGTGAAGTACAGACTAGAACAAATCTTTTTCAAAATTAATTATTTTTCATATCAACTACTGTAAACTACTCTGGTTTTCCGGGAATTTTTAATATTTCTATTCACTTGCATTATTTTCTCAGTCTGGCTTAAGACGTTTAAAGAGATACACAAGAGTAAGCACCATTTATTAGTAGAAAGAAAAAGTGATTTTGTGTCTTTCGGAGTTTGCTCATCATGTGTTTGTATATCCTGTGTTTTGTTTATTATGCTCAAAATAAAATATTTAATAATTTAAATAATTGTCCATGCTATAAATATATAATTCAACATGTGCAACTAAAATTGTTTCCTAGCTTGACATTGCTGTTACATTATTTTTTTGTTCTGGTAATTGACTACCTCATACAAAAGTCTAAGAGGTTATCATGCACATTCAACTTCCAGGATTATCCCCTTAAAGGACTCTATCCCCAATGTTCAGGAGCTGTATTAGTATTAAGAGGAGACGCTTTTAAACACAAAATGATTCTACAGAATACTAAAAAAAAAAATTATTTACTGTAGCTGGAATTGCAGCAACCTGTTATCAACCTTTAATAGGCTAATTGTACTTTTATTAATAAAATAATTAGATTTATTTAAAAATATCTGAACTGAATTACATAAATTAATGTGGCTCAACAGATAACTTGATTTCTTGGCAGGATGAAGATGATGAAAC
The DNA here is from genome assembly GCA_911387785.2 of Aelia acuminata. Lineage (NCBI taxonomy): Eukaryota > Metazoa > Arthropoda > Insecta > Hemiptera > Pentatomidae > Aelia > Aelia acuminata. Next base: position 90,987,047 of record OU426983.1, on the reverse strand, counting down.
CTTCGCTGAGCGATTATGGGGGTTAACAGAGATGTTTCCTGAAAAAGTTCGTGATGCTTCATTTTCAGCATTTTGCGGAGCCAAACATGGACTAAAAAGTAATTTTTTTTTAAATTCCTTTATTATTAATCTTTGATACCAGGAAATATTGGTACTTAGGTAGTATCAAATCGCAACGGAATCTCCCTGTTTATTTCGTGTTCTCTCGTAACCTCTTATCACTTGTCATATTTTCCATTTTTTTATTACGTTTGGTTGATTTTAATTGTCTATATAAAGTTTTTATGTTTTGTTTGTTAAATTTATTTTGGTGTCCTCTCTTAGATCTCAACTTTGGACTTGTGATTAGTGAGGGCCCTATTTCAAAATACTTGTTAGTCTTTGACTGACCTGAAAGAAACTGTTAGTATGGTCCCGATCTCCAATGTAATGTCCTGTAGGGGCTATTTCTTTTTAGCGAGCATAGTGAAAAGAAATCCAAATCTGAGATCTAATAAAGCCAATCTAGGCCCTTTTAACTGAAAAGGATGCCATCAGAGTTCTTGTTGTTGATTAACTTCATCTTATCTCAACTTTCGACCTTGTTCTCTTGACTTGCTCAAAAGGAATAAAGAACCCGCAACAGTTCCATCTGTGGAGATCAGGGCCATATTTAACGGGTCCTCTCAGCAGGAAAGGATCAAATTTTTATTTTCATCAATAAAAATTCATTAAATAAATCGAAATGTTGTTTTGAGAATAAAAGTGTTAGTAGTTTGTTTGATTTTTATTAATACGAAAGCCATGGCAGATAGCTGTTTCGGTTCTTATCGTTTATGGGCACGCTATATACTTCTAACGTTTAAAAGTGATAACAGTTACTTTTAACAGGCTATAAAAATCATGTGACATATTAATGATTTATTCAATTGAATTTTGTTGTTTATTGAAATGAGAATTACTTTGAAAAGTCTTTTTCGGACTATTGTAGATGAAGAAAGTGCTCTTTAGTTCCTACAGTAAAGGGATATTATTTCCGTGTAGAGAAATTTTGAACCAAAGGACATTGCATGAGATTATCCAGGTGAAGATCATTTTTATTCAATTTTATATGATAGTAAAGAATTTTGGAATTATATCAAATTTAATTAAACATATATACATAAGTTATTATGTTATTTCACTTTTAATCAATGTTATTACTTTTAAACGTCAGAAGTAAATGGCGTGCCCATAACCGATAAGTACCGCCCGTTTCTCGCTATTTGATACTATGTAAGTACTGAAATATCATAGTGTATCACGATTTTGAAGTTTGAAAAATTCAGAATTAAACTTTTGTGGATATTAGCTCAATGAATAAATTCTTCTGAATTTGAGACTATTTCATTCTCCTTCAAATAAAATAATTTCTTGTATATTTTATTTATTTATCATGATAGTAAGTAAGCTGGGGTATGTGTATCTCGACAGTTTTTTACTTTCACTTACCTATATATGAAATATATAGTAAGTGGAAGTATTGCGATCGTGAAAATTTTCGACTTCCGGTTTTCAACGGAAATACACGTTTTGGGACCCCCTGAGTCGAAATAACCAAGTCCCGCGAAATGGTCTGTGTGTGTGTGTGTGTGTGTGTGTGTGTGTGTGTGTGTGTGTGTGTGTGTGTGTGTGTGTGTGTGTGTGTGTGTGTGTGTGTGTGTGTGTGTGTGTGTGTGTGTGTGTGTGTGTGTGGGGGTGCGTGCGTGCGTGCGTGCGTGCGTGCGTGTGTGTACAGACTAGCTCAAAAACTATAAACCATGGGAACCTGAAATTGGGTATTTAGTGTAGGTATATGCCCGCGATGTGACAGCAAAAATTTCATCAAAATTGCTCAACGGGAGGGGGTACTTTATTTAATAACTTTTTACGTTTTTTTCGATTTTCTCAAAAACGGCTCTAACGATTTTGATTAAACTGAGTATTTGATCTATTTATATGCCCCAAATATAACTGTAAAAATTTCATCAAAATTGATTAACCGGAGGAGGGACTTTACTTAATAAATTTTGTATTATTTTCACGTGTTTTTTTTATTTACTCAAAAACGGTTTTAACGATTTTGATCAAACTTGGTGTTTGATGTATTTATATGCCCGAGATATGACTGTAAAAATTTCACCAAAATTGATTTACGGGAGGGGGGACTTTACTTAATAAATTTTGTATCATTTTCACGTGTTTTTTTTATTTACTCAAAAACGGTTTTAACGATTTTGATCAAACTTGGTGTTTGATGTATTTATATGCCCGAGATATGACTGTAAAAATTTCACCAAAATTGATTTACGGGAGGGGGGGACTTTACTTAATAAATTTTGTATCATTTTCACGTGTTTTTTTTATTTACTCAAAAACGGTTTTAACGATTTTGATCAAACTTAGAATTTGATGTATTTATATGCCCGAGATATGACTGTAAAAATTTCATCAAAATTGATCTACGGGAGGGGGGACTTTACTTAATAAATTTTGTATCATTTTCACGTGTTTTTTTTATTTACTCAAAAACGGTTTTAACGATTTTGATCAAACTTAGAATTTGATGTATTTATATGCCCGAGATATGACTGTAAAAATTTCATCAAAATTGATCTACGGGAGGGGGGACTTTACTTAATAAATTTTGTATCATTTTCACGGTTTTTTTTTATTTACTCAAAAACGGCTTTAACGATTAACAAAAATAAGATATGAATGTAGAAAAATGTGTGACTTTAGGAAATGATAATTAGCAAAACACGTCAATTTGTAATCTAAGTAAGTTGGTAAGTGAAAGTTGTGTGTTGCGCGCACGCACCAGATTTTTTTAACTTTCGTCTGTCTTACACAGTTGTTACTTAGCGAAATTGCCTACTTTATTTTATTGAAGATCTCTGTTCTATCTTCTATTACCACAGATTACTATCCCTAGGGGTGTACAGTCATCCTTTATTTCTATTACTGCAATGCAAGCATAATACTCAAAGTCGTCTGATTTTATAATTCTCCATGTAGTTGTTGAAAACCTCATTTAGTTACCATGAAATAAATTATTATTAGCTTGGCGCAACAACTCGTGTTTCTAGACGAGTCCTGGCCTCCTACACCAGCTTCCTCCTGTCATCTCTGTTCTGTGCCACTGTCATCCAGTTCCTGACTCCCAGGATATCTAGCGTCTCTCGCTACACCATCAGACCACCTAAGTTTTGGTCTCCCCCTTCTTCTATTGCAATGGATGGGTTCAGTTAATACCTTTTTAGAGGTTGCCTTGTCCATTCTAGCCATGTGGCCAGCCCATCCCATTTACCCCAGCTTCATTGTCAGAACATGTTTTTCGTTAAAAATCGAATAAATTTCGTTGTTCGTCTGCCTTCTCCAGTTTCCATTGATATGGACTCCTTCGAAGATCCTACGAAGAATTTTCCTTTCAAATACTAAGAGGTCTGGTTCCATTCTTTTGCCTGTGGTCCATGTTTTTGATCCATACAATAGTACTGGGCGGATTAATGTCTTGTAGAGATGAAGCTTGGTCTGCCGTGATAAGAGGCGGGAGGTGAATTTCTTGCGGAGTCTGAAGTAGCATTTGTTGGCCATCAATATTCTTCTCTTCACTTCAGCCGCTGGTAAATTATCTTGAATGACTAGTGACCCCAATATGTGAACTGGCCTCTTTCTCAAAGTTAAAGGAGCCAATATTGATGGTCTCACCACGGCGGGCGGGCGTCTTCTCCTGTTACCATGTATTTGGTCTTTTCTTCGTTCACTTCTAAACCTAGTACTCTGGCAGCCCCCAATAGAGCTATAAATTGCTCTCTGACTGACTCCGCCGATCACTCCACAATGTCTATATCATCTGCGAAGGCTAAGAGATGGACCATTTGATTGTAAATCGTTCTGTTAGTGAAAATTAAACAAATTATTTCTATTAAATCAACAGAACGGCTTTAATTATAAACAATGGTCTGTCATTAAAAGCTTACTGCACATGCGTGGGCTCAACATGTTTTATGAGTTGATGGAATATTTTTCTTTTTTTTTTCAAGTATATGTTTACTTGATTTTTTTCATATTTCATATTTAGCCATTTCTTATTTTTAGGCGACAGTTAACTTAATTAGATCAACGAGAGACAGTTAATTTCTCCATATAAACAAAAACAAAGGTACTTTATACAAAAACAAAAAAGGCCCCTTCCCTATTTAAGCCCCTTTAAATAGGGAATAGAACTTTAATAATGATAGAGCTTACCTGATATTAATGAAGACTTGATTTTCATTAAACATGACTGTTTCATGTTTTTAAGAATAAATTGACTTTTTGCATTTCTTATTTATTTGATAGAATAATATAACACAAAATTCGTAACTCACACACAACATATAACCATTCATATATCTTATAACCTTCAACACATATGATAATTAAATATTAAATAATAGCAAAACAATGATAATAATGATAACAATTCCCAACATCTTCCTTTTTCTGTTTTTTTTTTTTTTTTTTTTTTCATGTTCGCACAAATTTTCGGTTTCTTGTGTATAACGCCCCCTTTACGTCCACAACATATTTCCTTCCTGGCTCTATCCTGATGACTTTACCTGTAACCCATGGTTCGAGCTTGTCTTGTGGCTTCTTCTTTATCCAGACTATTTGCCCTATTGAGAGCCTGGGCAACTCTTTGGTTCCACGATCATATTGCTTCTTGTAATAAGACTTCTTCTTGTCCCATCGTTGAACCACCCCTTCCGGAAGCACGGGTTTCAAAAGTTTCGGATTGATGGGCAAACACGTCTTCGTTCTTCTAGCCATTAGCAGTTGTGCTGGACTATAGTCAATACCTTGTAGCGGTGTATTTCTCAGTTCAAGCAATGCTTTCTGAAAGTCCATTTTGTCTTCGCGTACTTTCTTAAGTAAATTTTTAAATATCTTGACTGCAGATTCAGCCTTTCCGTTCGCCTGATGATGATAAGGCGAAGAAAGTACTAGCTGAAACTGCCAATCCTTGGCAAAATTCTTGAAATTTTGAGCCGTGAGAGGAGTGCCACTATCTGATACAACTGTTTCAGGCACACCGTATCTGGCAAACAGTTCTTTGCAGAACGTGATAAGGGTCTCAGATGAGCACCTTGCTGTCTTTCTTACTTCAAAGAATGACGAATAATAGTCGGTAACAATTATATAATGGGCTGTCCCTTCTTGAGCAAAATCTACAGCAACCTTTTGCCATGGTCTTATTGGTGTCTTGTCAAGAATCAGTGGTTCTCGCTGTTGAGCTGAAGCGAATTTCTTACAAATTAGGCATTGGCTAACTTCTTTTCGGATGTCTGTATTCATGCCCGGCCAGTAGAAAACATCCTTTGCTCTTCTTAAACATGACTCTGAACCTTGGTGGGTGCTGTGTAAACGTTTTGTGAGATCTTTTCTCATTGACTGAGGTACGACTATGCGCTCTCCTTTCATGACGATGCCATCTTCAATTCCTAATTCATCTCGAAACGGCCAAAAAGCTCGTAGTTGTTCTGGGAGTTTTTTTAACACTCTCTGGCCATCCACTCTTTATAACCTTCATTAAATTCACCAAAACATCATCTAAAACCGTTTGACTTTTTAATTGTAAAATCCTTTCTTCAGTGACATTCAAGTATTTATGCGAATGGCATTTTTCAAAACTCATCAAATTGTCCGTGGAAAAAATTAAGATATCTTTCTCATCCTGGTGTTCATTACTAATAACTGGGGCACGAGATAGGAAATCGGCTACAGGAATAGATTTCCCTGGCTTGTATAAAATTTGGAATGTATACTTTTGTAGGCGAAGGAGCATGCGTTGTAATCTTTTCGGTGCATTTACAATTGGTTTTTTAAAAATGGTCTCGAGAGGCTTATGATCGGTCTCCACTACAATATCATCCTTACCAAAAAGATATTGCTCAAATCTTTCAAATGCATAAACTACAGCCAGACATTCCTTTTCTATTTGTGCATACGACATTTCTGCTTGACTTAAAGTTCTAGAAATAAATGCAACTGGCTTACCATCTTGTAATAAAGTCGCTCCCAGCCCATTCTGACTCGCATCACACTGAACAGTAGCTGACTTATGAAGGTTAAAGTATTGGAGAATTGGAGCTGAAGTGGCCAACTCTATTAATGCCTTGAATGCTTTGGTGTGTATTTCGTCCCATGTCCATTCTACATTTTCCTTCAACAAGTCCCTAAGGGTAGCTGATACATCTGATAATTTAGGAAGGAATTTTCCTAGGTAAGTAATAAACCCTAAAAATCGACGCAGTTCTTCTTTATTTTGTGGAATTTTCATATCCTTCAATGCGCTAATTTTCTCAGGGTCAGGCTTCATCCCATCAGCACTGAGAATATGACCCATATACTTCACTTCTCGCAGCCCGATTTTGCATTTATTAAAATTAAACTTAATGTTTCTGCTCTCTGCACGCTGAAGCAACGCTCGTAAATTTCGGTTATGATCTTGTAAGGCTTCTTCGTCTGTATCTCCACAACCAAAGACCACTATGTCATCTGCTATAACGATTATTCCACTTAGACCTTCCAGCTCTTCGTGAGCTCTCCTCTGAAATTCTTCTGGAGCTGATTTTACCCCGAAGGGCAGTCTTAGCCATCGATATCTTCCAAAGGGTGTCCAGAAAGTCGTGTATTTGCTGGCCTCTTCAGTTAATTTAACATGCCAGAAACCATCTTTGAGGTCAAGGGTGCTAAAAATCCTGGCGTTTGTCAGATGGGGAGTAATTTCCTCAACTGTCGGCGCCTGATAATGTGATCTCTGTATTGCCTTGTTCAACTGATGTGGGTCTATGCATATGCGTAACTTGCTCGGCTTCTTGACTACAACCATCGCACTCACCCATTCAGTTGGCTCTGTTACTTTTTGTATAACATTCAAACGCTTCAATCGCTCTAACTCATTTTTTATTTCTTCTCTTAAAGCTAATGGATACCTCCGTGGAGGAACAACTACTGGTGGAACAGTTTTATCCAGCTTGAAATTATATAAGCCTTGAAAACATCCTAGTCCTTCGCCGACAGAAGGGTATGAAGCAATAATTAAATTTGGATCTTGGGAAGCTTTTATTTCAAAAACGTGGTCATTTATGGTGATAAGACCTAACCTGATACAATCCTGAGCTCCAACCAGAGGGTTATGAGACGTATGAATGACCTCAAAACTCAATTTCTGCTTTGATTTCCTCCATTCAATCGATAGCTGAGTTTTCCCTAAGGATAGCTGGGATGCTCCCCCATAAAATGTAAGTCTAGTTAGACTTTCAGTGAGCCTTGGTTTCTTTCCGCCAAATAAACGCTTCAAAGTCTCATAGCCGATGACGTTGCAAGTTGCTCCACTGTCTAATTGGCATTTCAATAACTTCAACTTATCTTGGACACAAACTGGTAAGTTTACATATAGGCGGTTTCTGGGCTTCTGGTCGTCAATTTCATAAATATCCTGTTCTACTTCAATCGACGATTCACTGCCAGTATCAGCGTCTACTTTTCTTAATTTTTCATTTTTTCGCATGCATACTTTGGAAAAATGATTATTTCTTTTGCAAACATTACAAGTTTTACCATATGCTGGACAATTCCGAGCACCTCTTTCATGTTTTCCTCCACAATACTTGCATATCTTGAAGGGCTTTGCATCAACTTTAAAATTTAACCCGCTTGTGCTCTCCTGCAATGTCTCATTTCCTCCATCATTCTTAATTTTACCTGCCAAACATTCAGCATGTTCGTCCGTTACACAGATCTTCTCAGCCTTATATAAAGTTAAGTCTCTTTTTTCTAAAAGCCTTTTTCGAAGATGTACATTTGAAATGCCAGCAACCAGTCGGTCACTAATTAATTGTTCTTCTAATTCTTGCTTAGTGAGGTTCGCCAAAGCTTCAAAATCACAGTTACTGGCTATCTCATGAAGCCTGTTAATAAAATCTTTACAGGTCTCTTCGTGACCCTGCCTAGCACTGTTGAACGTGTACCTTTCAAATGTAACGTTTTTAGCCTGCTGAAAATATTTATCTAACCTAGAAATAACTTCCGCAGTGGATGATGGATCGCCACAAATTTTATTAATTAATCTTAATGCCTTACCTCCAATCACTGAAAGGAACAGGGCAAGTTGAACCTTTTTGTTGGAAATATTGGTCCCCTTGGAGCCACAAGCCTCTGCCAGGGTGATGTAGTTCTTCCACTGCATCTTGAAAAGTTTCCAATTCTCGGGAGCAGCATATTTGTCAGTGATATCTAATGCCTCAGGTAACGGAATATTATTCATGTTTTATTGAATCGAAACAACACCTGACACCATGTTTCATGTTTTTAAGAATAAATTGACTTTTTGCATTTCTTATTTATTTGATAGAATAATATAACACAAAATTCGTAACTCACACACAACATATAACCATTCATATATCTTATAACCTTCAACACATATGATAATTAAATATTAAATAATAGCAAAACAATGATAATAATGATAACAATTCCCAACAATGACGAATTTGATCAAAATCGTCAAAGCCGTTTTCTAGAAAATCGAAAAAGATGCAAAAAATGGAAAAAAAAAAAAAATGCCCTAAATGAAATAAAATGCCCCCTCTGTCCTGAGCCTATATGCTCCAGGGACCGTGAGCTATGGCCGCTGGTTGGTGAGGCTGATAGAAAACTCGTAACCAAGGTAGCATAGGAAAACCTTACAAAGGATTAAAGAATAATAATAAAAGCCGTTTTTGAGTAAATAAAAAAAAAACACGTGAAAATGATACAAAATTTATTAAGTAAAGTCCCCCCCCCCCCGGTTGACCAATTTTGATGAAATGTTGGCTATCACATCTTTGGCATATACATACATCAAATACCCAGTTTGATCAAAATCGTTAAAGCCGTTTTTGAGTAAATAAAAAAAAACGTGAAAATAATACAACATTTATTAAGTAAAGTCCCCCCTCCGGTTAATCAATTTTGACGAAATTTTTGCTGTCACATTTAGGGCATATACCTACATCAAATACCCAGCTTTATCTAAATCGTTTGACCGTTTTCGAGAAAAAAAAAAAAAAAAAACAACGTAAAGATGGGAAAAAAAGTTATGAAATAAAGTACACCCCCTCTGTTGAAATTCTATCCCTAAATAGATAAACTGTTTTTTTTATTTTTATTACTTTATAAATTACATCTCAAAAACTGTAAGTCTGAAAAAAACTAAAATTTGGTATTTTTATTTTCATTGATGCATGTAACAAATAACTGAAAAGTCATTAAAATCCAAGACCTAAAGGCTTAGACCCTTGATTTGATTTGGAATGGTCCTTCTATTTGTGGAGGCTGAGTTTGTCCAAAGGTCTCCCTACTCTACAATTTTTCATACCATACCATTTTACATTACATACCATTTTAATTTCTTACTCAGCTACCCATATCCCCTGTTATTATTTGGATATTTAAATTATTTTTACAGGTTTGTATTCTTTTGCTCGATCATCAATGTGGATAATATTCAGTAGTTCAGCCATTCTGCTAGCACCTGTGATGTTTGAAGTTGAAAGGGCACAAGTTGAAGAAGCACAGAGATCTGAACAACGACAGGTAGTTAATGAACGTATATATTTATTTATAACAATTAGTGGATGGAGAAAAGGAAATCTGGTGCGATGCGCGCAACACAACTTTCACTTACCAACTTTCTTAGATTAGAAATTTACGTGTTTTGTTAAATTCCATTCACACATTTTCCAAGTCACACATTTTTCCACATTCATTTACTTATTTTTGCTTATATTTGCTCTCTAAAGTACACTATTTTTTTTTTTAATTATTAAATAAAAGAGTTTACTTGCGATAATTTGGCAATTCAAGCATTATACTCCATCGCGTCTGATTTTATAATTCTCTATATAGTTGTTGGACACTTCATCTAGTTTCCATGAAACAAATAATTTCCATTAAATGAACAGAACGTCATTGATTATAAACAATCACCTTATTGTTATTAAAGGCATACGAAGAAAACGTAAAAATAGGAAAAAAAAGTTGTGTAAAAAGTGCCGCCTCCGTTCGATTGACTTTTTATGATTCTATAATACCTTTATCATTATTTTAAATAAATTAAAATGCTAGATTATCGATTGTTATGAAAGATTACGTGATTTATGAAGGTAATAAAGAACGAGATTATAATATAGTAATAATTTTATTACTGCTCACTAAGCAACTTTCGCGACATGACAAAAGCAACAGAAAAACTAGCGAAATACTAACGAAATAAAACAGAGGACTATTGCTCAGAGCGTCTACAACTCGAAATAAATAATGGTTTGAACAATAGAGACACCCCTGCAACGTAGTGGCCCCTAGATGTACTGATGAAGTCTCCAAGGATCCGCTAGGATGTCCCTCAGTCAGGACAAGTTATCTTGTGTGAAATAAGTGAGAAACCGGTTGCGAGATATACCGTCTTCCCTTACTGGAGACCGGCGGCCAGCCACGAGTAATCTTTACTGTGGGGACCATCTTTTTTTTCCGAGATATATCGTCCAGAGCCTTTAAAGGGTTAAAATCACATGTTTTGTATTTGCTTTGTTTCATGTTAAAATATTATATTTTAGTTTTAACTATGTTTAATGTCCTTATCACAAAATATGTTTACTTAAGATTTAAACAACTTTTAAATTATTTTGGTTTAATTTCTCACCAAGTGGCAGCACACTTGCTTTTTTTAGACTTTAGTGGGATATATTTTATATTTATATAAATATCAATGACAAAACTCTGCTTAGGACTGTTTATTTAATTTTGATTTGTATTTGTTTTTCATTAAATGCAAAATGAAATATAATATTGGACTAAAAAATTTTTTTAATTGAATCATTCAAAGTTTACTGAGGAATTCGAAAAATAATATCGGTTAATATTAATATGGAAACAATACTTGTGTAAAACCATCATTAAGGTAAAAGGATATTTGTCCTATTGAGGGTGACATTTTAATTTTATTTTGTACCTGTTATGATCTGGTATATGGTTGTTTTGCTTGAAGGTACAATATTGTGAAGCCATTTTTCTGACAAGTAATAAATATTTTGTTATAAAAAAATGTATTAAATGGTTCATAATTATTTTTATTTTGCAGGCACTACTGGGACCTCATACTGCAATAGCTGGTGGACCTCCCCCAATTCGTTAAATATTATAAACATCTAGTTATTTCTTCTCATTTCCTTTTTGTTTCTTTTTTTTTTTTTTAATCTTATTTTATATTACAATACAATATTTTGTATGTACTTAGTTGTTTGTTAGTAAAATGTTTATGCAGTTAGAATGTTAAAATCAATTGTATAAACGAAAGAAACCATTGCAGGTATTTTATCTTTGAAGGTGGAGTTCTTGCATGGTCTAGTCTGATTAATATTTTAATTTTTGCATTTGTTGATTAAATATATAAAAAATGAAAAGCATTGATTACTTTGGACCCTTTAATTGTTTTATCAATCTTTTCATTGGTTAGTGAGCTGAAGTCAGCCTTGCTCCATAGCTACCATTGTCTTCAAGTTTTGATTTCTTTAAAAAGATTTTTTATATTAGAATAACTACAAGTGGTAGTAATGTTATTAATATTAATGTAACTTCACTTAATTGTGCACAGTTTATGGAAAATAATAGAGAGATCCATACAAGTTATGAATGCTTATAGTTATTATCTGTTGAATTTTGTTTTTAAATATTAAAAATGCATAAAACCTGCGACTGTGCTCTCGCTTACTTTCATGCACCATCCTCTCCCTTATTTGTGTTGTATAATTCATTTAGAAATATGATTTTCATCGCACAGAAATAATTTTATCATATTTCCATCATCAATACCTCTTGTGTATCTTTATTTTATGATAATTTTACTTTCATTTTCCATTACAACCTATGTTGACGTAGAAATTAAAAAAAACCAAGATAAATTATAGATGGTAACTGAGGTTGTATGAACATAGTAGCTGCCTTGAACTGTAGGATTAAAATTATTTGTTCTGAGGAATGGTAATGCAGCACGTTAATAAATATATATATATATTCTATAATAACTAGTAGGTGAGGAGAGAATGGAGTTCATTTATTGTATTTATCAGATTCAACTCTATTGCTTTACTTTAGGTGATCTAAATGAGTGTCATTACTCATCTCATCAAAAGGATGACTGTTTCTGAGAATAAAAAAAAATAATAATAAATTAATTTATCTGAAAATTTGTTTTATTTTCCCAACTAATTGTAATTAGTAATTAATGCTCCCACTATAGCATCAGCCGATTAGTCTTAGTGGCATAAAGTGGCATTAATTAAACAAACAACTAATCTATAATTTCAGCTATGATTTATAATGTAAACTTCAAATTAAAAATTCCGTAAAATGTAAATTTATAATAAACCATTCCCTCTTATAATCCCTTAAAATGCCGACGTATAGCAGTTTTCATCTCATTTGTTGATTGTTGCTTATTTCCGACTGATGCAAAATAAAGTCTAAAGTGAACAAAAAAAAAATATTAAACCATAATTTCTTTTTTTTCTTGCTAATGTCTAGCTGCTTTAAGTTTAACTTTTCTATGCCGACGCCTCGTTCATTTTCTACCAGGCTGAGCCAAGAGTCTACCAGTGTTAGTAGTTTCTTACTGTGCTCGAAATCTATTTCTACTGGTTTTAACCAACAAAAAAATATTTTTCCTCTTCTTTTTCTTCCAACCATCTGACTTAGCGTGGGGGGTGCTTCCAACCAGTTGTGCCAGGAAGTTTCCTCATTTCTCCCATTGTCTTCCCTCTGCATCGCTCTGTATGTTTCATGGATTCATGGATACATTGGTTTCATGGATAATGGATGCAGTTCTCTGTTGGTCTCTTGGTCTTCCTACTGGCCTCACCTACGTGGTTTCTAAGGGTTCTCTGTGGAGTCCAGAGAGAGATGTCCATACCACTTCAGTTGCCTCTTCTCCAGTGTTTCCTTAACTGGGCGGACACTGATTTCTTCCCAAATCTTGGTGTTCTGGACACAATCCCTTTGTTTTTTCCCTGCGAATCTCCTAAGAAACTTAATTTCAGCTGCGGTAAAACAGTTTTGAAGCCTTTCACTCAGGATCCAGTTTTCAGCTCCAAAGGGAAACACCAGCAGATAAACCGAGTTAAACAAATGTAACTTCACTTCTTTTCCCACTTCTCTTTTCCCAATAAGAGTTACAAATCTGTTAGTATATGGAATTAGATTTGAAGATCCTGCTCAAGATTTCCTATTCTGTACCATTTGATGTTTACCAGCTCTATTCATCACCTACCTACAAGATGTGTTAATACTTTCTTTACCTAGAATATAGATATTCTTATGGGTTCAAAATAAGTTTAGACTTTTTGTTTTTCCCTTAAAACTAAAAAATTTAATACATTTTATAATAAGGGAGCTTGTTTGATACAGAATTTGATGTTCTGCAACTTTCATTTGTGACATATTTCATTTGAAGTAGCTGTTGTCGAGTTGCAGGCATTACACCATGACCTTGATAGATTTTCTCTCCAAAATGGTGAAAATTGCTAAACTGCAATGAGCAATATCCGCTAAACTTTCAAACCAATTTTAACTTCAAGTAATTCACTCATCACGTAGTTATAAGCTCTAAAAGTTTTATCTGTATAAATTTTTATTTAGAGTAGCCATTTCCAATATGTATTACTGAATGGAAAACAAAAAATGTAGCTATGCCCGCAAAACACAATTTTTACTTACCTTTCTAATTAGAATAAAAATTGACGCCAATAAGCAACTTCACAGGAAGCCTCTTTTTATACAGCTATTTACATTTTTATTATCCTTATTTTCTTGTTACTTCCTATAAGGAATATAGAGTACGAAATTATTGCTAAGCAGTCTTCTTGGCGGATTGTAAGGGTTTATGGTAGTGTGTAGAGCTGTAGTACTTATTAAACAGTTTATTTGTTTGTCAAAATTAATTTTGTACGTCTGTCCAGTAGTCTTCAAAGAAGTCCATATAGCTGGTTCAATTCTTTTCTTGTCTATGTGTCTAACATGGTCTTTCCAAGTTAGTCGTTTGTCCATATAAAGGCCCAAATAGCGAACTGAATCTGAGGTGGGTATCCGATTATTGTTAAAAAATACTTGAGGGCAAGATAAAGGAAAAATTAAAAAGACCAGCACAGATAAAGGAAAAATCCTCAACCAAATTTTCACTGTTGAAGTTTTTTTACATGAAAACATTTACTTCATTGCCTAGAAAATTGATTTTTATTGTTTGGTAATTTGTTTTTAAAATGTTAACACTTTAGGTGCGGCATGGGTCCCCGGGGTCCGATGTCTTACATTCTCTTCTTAACAACCGATTTTCACATGAAAATGTCCGAAAGACCGAACACTTCAAACACTCAATTTAGTTGATTTTTAATGAGAATATTGAATTTTTGTGAAGAAAATGTTGCTGATAGCTGAAATTCTGTTGTTTTTTAGAATCGGACTCCGAGGTCCGATTTTCGATAAAGAATGGCGTAAATCTTGTATCGGCCTGTCCTGCGGCTATTATGTCTAGTCCTATAAATGTTCCAATCCTCACCATGAGATAATTCCCTTGAGATGCTCATTTAATTCACTTTTAATCAAAAGAGAACGCTTTCGTCAAAGCATTCCCATCGGACCTCGACGCCCGATACCGTTCAATTCAGGATACCCCTAAAATACGCCGCCGCACCTAGCGAGTTAATGAATAATGCCAATAATACCCATTTTTTTGGAAGATTTCATTGTACTTAATTTACAGTTATTGATTATACAAACAAATTAAAAAACTTTGGTTCCTTCCCATTTTGTGGACCGCGCATAATCCACCCTCTTATCGCGTCTTATCACTCCAAGTTGTTTTGGGGATTAAATGCCCTTTATCAGATCACAGCGTTAGACTTCCGCTGTCTGTGCTCTTTGTCAGTTATTGTTATCAGCTGGTGTGAAGTCACGTATTGTATGTAGGGGCGGTGCACTAAATGGGAAAGTACCAAAATTTCTCTTTTTAAAGGACGTTTACCTCTGTTAAACATCATGAGGTCTATAACTGAAAAAAAGCATATTTTCAATAAACCGTCAAACATTTTGAAATCGTAACTGAAAGGACTTTATGTTGTTGAAATGAATGAGTATATATGTCAAATAATGAATTGTCCACATTAAAGTAAATATTAAATAAGGTTAATAAAATTTAGAGACTAATGCATTTTAAAATGGTTCGATTGTATTGACCTGCTTTCAAGAAATATTTATCTAATCTTGATCTTGATAATATACATAATCCTCTTTAGGATTTTCTTGAATGTTACCTGATATGTCATTACTTTCAAGCTTATTTGCACCTGATGCTGCCTTATTTTGTTCTGTTTTCAAGGCATCAGGGTTTTGTAGCTTAGGTGTGTTGGCCATGGTATAACCCCAGAAGTAGGCTGTTGCAGGAATATTTCCGGGTAATAAATTAACTTTGCTTGTGGAATCCCCGTTGGAGAAATTCAGATTTGGTTCCATTACCATTACATTGATTGTTGCAGACATCATGGTTTTATCTGAATTACTATTTGTTAATTTATTGTTATTAACTTCCGAGAGACCTTTGTCCGATGCTTCTGAAGCTAATTTGGGTACAGATTGAGAATCAGGTTTTTGAGCAGCTTGTTGCACTGGTGTTTCTTGAATCGGATTTGCTAAAGACTTGCCAGACTGCTGGTTTTCTTCTATTCTTGGAGGTAATAGTAAAGTCTGCTGTTTTAAATTCTGTTGCCGGTCACTTGCTGACCTCTGAGCTGCTTGCTGTTGTGAACCTGGAACTAATTCCATTACAGATTGATGGCGGTCTGAATCTGTAACTGCTTGCATTATGGCAGGTGACTGATTTTCCATGGTTTGCAATCGTGGGTTATGCTTCTCCATGGCTAAAAATTGGTTTTTTTCTTGTCCAGCCGTTTGGATTATCTGTTGCATTTGTTGTTCTACAGTTTGAAGTTGCTGTTCACCACTTTGTAATTGCTGTATCTTTTTTTGTTCACCAGTATAAAGCTGCTGATTTTTTTGTAGTTCACCAGTTTGGAATTGCTTTTGCTGTTCAATGGTTAGTTGTTGGTTTGGTTTTTCTAAATTTTGATATTGCTGTTGGTTTTGATTTTCAAAACTTTGAAATTGTTGTTGGTCACGTTTTTCTGTATTTAGGAGTTGTTGGTTTTGTTTCCCAAAGGACTGAGATTGCTGTTTGATCTCTGTTTCCAAGATTTGAGGTTGCTGTTGGGTAAGTTTTGCTTGGTTTGTTTGCTTTTGTTGCTCTGATAACTGTGGCTGAATAAGAGTTTGTTGTACAGGTGGTTGTTTGCCTAATTTAATAAGTTGCTGGGCTTGCTGTTGAGTTTGTGTGATACTTGATGATGCATTTTTTTCTAATTCATGTTTTGTTTGATCAATTAAAGCTACTTTTTGGTCACCTTGCCCAACTGAGTTTCTTACGTCATTTGGTGTTTTTTCCAACCCAGACTGCTTCTGCATTTCCATATTTTGCACTGATGGCTGCTGGACAACTTGAGAAGAAGACTGCTCAACACGCTGAATTTGCTGTGAAACTGCTTGGATTACTGGTGATTGTACGCTCTTCACTTGTGGCTTTAATGATTCTGGAGGTGCTTCTAGTTTGCTTGATCGAGGTTCCTGCAATTTAACTTGAGCATCATTATCATTCTGATTTTCAATTGACGCATACTGTTGCGCTTCATTACGCACGTATTGGGCCGGATACCAGCTCTGTGGCAGTTCATCTGATTGATGTGAATTTTCTCCGAATTGAACATCGTTTAACAATGGTTCCGCTCCCCATTGCTTGTACTCTACAGCAGGGCTAATGAATCCTTTCCTTTCAAAATTTTCTTGTAAATAATTTGGGGCTACCTTAACCCCCAAATCTTTCCTTAGCGGTGAGGGCTTTTCTTTATTCTGTGGTTTTAACTTGGCCGTCTTTGTTTGCTGAAATAAAAAAAAAAATCAGAAAAATTTTAAGGACTGTAAAACTACAACTTTATAAAATGTTATATCTAGTTAGACAAAATTTGTTTATTTATTGTTTCCATTTCATTTCATATCTAGTGATAAATGCCTTAATTGAACTGGGTAATCAAAAATAATAATTAAAGAAAATATATATAAGTTCAGTTGAAAAAAGATTGAAGATAACAGCTCCCTATAAAATTCTTTACGATGTCATTATTTCAACAGAACTTCTATTGGCATTTTAATCTGTTGCAAGATAAATTGGGGACGGGTGAGCATCTACCTCCTCCCGAGCCCCTACAAGGAGAAACTGTCCCATTACTCACGGGATTTGCGGATGACTGCCTGACAGCAGCTGGCTCCGTCCTCTTCTCGACCGCTGGATAGCCCTGAGGCTGTTTGGTGGAAATGGCGCCCTGTAGTGCGAAGGCATATGCTCCGTTCGCTGTTTGGTCCCTCGATTGTGGTGCAGTTGTGTACCTCATAAATTTATTGGTGTTAGCCCCACCATTTCCTTTTTTAGTAGTACACATATTATCTTCTACATCCACAAGGCATGGAGGTTGTTCTGTTGTTATGTTTCTGTGCGCTTTTGCCAATTCAAGAACTTTAAATATGTCAAATTCTTTGCCTGCGAACATTACACTGTGAATAGTAGAAACAGATTAGATCAATTTTAGCACAATTGTATTTGTTTACTAATTATAAAATTTGTTCATAATATTGAAATTATAGAATTTGCATATCAAGTAAATATTTTTACTTTTTTTCTATGTTTTCCCATTCCAGTAACCCTGGGCATGGGGGTTTATGGTTACATTAAGTCCTGCACATTCTATCAGATGATACTGCGTGCAGGAAAAATAATTTAAATAATAAAATTATTACAAAAGGAAAATAGATTAACTAAGTATTAGTGGATAAACAAAATTATACACTAATAATAATACAAAAATAGAAAATATACCAAATAGAATGATTGGAAAAGGAAAAAAATACATAATTAATCACCTTTCCAATCTATATCTTCTAATATATAATATTATATTCCATCCCCAAAACTCCTGAAATTCTCGGACAAAATGAAAAAAACATTTTATAAAACAAAAATTAAACCGACTTCGAAAACTAGGAACCAATAAAAATAAATGCACTATGAAATAAAGTATGAAACAATTACCTTCTTATAATTATTGATAGACTGAAAAATTGAAAATGTTATGAGCAACGGGAAAATGCAATAAAACGAATTATTTTATTTTCATTTTTCCAAACAGTCAAATGTTAGTAAAAAGTATTAAATTAAAATATCAAGAACCACTTTCAATACAACGTATTGTGAGTAGCGGGAGATAATTTGTAGGAAGACATACGCTGGTTTCTAAAAAAAGAGAACTTCGCCTTTTTTTTATCAAGACATTTTGTCCTGATTTCTGATTTTTGAAGTTTTTAATTTGATACACCTTCTCGGACATATAGCCACGCTGCAAGTGTAACCAAACTATTCTATCCATGATGGGAAGGACAAGATTTATTTCATGGGTCCGACCCGGGCCTTTTGTTATAATTATATTAACAGTCAGTCACCTTTTCAATTTTATATAAGACCATTGTCCCATTTGGGAGGAAAGACATAAATCTTTTTTCCACAATGACAATATTTTGCTTTTCCGAAATATTTTCGTCAGTACTTGTCATTTACATATACATGCATCTGTGTTCCGAAAGGAGGTGTAGTTTGCTCCGCTGTCACAAAAATCCGGCCAGTTGGTTTTCTAATTGATTGCAGAGATGTAAAATCATTATTTTATTTTGAAATTAAAGGAGAAACTAATTATTTTCTTAATTTTTTAGTAATTTAAAAAGAACAGCTGAAAAAATATAGAACGATTACATACTGAATGAATGGACAATAAACATTGAGTGAAAGGTACCCTAGCGCTTCCTGGTAGCCTGGAGCTCGAACTAAATTTTTCATTCATAACTCGTAACTCAATCTCAGAGAGGCTAATTAAATGGTGCGAGAGGCTTAAAATTCCAGCCCTTTTCTCTTCAATTTTACACTCTTAAGAGGAAAACGGAAACCTTCTTCTCCTTAAGGGGTCATATGGCTAAACGAAGACATAACTTCCTTAATCCCACGTGGAGTCGTTTTTGAGCCTTTTCGACACGCACATTGTACACTTTGCTTTATAATATATATTGATTACGAAGGATATTATTGTTCTAGATACTACATTATTAGTTTAATTCAAAAATATTTCTTGGTAGATTGAATTATGTTCCTCATTCCTTTCGATGAATTGTTGACTAAACTTAAGATCTAAGCACTCAAACAATAATATCAGGAAATTAAAAATTAAATCAATAGAAATAATTCGGAAAAATGTTGCAAAACACTTTGGATTCAATTCTAGTGTAGCCTTTTAGACAACAACCATTTTTATGGCTTATGAATTTTAAAGTTTTACCAGCTTAAAAAACATACCACAGTTAAATACTTGCGGAACGAACTTCAGCTCCTTGTTGAGGTCAGTTTGGTTATCGTAAAGTATGTCCATCTTGCTCATGAGCTGGGAATCGAACGAATCTTTCAACATGAGGTCGGTGAGAGAGGCGAGGCTGTTCTTCCTCTCTTCCTCTTCTACTTGCTCCTTCGCTTGCCGCAGCCACCTGATGTTATCTTCCGCTTGCTTCATTATTTCTGCTTTATTGTAGCTTGCGTAATCATCAGCATGGCCTTGATAAAAATATTAAATATATGTTATACCTCTTGAATTTTATATACTAAATTATACTAAATTAATAGTTGAGCTTAACCAAAACCCTTATTAGCATCACATACCTACTTCCCTTATCGATCAATTAGTGTGCATTTCTACTCTCTTCCAGAGAGTGATTTAAGCCTTGTATATTCAAACGATACGTATCGTTCTTCACCACACAGTTGTCCCTGTCGCTAGACACATTGGACTGTCGGCACACAAAATAGCAATGTCGCTTGCATAAATACACAAGATGTTTGCCCGAATACAGCGCGTAATAAATCCTTAGATAAATACACATTCAATCACTATAGTTTTCAGCATCCAAATACAGTGGATATCGTTTATAACGACATCGGTTATAACGACGTACCGCTTATAACGACGGAAATCTTAAGTCCTTGGTCCCTAAGGTCATAGTTTAACGAATTTTTATCCGGCTATTACGACCACGGCTATTGCGACTGGTCGGCTTTAGCGACCCATTTTGAGTCCCCCGAGGAACAAAAAGATCGGTTATAACGTCCGGCTTTCGGAAAGAAACCTTCAATCCCGGCTTGCGGGATATTTCTTTGGTGACAGGAAGACACATCTATCACCTTTTCTCGGAAACTCCCTCCCCTGATTGTTTGTGTTTTTATCCCTTCAAACGATTCGAATCAGTTGCGGCCTTGTTCTCAAATAAGACACTTTTTCGTGGTGATATCTGGTTGTTTGTTTGGATGTTAGTTGCGGTTTTGTTCTCCATACACTTTTGCGTGGTGATACCATGTCAAGGAGAAGGGCATTTTCGTTAGAAGAAAAATTTTGCTGCACATTTGCTGTCGGCAGGAAAATGGGGAGTCGAACAGAAGTCTTGCAGAGGAACTGAATGTAAGTCATTAAACTATTTTAACAATATGAAAAATCTCGGGGGGGAGGGGGGAATCTAAATAGGGATACCATTCGGGGACTAATTGAACGCGGTGAATCGTTCAAGACAAAAAATAAAAAAATAGGAGAGCTACGGGCGACAAAGTCAACGGTTAGAAACGGTGGTTTCGACCCAAACGCAGCCGAAATGTTCCAATATCAGGGACAATTTACTCAAAAAAGCCAATAATTTTCTAAAATTGATTAATGAATCCACTTCAGAACTGTCTAGCGACTCGACAAGTAGTATTTCGCGAGGATGGATTCAAAGATTTTGTACTCGCCATAATATTATTTTTTAAGCGGTGACTGCTAGCGTCCCCCAAGGGGTAACCAGCGATTGGCTTCCGTCAGTATGGCCATCAATTCCGAAAATTACGATGATTCAGATATTTTTAACGCAGATGAAACTGAACTTTTTTACAAGGTACTGCCTGATCGGACACTACATTTTAAGGGGGAGAAATGTTCTAATGGAAAACTGTCCAAGGATAGAATAACGGTTTTGGTGGCAGCCAATATGACTGGAATTGAAACATATACTTTTTTTAATAGGAAATTTGTAGTTGTAAGGAGGCTATCATAACAATCAGCTGTTAAAAATGGCCTAGACCTGATATAACGACCGACGTCGTTATAAGCGATATGTCAGATATGTCCAGAACGACGATCGGCTATAACGACGAAGTTTTTACGGTCCCTTCAATGTCGTTATAAACGATATCCACTGTAGTAGATTTCATTATCTGTTATTGAATCAGAATTCATCTATTCAGAATCTTTTGAGGCGTTTCAAACGAACAGCTACGTTGATGAAGTGACTTTGCCGTTGATGATTTCAAGGAATCATCGGCAAAACTACTGAGAGCGTGCGGAGTATATGCACATAGGCGGATTCAGCCGGTTGCAAAGGGGGGCTTCAATCTCTAAAGGTGGGCTGCAGCCCCAAGACCTTCCTCTGGATCTACCAATCAGCTTTTTTACCTTTATGTTCCTTTCCTTCAGCGAAAATTCTATTTGAACCATATATTATTTCTTCATTACAATCTATCTTTAAGTGGCATAAAAATTTGCAAGGGGGACTGCAGCGCCCACAGCCCCCCCCCCCCCCCCCCCAGATCCGCCAATGTAAATACTCGTAATTAACCTGTACACACTTTTTTCCCTTAATTTCTAATCATAACCATGGTTTCGGGAACATTCATTTTGATTGAAGAGGATTCCAAAGTAGAATATTTTTGCTTAAGTACTCATTTCAAAGACAACAAATGTGAACGTCTGCCCTCTCAGATCGGTTGCCATCAAATTTTAAAGGCAACCAAAATCGACATTTTTCAACTTTTCGCTAATATCTCGAAAAACGATTTATCGAAGAAGAAATTGTGTTCTTTCTAAAATGAAAGGACATTAAATTTCACGTCGACTGAAGTACTCACAGTTAAAATCGGATTAGTCTTTTCGCCAAAATCGATTGTCAATTTAGCGGGAAAATGAGTTACGCTCATGTTCTAGAGCCTGCAATTTAAAGGGGGCTACTCCAAATAAAAAATGTTGCCTATAATAGTTGTAGAATATCGAATTCTGTGTAAAACGATCTCATTTGAAAATTAGCCCACTCCTGTGGAGACAAAGTAATTAAAACATGAACGCCTTGTGATCTAAAATCCGTGAAATTTTGGGGATTTTTTTTCCTAAAAGGCTAAACTATTGTAAATAGAATGATATATTTGAAGTTTAAATCGATTTAGTGGTTTAGTCGGGTTCGGTACATCAAAAATCTGTAATTTTTACGATTTGGGTGTAAAAAAATGGAAAACACGGTTTCTGCCTATAACTCAAAAACACGTAGTTTAAATGAAAAATATTTGGATCAAAAGTGCAGAGCATCAAATTTAGCATGAAACCAGCTCCTTACCCACATTAGCTAAACCCTGCGTGGAAATACAAATAAAAACGTGAAAGAATTCGTATTGGTTACTTCCTGCTAAGACTTCGGTTTTTAAAGTATAAGGGGATTTTATAATATATTCATAAAAATCTGGTGCGGTGCGCGCAACACACAACTTTCACTTACCAACTTACATAGATTAGAAATTGACGTGTTTTTTTTAATGGCAATTTCTTAAAGTCACATATTTTTCCACATTCATTTCTTATTTTTGTTTTTATTTGCTCTCTAAAATACACTAATTTTTTTTATTATTATTAAATAAAAGTTCTTACTTGCGATAATTCGGCGATGCAAGCATATTACTCCAAGTCGCCTGATTTTATAATCCTCTATGTAATTGTTGAAAATTTCATTTAGTTACCATGAAACAAATCATTTCCATTAAATGAACAGAACGGCTTTAATTATAATCAATGGCCTGTCATTGACGGAATATTTTTCTTTCTTTTCTCCTATATATGTTTACTTGATTTATTTCATATTTCATAGTTAGCCCTTTCTTATTTTTAGGCGTAACAAGAGACAGTTAATTTCTCCATATAAACAAAAACAAAGGTACTTTATACAAAAACAAAAAAAGGCCCCTTCCCCATTTAAGCCCCTTCAGAACTTTAATAATGATAAAGCTTACCTGATATTAAAGAAGACTTGATTTTCATTAAACGTAACGAATATAATCAAAATCATTAAAGCCGTTTTTGAGATAATCGAAAAAGGGTAAAAATTGGAAAAAAAAGTTATGAAATAAAGTGCCCCCCCCCCCGTTTGTCGAATTTTAATGAATTTTTGGCTGTCACATCATGGGCATATACATACACCAAATACCCAGTCTGATCAAAATCATTACAGCCGTTTTGAGTAAATAAAAAATAAAACACATGAACATAAGACAAAGTTTATTAAATAAAGTCCCCCCTCCGTTTAACCAATTTTGATGAAATTTCGGCTGTCGCATCGCAGGTATATACATACATCAAATACCCAGTTAAATCAAAATCGTTAGAGCCGTTTTTGAAAAAAACCTAAAAGTTAGAAAAATTTCTTTAAATAAAGTACCCCTTCCATTTGACCAATTTTGATGAAATTTTTGCTGTCACATCGCGGGGATATTCATGCATCAAATACCCAATTTCAGGTTCGTACGGTTTATAGCTTTTGAGCCAGTCTGGTCACACGGACACACACACACAGACCATTTTGCGGGACTTGATCATTCGGACTGAGGGGACCCCAAAACGTGTATTTCCGTTGAATACCAGAAGTCAAAATTTTTCATGATCTCAATACTTTCCCTTACTATATATTTATAGGTAAGTGAAAGTAAAAATAACTACTTAGACAGGTAGGTACTTGGCAAAATTTACATTTTATTTTAACCGATGGAAGATGGATGTTTAATTAGTTCAAAATGGTAAATACTTCAAAAACCGAAGTAAGTCTTAGCCGGAAGTAAGCGCTACGAATAATTTCACGTTTTTATTTGTATTTCCCCTATGAAATATGATGCTTTGCAACTTTTATCTAAAATATTTTTCATTTAAACTACGTTTTTTTTTAGTTATAGGCGGTGGAACACGGTTACAAAATCGTAAAAAATTACAGATTTTTGATGTTCCTAACCCGGCTAAATCACTAAACCGATTTAAACTTCATATAGATCACTCTATTTGCAATAGTTTAGCCTCATACAGTAAGAAGAAAGCAATACTTTGTGATCTGTATTTGCCGAATTAAATGCGAGAAACTGAAAAAAAATCCCCAAAATTTCACAATTTTTTCATCACAAGGCGCTAAATACGTTCACGTTTTAATTACCTTGTCTCCACAGGAGTAGGCTAATTTTCAGTCGACGCGAAATTTTATGCCCTTATTTTAGAAAGAACACAATTTCTTCTGCGATAAATCGTTTTCGAGTTATTAGAGAAAAATTGAAAAAAAATTCGAAAATGTCGATTTTGTTCGTCTAAAAAATTTGATGGCAACCGATCTGAGGGGGCAGACGTTCACATTTTTTGCCTGTGAAATGAGTACTGTCAGTCTGTATGATCAAAAATTTACTTCAAATCATGCATCTTTTTGGCCCTCAGCTTCCGGACTAATAATGCAATGATGCAAGGAAATAAAAGCATTTTTGCAAAAAAAAAAAAATAAAATAAAAAAAAAATAATGAAATAAAATAAAGAGAGAGAGAGAGAGAGAGAGAGAGAGAGAGAGAGAGAGAGAGAGAGAGAGAGAGAGAGAGAGAGAGAGAGAGAGAGAGAGAGAAACTTGTTCTAATATTAATGAAAATTTGAGAACAATCTATCCTAATCAAAATATTCGTAAGCTTGTTTATTTCTAGAAGATTCATTAACGAATGTCCCTTGAAAATCTGTACCTATATTTGTACCTTTACTTATATTAAGGTCGCACAACCTCCCGAAATAAGCCACACCTAAAAGTAGCATAGTGATACTATTGTGCTTTAATTTCCTTAATTTCGGTTCATAAACATAAGGTACTATGCCAGACTTCTGAACGATCGAGTAGACGACAATGGTATTTACTCCTAGAGGTAAAAATGATTAGCTACTAGCAGTCTCGCTTTTGGTTCTGCTGCATTTGGATTTTTTAATTAAGGCGGTGACATGGATAAGGTAGTAAGTAAAGGAATTTTATTTTGATATTTTTACATTTCGATTTTGAACTGCTGAAATTAAGTATATTCATGAAAAGCATCTTCCGGTGTTCATTGCAACTAAACCACTTTCAACTCTAACTTAGTACTCTTCCAATACCGTTGACATGACTTCATGCTACTTTTTCCTATGAAAATCTCAAAATAGTTTTTTTTTTTTTACTTACTACATTTTCCATGTGTAGTAAAAATAGTATTAAACTCAATTGGTAAAAATAGACATAAAGGTCTCTTCAGTTTTTCCCAGATGGTTAAAAAGATATTCACATCTTAATCGTTAAATACACCCTCAGAAGATGGAATGCATTTTCAAATATAAGAAAAAAAAAATATTGTATTACACATTCTAGTTCGGCATACACTTAGTAGAGGTTATAATGTTTCCTGGTAGGGTAGAAAACCACAATTAAGTGGATTTTTTCCGATTATTTAGCCTTGATTTAACTGAAAATTCTGATTAATTCCTTAACCTCACCACTTTTGTAAACATTGATATGATATTTGACAAGATAATGTGCTACTCATGCTTTAAAAGATAGAGCACACTATGCCTACGCGTATAGGTTAATTATAACATCAAGTTTGGAAATTGTTGTTTACTCACAGGAAGAAACAAGTAAGATCGCGAAAAGGATCATCCAATGCATTATCGGCAAATATCTGCTGGGACTTCTATCATTTCTTCCACTAAATATACTCCAAATGTTACTGTGCATTCCATTGGCTAGCAAGACCTACGAAAATAACACTGGAAATTATCAAAGAAACCTTCATATAAGTCGCATTAATTATAAACCACTCTGTGCTACGGTAATGTTCAGTCTACCTAGGGATTCGATAGCAAATGGGTTCAAAATAAGTTCGTTTAATCCGTTTCCTTTTGCAACGTTAATAGCTGCTATTTCCATGATTTTTATTCCTTACATTGCTTTCAAGGGAATCATTATATTTCATAGAGAACATAGGAATTATAAAAAGAGTGAACAATTGCTTAAAGTGATCGTATCATATGATCTTGAAATCTTTGGTGCTCATGCTCAGTTTCCACTATAATGTATATTTCTAAGTTTCTAGATATTTCAAAGACAGTGCCTTAAACAAAAAATATTCTAGTTTGGAAACCTCTCCAATCAAAAGTAATGTTCCCGAAACCATGATTGTGATTACAGGTTAATTATTTAAATTGGCGGATCCAGCGGGGTGGCATCCAACATTACTTATATGCATAATAGAAAATATTTTCTCAATAAAACTCCTGTCATACTTTTGTTAATTTTTTTCTTCTTTTTATTCAACAGGAATACGTTTCTATGTCTATACTAGATAAACGACATCGATGTTTAAAATATAGATACTAATATAAAATTTCCGTTGATAGACATACGTACATGTTCAATAAATAAATTCCATCATAGAAAAAATGATCAATAAGAAATTTATATGCATGATTGTTTGTCCTTTGTTTTCTAAAGCAACCTTCGCCCGTAAAATATGAATTTGTAATCTAAAATCAGAGCCAATGTGAGATAAAATACAGTTGATATGGAGTTTTTGTTAACAGTTGTTACCTCGCTGAATCAAATGAGATAATTTACATCATCCTGCAGTCTTTGATTTGAAACTTATCAAAAATCACATTATGCCGATAAAACGTTTTTCGAAATATACATCGGGTTATCTCATTGATTAATTTGTTTATATTCTTAATAGTTTATCAACACGTGTCTATGTGCGTTTAACATTGTAGTTGTTTTACAAACTTACATTCGCCTACATTGATCAAATGTATTCAACAATTATCATTTCTGATTATTATGTTAAATATACTTACATACAAAGTTATCTTCAAATTTGGCCCTTTTTTCTTCTCACTACATTGTGTTTGAACTGATGAGAAAAATATTAGTACCTAGTGAAAATAAAAGCATAAAAATAAATAGGTTGATTGATAGAAAGGATTTTCAGTTTGATCTCTTTTTACTTTCACTTACCTATATACGAAATATATAGTAAGGAAAGTATTGATATCGTGAAAAATTTCGACTTCCGGTTTTCAACGGAAATACACGTTTTGGGGTCCCCTGAGTCCAAACATCCAAGTCCCGCGAAATGGTCTGTGTGTTTGTGTGTGTGTGTGTGTGTGTGAACAGACTTGCTGAAAAACTATAAATCGTACGAACCTCAAATTGGGTATTTGGTGTATGAATATGCCCGCGATGTGACAGCGAAAGTTTCATTAAAATTGGCCAAACGGAGGGGGTACTTTATTTAAAGAATTTTGTCTAATTTTTACGTTTTTTTCCGATTTTCTCAAAAACGGCTCTAACGATTTTGATTAAACTTGATATTTGATGTGTATATGTGCCCACGATATGACAGTCACAATTTCATCAAAATTGATCAATTGGAGGGGGCACTTTACTTAATAAACTTTGTCTCACTTTAACATGTTTTTTTTTTCTCAAAAACGGCTTTAATGGTTTTGATGAAACTGGGTATTTGATGTATGTATATGCCCGCGATGCGACAGCCGAAATTTCATCAAAATTGGTGAAACGGAGGGGGTACTTTATTTAATAAACTTTTTCTTATGTTCACGTGTTTTTTTTTATTTACTCAACAACGGCTGTAATGATTTTGATCAGACTGGATATTTGGTGTATGTATATGCTCACGATGTGACAGCTAAAATTTCATAAAAATTGGTCAAACGCAGGGGGCTCTTTATTTGATAACTCTTTTTCCCATATTTACATTTTTTTCGAATATCTCAAAAACAGCTTTAATGATTTTGATTAAATTAATCATTTTTAATCAAAATCAAGTCATCTCTTTTATATTATTTATAGAAATGACAATTAAAAAAAACATGTCAATTTTTAATCTAAGTAAGTTAGTAAGTGAAATTTGTGTGTTGCGCGCATTGCAATAGATTTTTTTATTTTGGTAAGCCAACGTTTCGATCACTACAGGTGGAACTTCATCAGCGCTTCTGAGTCCAGAGTAACACAGAGACTGACTCTGTATTACTCCGTCAGTATCCGTATTACTCTGGACTCAGAAGCCCTGATGAAGATTGACTTTTAGGGATCGAAACTTTGGCTTACCGAAATAAAAAAAGATCAAACTGAATATCCAGACTATCAATCAACCTATCGTAAAGAAAAACACTTGAATATTACACACCTATAAAAATAAATAACTATTTAATGATGTGATCTATTTTTTCAATAAGCTGAATAGTATGAAAATATTAAGGATCTTATTTACTGTCTGAAAACACTGTCGATTTCACTGCTGTGCTTCCTTGACTTCCTTACAACTCTTAGCATTACGTATTCTAATTGTTACTCCTACCGGAAGCCTTATCGAGTGGCACCTCTTGTAAGTCTATTTCTATCTGTATTGAACACATTGTGTTTAATTGATTGAAACTATCACTATTAAAAGAAGTTGGCCGTTTCAAATTTTGTTGAATGTCGAGATTCAGGGCCCTCAGTGCGTCAGTTAGTCCCCAAGATATAGGGGACTGATAGGGGATTGAACCATTAGGAGGTCTGGCGTCGTTTCTTCAAAGTAACAAAACCAATCGGAAGAAAAGATAAATGGAATGATAATATATTGTAATAATTGGTAATTGGTAATTGGAAGAAAATATAAATATATCTTTCCGACCTCCCCTTGCCTACATCTTAACCGACTGATACCCCGCGCGCTCTAGTTATTTCTCGCGAACTTAAATTTTTACTTACATCTTATTAGTAGTAGTTATTTGTATAAATTTTATTAAGTTAATATTCTTTTTTTGAGTAGAGAGGTGTTTCAAATAAACAAGTGTTTCCTTCCATCTTTTATTTATTATTTTTTTTTTTTAAATTAGAATTTTACTCACAGATACGCGACTCAGAGATCCTACCAGAAGTGCGATTCAGAAGCCTTATTTTATTTTTTAAATAGCCAGACTATTTTTTTAATTAATGAATAACTTATGCATCAAAAACCTAAAGCAAAGACGTAAAAGGTCCAAATAATAAACCCACATAATAATGATTATGGTATATAATATAGTAAATAATATACCAACATAATATTTATTTTTGAATATTATAACAAGAAATAGGTAGTTCACTGAATAAATTAAATAAAAATATAAAGAAAATAAACCAACATAATAAAATTAATATTTATTTTTGGATATTTTATAACGAGAAATAGCGAGTTCACTGTATAAATTAAATAAAAATCCATACAAAATGAACGAATAAAAACGAAGTTCGGCAACTCAATCGGCTTAATTTTTTTTTTAAATATATTTCTAACAGCTGTTATGTACCCATCTTCGTTAGTCTGATCCAGCTAGCTACAGAGGATATCCATCATGGAAAGCAAGTGATACAAAAAGACATTTTCATTCAAAAGTGCAATCAATGCTGGTCGTAAATCACAAATCATTCATGTGTAGAAAAATTCTTCTAACAATTTTCGAAAAAAAGTATGTTGTCAGACTCTATGATCTAAAATGGAAGCATAAAAATCATCCTCAACAAATACGAAGACTTAATATTATGACAAGCTCAGTTTAATCAAAATTTTTAAAGATGTTTAGATCATTGGTTCACGATGTATATTTCGTTTAATTTTTACTTTCACTTGCCTGCATATGAAATAAATAAGAAAAGAAACTATTGTGATCGTGGAAATTTGGACTTGGATTTTTATTGGAAACACACCTTATATGGTCCCCTTAGTATAAATAACCAATTTCCGCAAAATAAGGGCCGAGGTACCAGATTATGTTAGAGCGCGACCCACATTAACATTCTTAGAGCCGAACGGAGGTGGTTCGACTTCGACGAGGGTGAGTTGATATTAATTTCATGGCGGACCTAGGAAAAAGTTGTACTTTTCTTCCATGGTTAGAATAGGTTGGTTAAACCTATAGAGTAACTCCCCCTCCCATATGCCATAAATGACCAGAAAAGGCAACCTGACAAAAATAAAGTATCCCAAAATGGTCTGTATATGTAAACAGACTATCTCAGAAACGATTAGTCGCACGAAACTTAAATTAGGTAATTAGTGTAGCCATGTGCCCCTGACGTGACAGCAAAGGTTTCGTCAAACTTGAGGAAACGGAGGGGTCACTTTATTCCAACGATTTTACTCCTCTTTGCGATTTCTCAAAAACGGCTCTAACGATTTTGGTTAAACTCGGCATACTGATGAAAAAATTATAATTTTTTAATAAATGTAAATGTTTTATCATCATGAATACGGCGTCATGGGGCTTAATTAGCAAAAGAAAAATTCTTCCTATAAAGAACATTAATTTTTTTTAATTGGCGTAAGTAGCAGTCCTTTGTTATCCCTAGCAACAAGGAATGGCTAACTATCAAATATGAATGAAATATCCTAATCAAGTAAAGAAGAAAAATGTTTTCACAGGATATCGGAAATTTCAATGATAAGAGTGTGCAATGTATACCGATGGAATGTTGACTAACTCTCCCTCCTGGTACAGTACTTCATGAGCACGATTGTGCTTCTTAATAGAATTAAAAAATAAAAAATTGTCATCAAAGAAAAAAAGAATTTTGGTTTCCCTGGGCACTTCAGTTTTTTTTTTTTAAAGTTGTCTAATGCTAATCAATAGTAGGAGGGTGATAAGTGAAAGCGCGCAACGCGCCAGATTTTATTTACATCGTTTTACTTTATTTTGTTATATTGACAATAAGATGGCATCAATATGCTCCTTGACATCGTGGCGTGGGGCAGACCCAAGGAGAACCCCCTCCCTGCAACGTGCACACTGATCACAGTCTCCCGCCACCAGCACTGCTGCAAGCATGATCTTCCTGGTATTGTTGGCCACAGTCGTTGTCCTTATCGTCTATCTCCTCTCTCCGGATCGGAAGACAAGGAAATGTGGTCAGCAGATTCCAGGTCCCAAGCCATGGCCTTTGGTAGGAAACCTCTTCGACATGGCAGTCGGTCACAGTAAGTTTCTATCTACAAACAAAAAGCAATATCTTTTTAGAAAAGTAAATACTGATGAAAGATTTTATAAAGGGGTTCAGTTGGGTGAGAGGGCTACCTATTTTGTTATGGTAGTTCAGGACTACCCCTGACAACCTGATAAAAATCTAAGAAATTACGAATTCGAGGGGAGTCCCGGATCCGGGGGACAATAAGAATCCCCAGCCCCTCTCTAACACCCCGGGGAAACAACGTATGTATCCGAAAGGGCAAGATAGAAGAGGAGAACATTTATTATCTATATAACTATATAACAAAAATAAACTTCTCATCATTAACATATATTCTCCCTGTTCCTATTTTATTTTATATTCACTTCGGATGGATAATGTTGCGTATGCTTTTATGAAAACAAAGAATCATAAAAATGTCAAGAATGCCGCTAATTAAAATACAATAAACCTGATTTTTTTTTCTCAATATAATCAATGTTCCCTTCCTGTTTATTTACCCCACCAGAATAGACAGATTCCCTTAAATTTTAAAATGTAAAGTCAAAATTTATTCCTTAGGGAAAAGAATAGAATCTCAACAAACCGTACCGAATTTCAAACGGCACTGCAAATCACCTATGTTTAGAAATATCGTTAATTATCCCAATAATTTTTAGAAATCACTTTCATGTAACGTAATGTAATATCAAATATAAAATGAAGAAAGTTGAAACCTTTTTTTATGGGCCTCAGTGTGATACCAGATGCTCACCGCCTGTAATATTTATATATATCAAAATAATTACAATAAAATGGTGATACCTAATAACTTCTAAGCTCAAGCACACAAGTATATCACGATTTAGTTAGGTATAACGATGTATAATTAAAAAACATTTTTACTTCCATTTACCTATATATGAAATATATAGCAACGGAAGTATTGCAATCGTGAAAAATGAAAAATTCGACTTTCGGTTTTCAACGAAAATACACGTTTTGGAGTCCCGTGAGTCCAAATAAACTAGCACCGCGATATGGTCCGTGTGTGAACAAAGCCCAAAAACTAGAAACTGTACGAACATGAAATTGGGTATTTGGCGTATGTTTATGACCGCAATGTGACAGCAAAAATTTCATCAATATTGGTCTAATGGAGGGGGCACTTCATTTAATAAATTTTTACTCATTTTTACGTTTTTTCGATTTTATCAAATACGGCTCAAACGATTTTGATCAAACTCACAATTTTCAATGATACAATCAAGAATTCATTAAAATCAGGCGTTTTATCATCATTAAAATGTTTTGATGGGGTTAAAGGGGAAAGGGAATTTTTTTTTTCATATAAAGTAACTTTGTTTTTGTTTATACGGACAATTTAACTGTCTCTCGTCATGCCTAAAAATAAGAAATGGCAAATTATGAAAAAAAAATCGAGTAAAAATATAGAGGAGAAAAAAAAGAAAAATAATAGCACCACTCATAAAATACGTTGAGCCCATGCATGTGGAGTACGCCTTTAATGACAGACCATTGTTTATCATGGGCGGATCCAGCCCACTGTAAAGGGGGGGGGGCTGCAGCCCCATAGCCCTGCATTTGTATCTGGCAATCAGCTTTTTTACCTTCATGTATCTTTCCCACAACTAAAATTCTACTTATTCTGCATATTATTTGTTCTTTAACTTGCTTCCTTACATTAAGGAAAGTCAAATTCTATCTTTTAATGACGAAAAATATTCCAAAGGGGGGGCTGCAGCCCCCACAGCCCCCCCCCCCCCCGGAACCGCCAATGTGTTAATAAATGTTTGTTTAAAGACGTTCATATACATAAAAGTAGATATATAATGGAAATTGTTTGTTTCCATGGTAGCTATATGAAGTTTTCAACAACTGAATAGAGAATTATAAAATCAGACGCGACCCATCCCATATATATTCCCTTGGTTTAACGAGCTTCTGCATTAAAAAAATTGAATAAAAAATAAAACCCATCGATATAACTGAAAATCGACAGTCTTTTTTTTTTTTTTATAAAACTTATGTTCACAGCAGATATCCAGTTTCAATAAAAATTGATTGACTGGTTTCCGAAATAAACGATTGAAATGAATTTGTGAATACAAATTGACCAATGCGATTTGAATCTGGAATTATTTGAAAGATTCCAGATTTCGCAAATCAAGGATTTACTCAAGTATATGCCAAAAGTATTGGTTCGCACCTGTTAAACGCTAACCACTAATGTTCAAGTGAACTTTTCTATTTATTTGTAAATTTAACTTCTCTTTCCTCTTAAGCAAGTTTACTTCCCTGTACATTTAGCACTAGGTTTACAATGAGGATTAAGCCCTTGTTTTCTCGATAACGTATCTTTACTTATCTTGTATCTCGGTGAAATCTCTCATTGTGTAACACATGGAACGCGATTTCAAGGCAGTACTTAAGTATGTAAGCATTAAGAATGTAAATATTATTATTATTATTAATATTATAATAATAATAATAATGATAGTAATCCTTATTGTCATCAAAATATTTTACACATAACTATATACAATTATTTACACATTAAGCAAAATCAGCTTTTAGCTGAGAATTTTTGAGAGCTCGGTTATTTTTGTACAAAATTAAATAATGAACTGTAAAAATTAAGTAATGAACTAAACAGAAAACAAAACAAATAAACTTAATGGCTATTAAAAACATATAAAAATTTATCCTTGCAGCCAGACGAGGTAGTGAACATATCCTAGTCTTTTTTCATTCATCACGATATTTGGCAATCTTGCTCCATGTAGGTACTTCCTCCGCATTTAATTTCCTAACCCCATTTAAGTCTTAAGCTTGAAATATAATCGATTCATGCTTTGCATTTTTTTTTTTTAATCTTGACGTTGCGAACACTTTTTTTTTTTATTCATGTTTCCGGTAGCGAATTTTGGAAAAATGCCATTTAATATAAATACCAGAAAATTTAAGATCTTTCAAAACGGCGTGAAACAAAGTCTTTGAATCTTCTCCAGTCTCTTAATGATTTATTTAATATAATTTTGTATCGCACGAAACATTAGGGAATGGCGTTAATCTTTCAATGGAGAGCCTTGAAATGATCATATTTCAGATAAAACAGTTATTTTTTATTCTTATCGATCAACATGTTATCTTGCTTAAATGATAATTGAGCATTTAAATTCGTAATATGCATACTATTTTGATAATATTTATATTACGACTATGATAATATTATATGCAAATATGAATAAGTATTATTTTTTTTTTTTTTTAGAAGTCTTTATTCTTTGCATTGCCAACTTCCTTGGAAGTAGTAAATTATCAATCGTTAGAGCCTAACCTAAAAGTTATATCACCGTTTTAAGTTGGTTTCTAACAAAAACAAATATCGTTTCCCAACCTACAAATCTATGAGTAAAACCTGAGACTTGGAACATTTTTCCCACCAGTAAAAAAATAAAATAAAATAAAAAAGCGAAGATATCTATTGACATTTTATCGTTTCATAACTTTTATACCTATTAGATTTTACATTAATTATCAGTAAACATGAAAAAAGAATTTTATATTCTGTAATAATCCTTGGATTAATGAAGATGGAAATACATTGGACTAAGTGATCTAGGAAGGCAAACACTTTAACTACTTCTACGTGAGCTGACCTATAATAATACCTCCTTCTGAGCTGGAAACAGTTTTAAGGCCGATATTTGCTGATATGCTTAATGCGGAATGAATCATTTTCGTTCATTTTCTATCTAGTAATTATAAATGGTTAGTTATATTTT
Organism: Aelia acuminata; assembly: GCA_911387785.2. Taxonomy (NCBI): domain Eukaryota; kingdom Metazoa; phylum Arthropoda; class Insecta; order Hemiptera; family Pentatomidae; genus Aelia; species Aelia acuminata. The sequence goes on along the minus strand of OU426983.1, from coordinate 90,951,879 downwards.
ATTTAAATTTTGGAAAATAATTTAATTCCTGTGCTGCGGACTTTTCGCTTAAATTTTACTCCGATTATCCCACATTTCAGAAAAATACTTGAATACACATGTCTATTCCGTTTGACATTTATTTAGCATATAACGACATTTATTTAAATTATTTTATTATTATTATTATTATTTTATTTAAAACGAAAGACAAACCTGTCTGAATCTTCATGAAAATCAGCTGGAAGAAAACTTTTTTAAAAAGAAAAGAAAACTTTTATAATCACTGAACTCGAGCTTGCTCTAGGCCAAACGAAAATAGATCCAATTCCATAGTATCCTGAATTCCATGTATACCTAGACACACAAGCAAAAGAAAAAAAATTGATTTCAAACTTTTAACCTTTTAACCTCTCCATTTTCTATACTCATAAAACAAAACTGAACGAAGAAGTAGAAGTAAAGACGGAGAACGTTGACTTAACCTGACGCAGTCGGTCAGCAAAAATACACAACATTGATTTTGAAAATCGCTTAAATTTTACTCCGATTATCCCACATTTCAGAAAAATACTTGAATACACATGTCTATTCCGTTTGACATTTATTTAGCATATACGTTCTGAAGGAATTGAAAAAAGTTGGAGGTTTTCAATTCGATTTTTTTTTTATTCAGCTCTTCTTTGATTTTACGTATCATTCGATGTTTATCCCCACCATGTGGAATGAGCACACCTTTCATCTAATTCAATTTCGTTCTAACCATTCTAAATCTGGTTTATTGTTGGGTGGTTATAAGCAAGACAAATTTTCAATGAAATCTGTCTTTCCAAACGTTGAAGTCTACTGCTTCTAGTTTATCAAAACCTCCCATTGGCTTTTTAATTAGGCAAGTGCATGCCGCGACTCTAATTCGCGATGCTACCAGTTAAGAAAATATATTTGGAAACCAAGTAGTTTTAGAGAACCAGGCTTTAGAGAAACAATACCATGAAAATCTGGTCTGGTGTCTGAATCTTCATGAAAATCAGCTGGAAGAAAACTTTTTTAAAAAGAAAAGAAAACTTTTATAATCACTGAACTCGAGCTTGCTCTAGGCCAAACGAAAATAGATCCAATTCCATAGTATCCTGAATTCCATGTATATCTAGACACACAAGCAAAAGAAAAAAAAAATTATTTCAAACTTTTAACCTTTTAACCTCTCCATTTTCTATACTCATAAAACAAAACTGAACGAAGAAGTAGAAGAAAAGACGGAGAACGTTGACTGAACCTGACGCAGTCGGTCAGCAAAAATACACATCAACATTAATTTTGAAAATCACTGGAGGCAATTGAACAGTATCCCAAACATTCATGGATCGACATTTATACCGTCGGATCAGCTTAATGCTTAATGTCTATGGAGATAAATTCGAAATAAGCAAGTGGGGATCGAATTGCGATGAGAAGTAAAAGGTGCTTGCTTTGGAAGAATTAAGAACGATATAAGCCGATAAAGTCGTGATATTTGTGGACTCACAAGCAGCAATAAAGGTCGTGGCCAGCAAGAAAGATCCCTCCACGAGAAATATAGCCAGTTCCTACCGAATTTTGCAAGAACTCCATTCGAAGTTAATGACTGTTAACATACAGTAGATACGGGGACACCAGGAAATGAGGCTGCCTATATTCTGGCAAAAGAATATAGTGTGCGCCCCCCCTTTTTCCGATGTTTTAATATTTATTCTTCTATTCGGGACAGAGAAAAAAAAATCTGGTGTGGTGCGCGCATAACACAACTTTCACTTAACACTCTCCTTTCTTTGACTAAAAAAAAAAGAAGGTGGTTTTTAAAATGACGTACTTAAGTGGTAGTACTCATGGGACTTCATTCTATTATAAATATTTTTTAAGTGGATTGTATAAATAACAATCGAAATTTGGACTGAAAATTCGATTTCGACAAAACATCAAGTTCGTCTAGCAAATATGAATCGATAGAAGGTGTTCATGATAATGACAAATGATTAATTTGAACTAAAGTTTCTAATTTTGAGTTTGTGTACTTTTCAGGAAACGACGGGGATAGTGCAATCTTCTCGGATAGGGGAAATTAATATTTCTTTATTTACACTACAAATTAAAAAAAAAAAAGAGTGTTGCTATACTGCTTTCTGATTTAGTTTTTAAAAAACGATGTAACTAATCAACAGTAAGTAAACAATGGGGAAAAAACTTCTTGGATTCCGGATCGGTAGCTTTGAAAAACACTTCAATTCTACAATCAGCAGTTATGCAACTATCTTACGTTATATTACAAAAAATTTTCTCAAATTAAAGTTAATTACAGATTTTTGTTGATAAAGATAAGTTATTGTTGTAAAAATGCACAAATACATTTTAGTGGGCCCACCCTCCGGAGGTAAAAATTTTATTAATAAACATACATAGAAGAATCGTGGCAGGTTCCTGGGGGATCTGGCTATTTTTCCTGGCGATAGGGGAAGGGAATCTTCAAAATGATACCTTAATCATCGAATATGATCAAGTATCAAGAAACTTATGGCGTACCAACGAAATAAAACACCTTTTAAAATAAATATATAGATGATTTTTCAAACTATTTTATTAGAAGATAAAAGAATCGACTACGGCCGGGAATCGAACCCAGGTCCTCAGCATCTACGTAGAGGATTTTTCATTTTAAAATATGGTTCACTTATTATTCTTTGTGTATGCGTCATGCTTATCAGTATACTTTCCTATTTCATTTCAAAAAGGATGGTAATTTGTTTAATTTAATATGTTGCATCTTTATATCGCATTTTGAAAAATTAGGAAAACATTCGTTGGTCTTTCGATTAATCACTGCATCATACATTACATGTCGATAAAATCGATTGAAACTGGATACTGACTATCGGTCATCCATACTTACCATGCCATACCTCATTACCATGAAAGACAATCATTTGCCAATGATGTGGGTGTTCTGCAGCTCATCTTCGGGGGTGACTTTCACCATTCACGGAACTGAAAAAGCTAACAGGTCATCGGTGCTACCAATCGTGAATTGTTCATTTATTGACATTTTGTGAACCAGTCCTCCCACGAATAGCCACCGTAAGAGCGAATCCCATGAATGCTATAGAAAGGAGACAATATTAATATATTTCAAGGGGGCGTCCAACCTTCTTACAACAATTTTCTATTATTCAGTGGTTAGTGATTTATTAGTGACCAATCCTACTCTATACATAAATTTTTCCTACGATATTACAATTCATGCTCCATTATGAAACAAACGATTTAATCCAGGTTCTATGAAGTCCCTTGACTGAAAAGAACTTTTATATTAAATGACTAAAATCGAGCGCGCTGATGAAGTGGTGTTTCAACATTTATGGCTTCCGCGACCTTTAAACAAAATTAAGGAACTTTAAAATAACATTCCTAATTAGAAACCTCATGATCCAACTTGGTTTTGAAGGCTACGGACTTGATTATTAGTAATACAGACGGAAGTCAATAAATATTTGTTTATTTAGTTTAAGGCTCCCTGATGCTAGTAAGGAACTATACAGTGGGAGTCCTAAATTTTGTCTGTCCCTGGTATAATTAGGATTGGGATTTTTGAAGAGTACCAAACATCGCACAGGTACGGCATCTCCATTTTAAGTTACATAGGTAAGGATTTTGACTCCTCTTAAAAACCCATAGATCCATCTAGCGAGATGCTAACCCGCGACCGTTAGTATTATAAGTTGCTACGCTAGCCATTACACTACAGGTGACCCCTGTTAATAAATGTCACTCTGTTCGACTGAACGACCCGAAGAAAAATATACGAACGTATATTTCACTTATTCACTAAATAATACCAGGAGATTTATTTTGTCCGAATAGGGATTTATTTAGTCTGAAAAAGGTTTCAGAACCTTAAGAGTGGGGTAGTTTTATTTTATTAAGTAAGTCTATTTAAGAAATATTAATTGATCAATAACAAGGTCAGGTTTTTGATCAAATTCTTTATTTGAACTAGGTATAGATTTTTTTTGTTTCGATCTTCATTGCGGATAACTAGGTCTAAAAGAAGATTGAAAAGGAGCCTGACCATGGGCGGTTCAAGGGGGGGGGATCACGGGGTCATGATGGTCCTTCAAATATTTTGTATTTTTAAAAGAATAATTCAAATAGATAGTTACTACTTTATTATCCTTAATACAAAGTAGTAATCTCATACGAAAATTATGCTGTCAGCCACGTGATTATGAAACAGGGGAATCATGATTCCCTCCTCCCAAATTTCGTGCTAAATCCGCACCTGAGCCTGAATCGCCTCAAAGAATGGATCTACCTTATATCCCAAGTAAACACGCAACTTTCGAAAGTACAACATGGTATCGAAATGTAGTGTTCGTCTTCAACTCATCAGCACACCATTAGGTAAAATATGCAAAGCATATATGGACGGTAACCGTTCGAGAAGTATTGGCAGATGTCAACAGTGAACATGAGGAAGCAGGAATCCGATTGGCTCAGCCTGAATACTAACGCATCGGCGAGGTCGCTATTGTCCGCCGAGTTTATTCGCGTCCCGAACACTCGCCTGATAACAGCATTAATAATCGGTGGCGATGGCTGTCCAGGAAACCGTGGCCTTCGTATAACCTACGCACAGTGGAGTATTTGACCTACAAATCTGGCTAAAAGTGAAGATTTATTTTTTTTTTAATTGAGACTGCATGGGCTTTTAATTAGGTAATCAATATATATTATAAAGCAAAGTGTACAATGTGCGTGCCGAAAAGGCTCAAAAACGACTACACCTACTATATGGAATTTTATGTCGTCGTATTGCCCTATTGCTTCTAATGATGAAGAAGGTTTCAGTTTTCATTTTAAGTGTGTAATGTTGAAGGGACAAGGGCTGTAATTTTAAGCCTCTCGCTACATGTAATTAGCCCCTCTAATAAGCCCAGGCGAGTTAATCAATGAAAAAATTTAGTTCGACATTTGGAAGCCAGGAGCGCTAGCTAAGCTCAATTCATAAGGTTATCGTTCATTAGTTCGCTTTGTTATGGTTTTAGCTTCAGCTGTTTTCTTTAAATTACACGAGATTATGTATAAATCATTATTTTTTCCTTTTTATTTTTAAATAAGGTCATTACATCTCTGCAATGAATTGAAATTAAAAACAAAAACAACTGGATTCCTATTAAGTTTTACAGAAGAGGAAAGAATTGGTCGAAACATTGCCTTTAATCAATATACAATATAAGAGTAAATTTACAACAAAAGAAATATTGAAATCTAACAAAATTGCCTATTAGTGTAGTGAGCGAATAAAAACCAACATTGAATAAAATAGATAACCTATAGATAACATGAATAAAAGATATAAACCAATGGAATATATATCGAAAATAAAGTGTTCATATAATATTTCTGTTTAATAGTTCTGTTCTGTTTCAACCGAATTCGAAAAAGGAGAAGTTACTTGATAAGGATTCGGTATCGTCATGAGAATGGTCTCAATGGAATCAGAACATAGAAACCATAAGAAATGGTACATACCAGGACATATTTGCTGCCAAAATAATTTTTCTTAATCAAGAAAAGGGAAGAAAACGCATTAAGAGAACGGCATTAATAGGATCTCTTATACCCCAACCATACGAGTATATGGGCGACTCTGAGGTTTCTAAACTTACCACTAATACTAAACTGAAGTTTCAGGATGGTAAAATTTTTTTTTAATCATGATTAATTTTGGTCTTTTTTTCTGTAATTTAAAGTTATTCTTTCATTCCACCTATTCCACAGGTCCCTGAGCGAAGCCGGGCCCCACAGCTAGTACTTAATATGTGCCACAACTCCTTAGCGGAATAAGGCCCGTTCCTCTTTTATCTCTCCTTTCACAGCCACATAAATTCACGGTATGTTCGATCTCACTTTTCCTATCCTTCGGTTCCGTCTGATCTATCCGTCCTATCCGTGGTCCGACACCACCGACCTCACGCTTAGTTCAACTTTTCGAATACGACCGTCTCTAATTAAGGTGACAAATATAAAATAATTTTCCCTCTATTCTTCATAACAAATATTCCAGAAAATGTCGACTGAATATTTAAAAAAAAATGGAGTGTTAATTAAAAGGTAATTTTTGTTTATGTTCTTTTCTAGTGAAGATGTTTAAGTGGTATTGATTCTTACTTAATAGACTATTATTCATGAAAAACAATCGTGCTTGTTTTAGCTCCTTTTTCTTAAAAAGTTTTGTATCATCACTTCTTCCCATAATAGCAGATATTGTCAAGGGAAACTATACTTCCCCGCACTCAACTCAGGCCCAGGAAAAACCCGTATAACCGTAAAGGATAGGAAGGGGAGAAAAAAAAACAAATAAAGTTTCCAATTCTGCTCAAGTAGGATCTGTTAATATTTATTTATTTAAATATATTATTCTTACAATATTTTACTAAAGTTTTACAATATTTATTAAGGTTTACAGAATTTCATGTATTTAAATTATCTTATAACAGTTCGAATACTGTACATGTTCGTTTGCTAATCATTTTGATTGAATGGTTCTCTTTTGACTGATAGATTTTTGTTATTTAAAAAGTGATTTGGCTCTTGTGGGAACAGTAGTTTGTCAGTCAAGGCAGAGCATTCGATAGAGTCAGGAACAACTGCTTGTCAGAACAATTCTTTATATGATACAAAGCTAAATACAATATGCTTGTTTAAGAAACTATAGGCTTCTATCCCATTCGGATGAACAAGAGAAAAATATAAAAATTCATTTAGTACCTTAACTAAAAAATATTGATTAATAAGCTGTCGGTACGTAAGGATTGTTAATTGTTGCGCAGTCTGTTAATTGTTAACGTGTTTTAAGTCCTTGTAGGAACATACCTTAAAACCAATGATACATTTGGCAATAACCTTCTCTGCAATTCAACCATATGATAAACCTATAAAAACGTATTTTGAATAAAATTTTAAGTGGGATAAAGGTTATTTAGGTAAAATAATTTTATACATTGGCGTACCTAGCATGAACCCACAATGTTTTTCATCAGCGGAAAAATTAATCCCGTCGACATACGTTCAACAGGCTATCGGGGCGAAAAGGTCGAGGGAAAATCTGATCAGGACTTTGATAGAACAGAGGAAGTGGCCTGATGAAGGATGGGACGAAACCACAATTGAATCTTTCCTGTATGACTTGGCAAATATGGATAGCAATAACTTCCCAAGCGCTTGCGGGGTAGGTGCCAGAGAAGCGAGGTTCGCCTGCGAATTAGTGGCTCGAAGAAACTATAGAATGGGACATGGAATTGGAAGGTCGGGAGATATTGGAGAAGTACAGCCGAAAGCAGCAGGGTCCAGCCTCTTGACCAAGTTAACAAACGCATTACTTCTGGATGTAATCAGGTTTATGGGAGTGAAGAACTCGGCTGGGTGTTTCATGGTTCCATTAGCTACGGGCATGAGTCTGGTCCTCTGCATGCTAACCATAAAGCAAGAAAGACCTGGGGCCAAGTTTGTGCTGTGGTCAAGAGTCGATCAGAAGTCCTGCTTCAAAAGCATTCTGACGTGTGGTCTTCAACCGATCATCGTTGAGCCAGTACCCAACGGTGACGAGCTTCGCACAGATATCCACGGTATTGAAGCCCAGATCAACACTCTAGGATCAAGCAATATTGTCTGCGTTCTCTCCACTACAAGCTGCTATGCCCCACGCAGCTGTGATTCTTTAGAGCATATCGCTGCTATATGCGCGCGCCATGATGTTCCTCACGTTGTCAACAATGCGTTTGGTCTTCAGAGCGCTCGCCTTATGCACCTCATCACCGAAGCTGCAAGAAAAGGAAGGATTGATGCATTCGTTCAAAGCACTGATAAAAACCTATTAGTTCCAGTTGGGGGGTCTGTGATATCGGGATTCGATAAAGCTCTTTTGGAAAGGATTTCTCGAAATTATGCTGGAAGAGCATCTGCTGGGCCCATTATTGACATTTTTATAACCTTATTATGGCTCGGTAGCAACGGTTATAGGAAGATGATTATGGAAAGAAAGGAAATGTTCAAGTATTTAAGGGAGGAGATGGGTAAAGTAGCCGCGAAGCACGGAGAACATATGCTAGAAACGAGAAACAACCCCCTTTCAGTAGCAATGACCTTGACAAGCCTGACCGCGGGAGGAGACAGCAAAAGGGCTGCGATGCTCCACACGATGCTCTTCATGAGGGACGTTTCAGGAGCTGCCATCGTCACAGGGTGCGATCACCGCGAGATCGGCCCTTACACCTTTGACACGTGGGGCAGCCACAATACTTCCTCTCAGAACCCTTACATTTCAACAGCCTGTGGCGTAGGGATGAGAAAAGACGATGTTGATCTATTCTGCTTTCGCCTCGACATGGCTATTAACAAGCTAAAGAATAAACCCATCAACTCTCTGTCACCGCCAACGATCGACGAGATGTTGCCACCTGATCAGCTGAGTAGAAATAATGAGTCTGGTGACCAGGAAACTGCAGCTAATCTCAACATTGCAGCTAAGAGAATTTCTGAATGAATCTTAATCAGTAGCAAAACAGGGAATTCTCAACTTTTATCATTTCTAAGTTCTAATAAGATTACATGTATGTACTCGTATACGTCAACATACATTCTATCATTCAATTTAAGGTGAATGTAATTATTTCATATGAAAGAGTAAGAACTTGCTTGAGTCAATAAATAAAAATTTTGTTTTAAAATTTTATATTAAATTAATATATTTACGTTAAGATACCATTTAACGTTTATAAACAATAGCTAATAACCTAGAAAATTTTTAAATGCAATTGTGCTTCCAAACAGTCAGTTTATTTTGTATAATCCTGCAAATGTTTAGCAGTCACAGGTTGTGCTGCCATTTAATATCTCTTTTTATCAAGAAATCAAACCGCATTTCTCCTGATGATAGAGAGGACTTATTTTAAAATATTTGTAGTCTTAAAAATATTATATTTACTTTATTTTCTGTGCTAATAAAATGAAGTGTGATTCTATTTACAATACTCTGATGATTATTTTGGAGTTTAAATCATGGAGAGGAATATGAATGTAAGTCCATTTCACAGATAAAAGTTAATACTAATATAATTTTAATTCTGAAGAATTCATATTCGAAATATAATTTATTTTGAATTGATTTTTGTGATTTTGTTTTAACCACAAAATAAATCAAAAATATAATTTCTAAAAGATTAAAAGGTTAAATCAAAAGCTCCAGAAAATGTTTTAAATTCCTTTTCGTCATTATCCTAATAACCTGAAAAAAGAGTATAAATGGTTATGAAAAGTGGTATTAAATTAAAAATTATTTAGATAATTAGTCAAGCCGATGACTCCTTGAAGATCAACGAATATGAGATATAATTGAAACAAATTATGAAGAATCAAATAGGCTGATTTTCCAAATTATTTAAGAATTCTTATTCGAGTGATGTATTTCTTCATACTCAAGGTAAAGTGCATTTTTTTTTAATATTATAAGCATCGCATTTGGCGACCAGGAGTTAGAACATAGAAAAAATAAGATTTCTACTCACATTTTTTTTCAACACAAACTATTGACCTATCAGAAAAATTTGACTTCGAGGTCAAGCGCCCTCTAAATTCTAGGCTCGAAAATTGTTTAGATTCTTATCGGCGGATTGGAAATCTTGCCCAATTTACTGTAACTTACAAGGTGCAATTTAATGAATAATATAAAAAAATGAGCCTAATCCTGAATAATCAAAATTTTAATTAACTTCTGTTGCATTTAATTGGTTATTTTAAGTAAAATAAAAATATATACTATCACTTTTATAACCGGATATCGTCTTAGCAATAACTATCAAATACAATTTCAGGATTTTTCCTCTGAGAGCATAGAATTATCATATGTTCAAGATATTGGTACCAGCTATGCAGAGATGCTTATTTGATTTTTGTAAAAAAATATAAGATATTTCTTAAGTTCATTAACAAAGTTTTAGGATGTATCAAAAATGTAAATACGATAAGTTAGGTTATTTAAATACTCCTAATTGCAGAAGGAGTGAAAAAATACAACGGCTTCCAAGCTAAGTACGGCCATGTGATCCGCTATTGGTTGGGGAGCAAGCTGGTGATCTTACTCTCTGATGCAGACGATGCTGAGGTATGTGGAATAACAAATAGGTAATTAACATACAATTATTCTTAGTTTAAATGATAAATTACAATTGATCTTGCTTGAACTGCTGGTCCACATTTCCCTTGCTCCATGATCAGAAAGTTCGCCCAATAAAATCACTACCCATTAAATTATCCACCTCAAATATACATAGCCCTGATGTTCTCACCCGTATTTTCTAGACTCCAAAAATGGTTGGATGGGTTAAGATTTACCAATTATGGCCCTTTGAAGTACCTCCTTATATATATATGAGTGCGTGGGTATTCACCAAAGATATGGCTAAGTTTAATTACCTTCCTGTCCGAATATAATTAAAGTAATTAAATAAAACTTTCAAGAGATTCTTTGAATATTTTTCCTTAGGTTTTGTTTTATTGAATATCTGCATCCGACCTGTTCTAAAAAGCCAGTTTGCAGCAAATGAGCTCTCCTCGTTCATGGATCCCAGAACGCGATGCTTCACTACTGCAGATAACAAGTCTTTCACTATTGCTGTGTACTTAATACCTCAAGATTATTATTTCTTTATTTGATTTAGTTGATCTAAACAACTAGGTTGAAGCATTTAGATAACCTTTTTCTTATATTTCCCTTATTAAAAAATTGAAAACGTTTCGACCACGCGGCCAATTTCCAATTTATAATAATTTAAAAACTTTTAAAAAGGAAGCACTCATATAATATTTTATAGAATAACATCTAATGGTGAAATAATTTACTGCCATATCTTGAATAAAATCTAACTATATAGTTCATAAAATAAAAAACTTATTTGATTTACATTTTATATATAAATTAAAAATAAACAAAATAGATTATTAAAAAAGATTAACTAATTATAGATATATATTTTTTTTCACAAAAGTTAGCACTTAAGGCATTATTTGTTTTGTTATTATTGAAAAGAATGAATTTACTTGTTTGTTCAAGGTTCTATTTCGAGACACCCAAAACATAGGGAAAGCTGAAGTGTACAAATTCATGCACCGCTGGCTGGGAACTGGACTGTTGACGAGTAAAGGTAATCAAAAGCTGATATTCATTAGTATACATTCATTGGGCCGTGATGGCCAAAAATGTTAGAACGTATACCGCTTTAGCATTCTGTAGTCAACCGAAAGTGCACAGTGGGGCGAGTCCACTGTCCGGCCGGACATTGGGCCAAAACATGAAAGTTAAAATTTAGAGGGTTCATTGTAATATTAATAAACTAGAATCCTTTCCCCGTCATGTGCACTAATTTTTAACTCAATCTTTGCGTTAATAATGATACAATACGAGTTGAAACATGACACTAAGACATTCATCTTTTTTATATTTAATGTTAGTGTGCCTATATTTTTTGGCTAAACCTAATGTAATATTTACAGTATGATCAAGCATTACTAATAAATTGTAATACACCAGAATTATAGTTTTGGAAAAACATATGCAACAGTTACGACGGTTCAAACAAATGTAAACTATTTGGTATAATATAGTAAAACGCCGGAAATTGCCCGGAAAACTACATATACACTATTATTAGCAAAGGTTTGAACTTTTATAAACAGTTTTCTGATCTTGCCATAATCTGCCTATTCTCATTTAAATGAGATTTTACCACGCGTGAACACAGAATTCAAGAGTGAATTTGGTTATTAGAACATCTTCTTAGCATATTTGGGTTTTCATCAACTCATAATCCTTAAATTAATATATTCCTAATCAACTGCAACAATTTATTCACCAAATTACGATTTCCAATCGGCTTTGAACGTATAATAAAATTGCTAATTTTTTTAATATTTTATGTTTGTACTGCACAATAATAATTAGTAAGTTAAAAGAGTACACTGTCGTAAAAATGAAATATTGTTAATGAAAATATTTCACTGTCTTTAATTTACATAAAATTATAATTAGACAGTAGTTGTTTGGTTAAAGCAGGTAGTTTGGAATTGACTAAGTTATAATTTTGTTAGCCTTTTTTTTAAGTCATGTCAAACAAAATCAAACATAGTTATTATACGACTTTTGTGCTGCTAACATCATAGTGTTGTGAAAAGCAAAATGTCCCAGGAAGCAAGAAGCTTGCTCATAAGGTAGAATGTGAAGCTAATGAATAATTTCATAATTTTAAAAAAGGTATATTATATTAAATTTGTTATTATTTAATTACATTTTAAATCATGGTAGTTATCTATTATTATTGTTTTTATTATTATTGTTATCTATTTATTAACATACTACTGTAAACTTAATTGCTATAAATTTTAATTTAAAATTGTTAATGCATTTTGAATTTATACTAATATATTTTATAATTATAATGTACGTACGATATGTATGAATGTAATGATTACAAATAAAATGACAATAATTAGGATTCTGCATTCTCAGAAACATAAACTGACAAAATTTGAGTCCAGAGAAATTTCTTTGAGAGTTATAGCCGATATCCAACGGAAGTGTGGACTCGTCCCACTGTGAGGCGGTTCGAATAGGCTGTATATTTTTTTGTGGCGGGCCAAGCGAATTAATCTCGACCTTCCGGTCATAGTGAGAACAGCTAAGATTAGATACCTCTTGAATGAACCGATGCCCTAGAGACCAAGATGTTGTGAAAAAAAATGTTTATTATCTGATGAAAATTCTGTCAAAGTTTTTTTAAATTCATTTATAGTAATAAATTAAAAAATAAGAGTCTGTCATTCATATCTACGCTACCCGTTCAAGCGGTGTTCCCCTAAAATGGAAAACGAAATTTTTTTTTTTTGTTATAAGACGAAAATAATATAATAATCGCAGAAAAAATTGTATCCCCTATAAAATAGAAGAGCATAAAATTTCTTATCGATGACTTACTTAATTACTAAACAACATAAGACATGGGAGTACGCAAGGGAGGAGCAGTTGCTCCCGCCCTTTTCCTACAAAATATGAGAAACAAAATCTACAAATTAAATTAATTCGGATTCATTTATTATATTTAATGGGTGTTATATAAATACATATTTCAATTTTCGAATATCAAGTTTTATTTGAACAATTAATCGAGTCTTACGTGATCAGAATTACTCATCCCCCCACCCCTGTGATCAGAATGTACCATCTTGCCCCCTCTTGACGAATATTTTACCAGCCTACCCCCCCTCTAGACGAAATTCTACGGATGTCCATGACAGTAGAAGTAATAGGTAGCTAGAGATATTTCCCAAGAGCATAAACTTAATAACATAAAACTTAAAACATATTGACAAATGACAGACTGCACATGTCGATGAAGAAAGGACATGGGCAGTCTGTTAGAACCTTGCAGTACCGGCGTTCCACGAACAGCCATTTATACATAACGTGACGTTGAGCGAACAAATATGGCTGAAGCACCCAACGCTAGCTTCTGATGAAGAAAAAATCTCCATTATCAATATATTTTACTTTATCTGAAATATAAACAATAGGAGAAGAATTACAAACGGCGCACTAGTATCATAAACAACTCCTGTCACTTAGGAAAACACAAATCAAAAGGGACACTCCCGAACACAGGCGAGCAGATGAAGTACCTAGAATACCTGAACAGTCTTCGTGAAGGCTGTTCGAAGGTGAAGTTTGTTGAATGTAAAGACACCTTAAGAGAGAGTAGGTTGCAACCGAATTATGTCTGATCTGAAAAGTTAGTTATAATAATAACTAGCTAGGGTGCCCGGCTTCGCTCCGGTAGTTTTGTGGTAGTTTTAATACCAGAAAAACTTTGAAATTAAAGGAAATGTAGAACAAAATTCGCACCTTCTTGAAAATGCTGTTTTAGCTTGGTATCAATATTCTGCAGACTTGAGATCTGCAGAGTCCGCCCAAATAAGGAACCCTGTATACATTACAGGGGGTTGAAAATGGTAAATGAACAATTAATTTTGTCGAGTTATGCATCGTTTTGATGGATTCTGTGATTCTGAATCCTATAAGCCTATTCCAAGTAGTCAGAGATAATAAGTTATTAGATTATTGTTGAAAAATCTGGTATCTCAGTTAAAAAAAATTATATTTCGAGTAAAACTTGATCACCGACTACTATGATGGTCCTATTTGATCCAGTATAGAAACTACCGAAGATTCATAGAAACTTTTTTTTAAGACCTTTCTTTCATTTCAACCTCCCTTAAGATATCCCCACGTAATTTGAACAGTTTATGCACATCTAGAATCTTACTACTATTACAAAGTGAAAACCAAAATTTCTTGAAGGCACAATTTTTTCATCATGTTTCTTTTTATCTTGAACTATGAACTATGAGGGATGATAAATCTGGAATGCTGTTATTGGAGTTAGTCGTTTTGTCAACTGGAATGCTCATCATAGGTAGTAACCAAACCAACTTCTTTTTCATAAATACAATAAGAACACTTCAAACTTTTTATTTTCGATTTATATTTAATCAATTCATCTCTTTTTTTATGTCTAATTTCATTCGCTCATTGTGCTACTACGAAATGTTCACTCATATTGCATTAAATTTACTTAAGTTTATATTATATATGGATTAAATGTAATGTGCTGATCATATATTAGCCTTCTTATGAGAAAACTAATTTTTTAAGGAATCCAATTGGTTTTCTAATTGATTGCTGAGATGTAAAGTCATTATATTATTTTGGAACGCAAACTAATTATTATCCCTTAATTTTTTAGTAATTTAAAAAGAACAGCTGAAAAAATTAAGAACGATTACATACTGAATGAATGGACAATAAACATTGAGTGAAACGCACCCTAGCGCTTCCTAGTAGCCTGGAGCTCGAACTAAATTTTTCATTCATTAACTCGTATCTCAATCTCAGGTAGGCTAATTAAACGGTGCGAGAGGCTTAAAATTCCAGTCCTTTTCTCTTCAATTTTACACTCTTAAGAGAAAAACGGAAACCTTCTTCTCCGTTAGGGGTCATATGGCTAAAAGAAGACATAATTTCCTTAATCCTACGTGGAGTCGTTTTTGAGCCTTTTCGGCACGCACATTGTACACTTTGCTTTATAATATATATTGATATTGATATTGATTACAGTTTGACCAGTTATAACGAAAAGTGTTTGAAATTTCAACGTAGTCGAATAAAAAGGTTAAAAGTTACGAATTGATATAATACCCTAAATAAAATTTAAATTGCTTGACCTATGGGCACCATGTAATTCAAATTTAGTGCATAACATAAAAAAAGTTATTAATCAGCCTCCCCAATACATATCCTAATAAAAACTTTTTATAATCGGATTCCTCTTACTTTCATTCGACCTATAAATGAGACAAGTGTTTCGAATTTCGTTAAAATCAGATAAACATGTAAATAGTTAATAAGTTCATCTTTGTCTTAATGATATTCATGAAGACTGAACCTCCTTATACCTCTACCATATTTGGCCTATGAGTGACAAGTGTTTCATATATCGTGGAAATAGAATATACATATAAGCAGTAAATAATTAACCACACCTATAATAACATTTAAGATGAATTAATCTTATACTACTATATTACCCGAAAACAAAAATTGTTTAAAATTTTATCGAAATCTGTAAAAAATTAATATCATCCCCCTGATTACCAATCCGTAATAATATTAACAAGTTATTCTAATTTCGTTGAAATAGGATAAACCGGTAACAACATAGAAGCCATAACACAGATAGGAGTCATTTGAAGCGTGGAAATGCATAAGGGTATAAGTACCTTAGGAAATTTTTACAGAAATGATGTGACTTATACCCTCTAGGGGTAGTATAACATACTCTATAATATATACTAAAATATACTCTAATATAATATATACTATAATATACTCTATTATTATACACTCCTTTTTAACTACAAAACATAACTTGTAGCCTTTTCTGAAGAATGGTTTTGGCACATTTAACAATTTGGCAAAAAATTTTTTTTTATTTTTGTGGCACTTAGACCCTTTTGCATTTCCACGCTTCAATTTATGTAGATAAGACTAAACAAATTTCTAACCTCAAACAAACAACATCTGTTTAGGAACGGAAAATTTGCATTTCACACGACTGGCAGTTCGCTGAACGTAACAAATCGTGTTGGAACAGTCTTAAGAAAAGTAATGAAGGTGCGCCGCAAAAAAAAAAAAAAAAAAGTGTCGGATTTTCAAGTCGGAATTATTATTTTTTTTTTTTTTTACAGAACCAGGAAATGGAGCACATTCAATCAATCCTAACATCATTCATAGGTTTCTAGAATTTAAGTTCAAAAAAGTAATATTAAGTAATATTTAAAACATGACCTAAGCGCGTCGTATTTAAAAACATTACTCATCAACAAAAACTTACCCAACTCTAATTTGAAATGTACGTCGGATTAAACGCAGTAAGTTGAATGAGCCAGCTAAAGAGTTTCATCGGAAAATACACAACTTTAAGAACAAGCGCACATTGAGACACTCACGACGCAGATCAGAGCAGAGCAGTTTTTGTGATACGTGAATTAGAAAGGAAACGCTCGGTCCAATGTCCGCGGAAAACTGTGCGATGCATTTTTTTTTTCGTACGGCCCTGCCCTAATCTGTGTCTGTTTGTCCTTTTCTGCTCTGCGTCGCCTGCGTGGCACAGTTCAATGTGCGCCTTACCTAAATACCGAAAAATGTATTTTATTTTTTTACTCCTCAACTTATTTTTCAAGAAATAGAAGATTTAAACTAGTTTTCTCACCTTTAGCATCTCTTGCAGGACATAAATGGTTCAAGAGAAGAAAAGCTATTACTCCAACCTTCCACTTCAAAGTCTTAGACCAGTTCATCGAAGTGTTCGAGAGGAAATCCAAGATATTAGTGGAGTGCCTTAAGAGTAAGGCAAATGGACAATCTTTTGATGTCCATCCGTTTGTATCCAGATTTTCACTAGATGTGATTTGTGGTCTGTATGAATTTTATAAACTACTTTCTCATAAATTAGCAAATAAGTTTATATCTGATCTATAGTCCAGTAATCTATTCTATATTCTATTGACTATAAATCGTATATTAAAAAACTAACTCCTTCGATAATCATAGGAGTAGTCAATGTTTTATTTTTTTAAATTGTAAAATTTCAAATTAAACTAAGCGAAATCGATTTCCACTGTCAGAGACGGCCATGGGTACTTCAGTGGATGCGCAGATCAACTCTGAGTCTGAGTATTTCAACGCTGTTCGTAGGTATGATACTTTATGTATATAAGTAAA
Source organism: Aelia acuminata (assembly GCA_911387785.2). Taxonomy (NCBI): domain Eukaryota; kingdom Metazoa; phylum Arthropoda; class Insecta; order Hemiptera; family Pentatomidae; genus Aelia; species Aelia acuminata. The sequence goes on along the minus strand of OU426983.1, from coordinate 90,934,481 downwards.
AGTAAACGATTTCGAATAAATGCAATTGTTTAGTATAAAATTAATCAGTTGATCATAAAACACAAAAATAAGCACATAAAAGTTTATGTGACAATCGTATAGTTAATTAAAAGTTTTGTCGTAAAAAACATCGAACGGCTTGATTATCCTTATGTATTTTTTTTTATACAAACATATTTTAAAGATGAAATTTCCGACATGTTGCAGGATGGCAGATTGCATTGTGACAAGGATGATTAATTTCTGGTTGCATCCCAATTTCATATACAGGTTTTCAGGACTTTCAAAACAGCATGATGCTGCTCTCCGAGTAGTACATGGATTTTCAAAAAGAGTAAGTAGTGATTGAAATAATAGTTTTTGCCAGTGTTGAAATAATCTTTTCAAAGAAGTATCTTCATACCGAAATCCATAACTATATTCACAGGTTATCTCGGAGCAGGATAAACTAATCGACAAGGAGCAGATGAATAATGAAAACGACTCGGATACAGGTAATTTTATTCTGGCTCAGATTATTTCGAGAATGAGAAATCATTCAAATTCAAAATTCACTACCAAACTTCCTAAAAGAACGTTCTCTCATTGAGCTTCTCCAATCGGGCTTCCGATCTGGCTACTCAACTCAATCACCTCTTCTAAAAATTACCCATGACCTCCAAACGTCCATCAGACACCGAAAAATAACTATCCTCATCCTTTTTGATTTCTCCAAAGCATTTGACATAGTTGACCACATCAGATTATCAAATTGCAAAAGCTACATTTATCTAGTAGCGCCTTACACTTGTTCAAATCATTTCTTTCAGAACGGTCACAGTTCGTAGTCGTTTCAGGCCAAACTCCACCCAAGACACATCCCCTCCCCTTTGATGTACCCCAAGGTTCCTCTCTATCCCCTACTCTGTTCGCTTTTTTTTTTTTTTTTTTTTTCATTAACGACCTCCCCCTTCTGATCCTTCACTCCCAATATCACATCTAAGCATACGATTTCCAAATATACCTATCCTTCCCGCCTTCCGAGCTATTGTCAGAGGCGAAAAAGCTTCAGGATCATTTAAAGCGAATCAGTCTCTGCGCAGAGGCTAACAAATTGAAGCTGAAAACAGAGAAAGTGATAGCATTTTTAATAGGCTCCAATCACCTCTTTGATATCCGTTCCGAATATTCCAACCCTGTACCTAAATAATAATTCCATCAATTCTATCCTACTGTCGAAAGTCTTGGAGTAACCTTCGACCAAACCCTTTCCTGGAAAATCCACATCTCCAATATCGCCTGCCGTACCTTTTCCACCTTAAAGCAATTAAATCATTTCCGCAACCTTTTTTCATTTGAAACTCGTAGGCTTCTAGTCACTTCCCTGATATTTCCACACTTTGACTATTGTTGTGCGGTGAAGGGGGGTATTTCTGGGGATCTCGAAGCAAAACTAAAACTCTTAATTAATTGTTTCGTTCTATTTATCTTTGGGGTCCCACGTCTCCATATCAACTTTTTACGAAAGGTTAAATTGGTTATATCCTTCCTACCGCTATAAGTATTTCCTGACATCCTTCCTTATTCAAGCTATCCGATCCCGCAGTCCTTCGTATATTTACGAACTTTTTCAGTTCTATGATTTCAGGTCTTTATACTCCGGCCCACCGAACGTCAGCCTTCCAAAGATATATTATTATCCAATCCTCATCCCCATTAGAACTCTATTCCCCTTTCATCCGCCATTCCAACACTCTCCCTACCTTTAAATCCCGCCTGTTCAATCACCTTCTATCCATCCCGTTTCCTAAATAATTATAAGTCTCTACCAATTAAAGTAAATAGTTTTATATACTATAAGCTGCACACTTATTGTTATTTTCATTTTATGTCAATAAGAATATTTAATTTTTTTTTTATTTTTCCATCATAAGAAGTTTTGGTATTACTTCGGATGAGGAGCTCCAAGATGGCGGCCGGCGTATAAACAACAAGGTATTACGATCACGCCCTACACAATATCCACAATTCAGTTCGGGTTAACTGATCCGAGATCCGATGTCGGCTTTATCCACATTTTTGGAGGGGAATTCATTCGTTGCTTACTTTTATTAGGTTAGGTGTGATGCAGCTACACAGTCTGTACCTATGTATATCCAAATGGCATATTTATATAACGAATTTCCAACAGATCGTCGAAACTTGGGAGTATTGATAGAAAAATGATTGAAATATATAGGTAACTTTTAATTGGGTTAGGGCAGAATATCATTCAGAAATATAAACATTTAATTAAATTAACATTGCGCAGAGGCAATATCGTAACCAATGAAGGTCTACTGAAGTGCGATTATTGCTAGTTGAAACGTATTTAATTAAATTAATTCTATTTAGCGGATTATAATACAGTTAGCCGATAATTATAGTTAAATTGATTTTAATAGATACAATTTCTTAAACCTTTTACTCCCTTTCTTCAATCTAATAAATCATGTATAGTTTGTTCTTTTTCCTTTGGAGATATATTATTCAAGATCATTATCAATCATTTTTAAAAATATCCTTTTTGGTTGTTTAAATACTTTTTTTCTTTAAATGACAAAAAAATAATAATCCGGTGGTTAGGAATACTTGGATTCTTATATTAATTTTAACTTTAATTAATTAATTTGTACTTTTTCCATTTATACGTGCATTTAACTTGAACCCATTTAATCATTTAAACAGTGCAATAACATATTTTAAAAAACAAAACAAATAAATTTACAAAACAAACTATTAAATTTATTTGTTAAATGGTCTGTTTAGTTTAAAATTGTATGCAACCATCACAGAAAATTTCCATATATTGAAATAGTACTTCTACTGATATCTGTTGATGTACTTTAATTATACTAAAGAAACATTCATTTGACATTACGTTGGCTGTTCCCATTATTGAAGCGGGGAAGTTGGTTATCTGGATTACATCTGCTCGGGAACTCTCGGTTAACCCGAACTGAATCGTGGATATCGTGTTGGGCGTGATCGGAATACCTTGTTGTTCACTCACGCCGGCCGCCATCTTGGAGCTCCTCATCCGAAGTAATACCGAAGTTTTTTTTTTTTTATTACATATACATCATTATTTTATTCTTTTTTTTCATTAATTTTAATTTGCTTTGTTTTCGTTATACTACTCTAAGGCTCTAAAGCCTACTATACGAGTCTTTATACTTTCGCTCTTAAGGGACTAGTTCCCGGGACAAAAAAAAATAAAGAATTTATTATAATTATGCTCATACATGGACAACCTGCTTAATAAATAAGTATAAATCGAGTTGAAACCCCGTGGTGGCCCTAAGATTTTTTAAAGGGAGTAAAAAATCCTTAGCTATGCCGTCCCTCGTATAGGGCGTAAAATGGAGGTCCCTGTAAAAATGGTAAAATGGAGCCTGTACGATGTCAGGTACTCGTTAAAGTTCCCTATCCTAATTATACCTGGATAGGCAAAATTTAGGACTACCACTGTAGCATCGTCCAATTAGCCTTAGTGGTATAAAAATGGACGTTAAACAAACAACAATTGAGTTGAAGCATCACTTTTTAATTTCTTTTGTTTTGGATGGTTAGAGTTAGATATCAATTAATGCATTCACATACCTTAACTTCTCACGGTACAGACATAGCTAATAGAAAAATCTTCATGAATATTCTACAATATAATATATATTTTTTATCATACATACAGAAAAAGGCATTTTATCTTTTACTGCCATGGACTAATTTAAATTGAGTACATAACAACGTTCTAAACCACCGTTAAATTAATTACATTCCATTTTTACTTTCACTTACCTATATATGAAATATATAGTAAGTGGAAGTATTGCGATCGTGAAAAATTTCGACTTCCGGTTTTCAACGGAAATACACGTTTTGGGGTCCCCTGAGTCGAAATGACCAAGTCCCGCGAAATGGTCTGTGTGTGTGTGTCTGTGTGTCTGTGTGTGTGTGTGTGTGTGTGAACAGACTAGCTCAAAAACTATAAACCGTGCGATCCTGAAATTGGGTATTTAGTGTAGGTATATGCCCGCGATGTGACAGCATAAATTTCATCAAAATTACTTAAAGGGAGGGGGTACTTTACTTAATAACTTTTTGGGTTTTTTTCGATTTCCTCAAAAACGGCTCTAACGATTTTGATTAAACTGAGTATTTGATATATTAATATGCCCGAGATATGACTGTAAAAATTTCATCAAAATTGAATTACCGGAGGGGGGACTTTACTTTATAATTTTGTAACATTTTTACGTGTTTTTTTTTATTTACTCTAAATCGGCTTTAACGATTTTGATCAAACTGGGTATTTGATGTATTTATATGCCCGAGATATGACTGTTAAAATTTCATCAAAATTGATTAACCGGAGGGGGGACTTTACTTTATAATTTTGTAACATTTTCACGTTTTTTTATTTACTCAAAAACGGCCTTAAAGATTTTGACCAAACTGGGTATTTGATGTATGTATATGCCAAATGTGTGATAGCCAACATTTCATCAAAATTTATCAACCGAAGGGGGACTTTACTTAATAAATTTTGTATCATTTTCACGGGTTTTTTTATTTACTCAAAAACGGCTTTAACGATTAACAAAAATAAGATATGAATGTGGAAAAATGTGTGACTTTGGGAAATGATATTTAGCAAAACAAGTCAATTTCTAATCTAAGTAAGTTGGTAAGTGAAAGTTGTGTGTTGCGCGCACGCACCAGATTTTTCATTTTAGGACTATTACTACATAAATAGTTAATAAATATAAGACAAGGGCGCCCAAAGAATTTCGTCGTGGGGAGGGGGGTAGGATAGTAAAATTTCGTCAAGGGGGCAGGCTGATAAAAAAAATTTATATGGTTGCCATAATGAAATTCGACTTAAAATAGATCAAGTGTAACCGAAAGGTTGTCCTATAGTATAAATAAAGAGTAAGAAGTATGAAGGGTGATATTTCTTCTCAAAAGAATTCTTGTAGTTTATTTTTTTTTTTAAATGAATACAAACATTTGGTAATTCGTATTCTCTTCATATTTTTAAGGTGTAAAAAAACGAACTGCGTTTCTAAAACTACTGTTAGAAATGAAAAAACAACAGAATGAAGCATTTACATCTGAAGACGATATAAGAGAAGAAGTGGATACATTCATGTTTGAAGTAAGAAAAATTTCTTAATAATGAAAATTAAATAAAATTACATAAAAACATCAAAGAATCTGGATACAAATATGAGTCAGGATTGATTTATTCAAATCTTATGAAAATAAACCTATTAAATGTATTATGTAGACCTAAATTTGATTCGTTTACTGGGCAAAATTTACTTTCGTGACAGAGAGAATGATAAATAGAAGAGGACTGGGGTTTTCTATGAAACATCTCTGTCACAACCACGATTCTTAATCAAACTCAACTAATACAAAAAATTAATAAAATCAAAACACCAATTGATGAGCTTAAACCTTTCCCTGGACACAATATTTGTTCAATATAAAGAAGAGCGGAGGTACCAAGTTTTTATGGATGGAACAGCTGCAAATGTGAGGGATAATTTAGGAGCATGTGTCAACTCACTTTCAAGGGAGTTTCAAATATCGTATCGGATTGGATCAACATCTTTGGGACTGGAAAAGCTCCAAGAAATAAAATCATATTTTCTTAGCATATATTTACAAATGCATATATATATATAAATTTTAAAAACATTTTACCCAATAAAAAAATTAAATTTATGATTCTTCTATACTGTGTAGGGGAGTTAAAAAAGAGGATACATGACACAATTTGTGCCAGCAAAACTTTTGAGGTGGCCACTCTTTTTGAGGTTTTTTTTTTTTTTTTTTTTTTTTTTTGGTGCAACCTTTGAGTCACAGAACGAGAAGAAACCAAGTACAAAACCACAGCTTAAAACATTGAACTGTGGTTGGGTTTACTCAACCAATTTTATCACATCTTCTTTTAATAACACCATTTTTAAGAAGAGGAAAGTAATAACATTTCTTGGGATGAGGAAGGGTTGTGCCATCTTGTTTACAAAAGAGTGTTTACAAAAGAGTATCATTTATCTAATCATCTCTTACAATTAATCAACACTGGTTGCTAACAATCAATATTGTAAAAATAAATGAACATTAAGAAGTACATATTAATTTTATCATATTTACAAAAATTTGCCTTATCATCCGAGATTTGGAGGACTTCAGATAACCAGCCATCCAAACAAAACAGGAAGAGTTGTCTGCAATGATGAATAATGCCAACTAGTTTCTCTCAAAAAGTAAGATCAATGATAATGATGACAGTCCTAAAAAAAGGAGGATGTTTTTAATAAAGTAATGATTACTTACTGTCGCAAGGCGTCATGCCTGTTATTTGAATTAATCATTGCAAGATCTCCAGATTTTGGCTCCCAGATTAGTTTTTTACAGGGTCAAGGAATCAGCTATTTTCATCGGCTCACAATCATCCTCATCAAACTTAATACATGCTAGAATTATGCGAATCTTGATACCCTTGATTGACAAAGGATTAAGCTCAATCATAGAATTTTAATTTAATTTACCCTCATTTGACATTATGATAGATAACCCTAAACTGCATTATTTATAAAATTTTAATTATAGAACTGGTTTAATGTAAAGAATAAAGGTATGAAAAAGAATTGATATTTTAGAAAAAAAACTAAGCAAAAACTATTATAATCTGAAATGGAAATGTTTACCTAAATGTACATAACTTTTTTAGGGATATGATACCACAGCATCTGCAATTAGCTTTGCTATTTATGAATTCGGAAGGCACCCTGATATTCAAGTAAGTTCATCAGATCTATAATTTTTCTAAAAGACTGAAATACTAAATAAGTATTTATAGTACTATAGTACCCCATCTCTGGGTCCAGATTCATTTCAGGCTATAATTGATCTTTTATTTATTAAATAAAGTTTAACCCTTAAATTAAATCACCCATGGATTAACTGGGTATATCTAATTGTAGTACCTAATTATACTAGCCTCTACTAAGTTGAAACTAGTACTGAGTCATATTTATTTAATTTCATAATAATAAATAAAATTAATGTTACATATTTGTAATATTAAAAATCATGAATGATGAGGATAGAGGTTCAATTTCAGGACATCCAAAGAATCGTCTTAACTAAGATATAACAGATCTACTAAGCCTAGAGAGAATAACTGAGAAGCTAATTTAATTATAAAACAGCAAAGTCCATAATAAAAAATAATATGGTTGTCAAAAAGTAAGGAACCTATTTTTTTTAAAAAAAATTAATTCAGGCATATGGAAAAAAAAAATTTCAGAAGGGGGAAATGTTGGGGATTCCAACATCATTCTTACTGAGGAAGGAAAGATGTTTTGGGGTTTCTGGCACTGCTAAAAAGACAACTGAATAAGGTTATTGGACATTTTAAATTGTTTTGACTGATTAGGTAACATAATTCATATTATTTTACTAAATTTTTCCTTTATAGTACTAATTACAGAGGGGCCTTAAATAAGACCATGCACTGATTATACCTATATAATTAAAATCACAGCAGGGTGCTAGGATAGTCGAGTGGGCTAAGATGCCTGCAGTAGATAGTTAAAGTTATGACTTGTGTGATCAATATTAAAGAAAGTAGATATTCCTATACTTCACTTACCTATATATGAAATATATAGTAAGGGGAAGTATTGCGATCGTGAAAAATTTCGACTTCCAGTTTTCAACGGAAATGTACATTTTGGGGTCCCCTGAGTCCAAATGACCAAGTCCCACGAAATGGTCTGTTTGTGTGTGTGAACAGACTAGCTCAAAAACTATAAACAAACCTGAAATTGGGTATTTAGTGTATGTATATGCCCGCGATGTGACAGCAAAAATTCTATCAAAATTGCTCAAAGGGAGGGGATACTTTATTCAATAAAGTTTTACGTTTTCTTCGATTTTCTAAAAAATGGCTCTAACGATTTTGATTCAACTGAGTATTTGATGTATTAATATGCCCAAGATATGACTGCGAAAAATTCATCAAAACTGATCAACAGGAGGGGGGACTTAATTAATAAATTTTGTATCATTTTCACGTGTTTTTTTTATTTACTCAAAAACAGCTTTAACGATTTTAATCAAACTGGGTATTTGATATATGTATATGCCGAAGATGTGATAGCCAAAATTTCATCAAAATTGGTCAATCGGAGGGGGCACTTTATTTCATAACTTTTTTCCAATTTTTACTACCTTTTTATTATTATCTCAAAAACGGCTTTAATGATTTTGATCAAATTCGTCATGTTTAATAAAAATTAGGTGTTCTTTAATATCAGGTAAGCTTTATCATTTTTAAAACGTTCTGAGGAGGCTTAAATAGGGAAGGGGCTTTTTTTGTTTTCCTATAAAGTATCTTTGTTTTTGTTTATATGCAGAAATCAACGATTTCTCGTTACGCCTAAAAATAAGAAATGGCTAAATATGAAAAAATCAAGTAAACATTTAGTGGAGGACAAAATAAAAATATTCCGTCAACTCATAAAATATGTTGAGCATACGCATGTGGCGGAGTACGCCTTTAATGACAGACCATTGTTCTTCATAATTAAAGCTGTTCTGTTCATTTAATGGAAATTATTTGCTTCATGGTAACTAAATGAAATTTTCAACAAGTGCAAAGAGAATTATAAAATCAGACGACTTGGAGTATTATGCTTACATTGCCGAATTATCACAAGTAAAAACTTTTATTTAAATATAAAAGAAATAAGTGTTTTTTATAGAGCAAATGAAAACAAAAATAAGAAATTAATGTCGAAAAATGTGTATCTTTGAGAAGTGGCATTAACAAAACGCATTAATTTCTAATCTAAGTAAGTTGGTAAGTGAAAGTTGTGTTGCGCGCACGCACCAGATTTTTATTGTATACTTAAGAACAGGCCTCAGTTAATGTTAACATTTTTTTTATTCTGGATGTGCATGTTGCCAAGAATGACTAGAAAAGCTCAAAATCACACTTCATAATAAAATTGTACTTAGAGGGTTTATAAGCCTGTAGATAGATTTTTTGTAATAAGGACCAACTTATATAATGCGTTCGGAAAACTACGATTATAATATATAATCAAAAATAATAAACATACCAGTAGTGGACAGTTGTGAAAATTTTTTTTGGAACTAAGGGATTCCCTTGGCACTTATAAGACCTAATACATATCTGGTGTGTGCATCAACTATTCCTCTTTCATTTCATGACCAATAAATTACTAATTGAAAGTTAATTATATTTTTTTACATTTTTATGTAATGATCTAATTTGCACTATTAGTAGACATTTATAAATTCAGAAAATTCCATTGTGGACAGCTCTTTGCCTGAGCAGTGGACAAACATTTTTGCAACTTTTTAAATAGTTCATGAGTGATTCTAGAATTTTGGTGGTATTTGGCTCTTAATTTTTTTACTTTCACTTAACTACATATGAAATATATAGTAAGTGGAAGTATTGCGATCGTGAAAAATTTCGACTTCCGGTTTTCAACGGATATACTCGTTTTGGGGTCCCCTGAGTCCAATTAACCAAGTCCTGTGAAATGGTCTGTGTGTGTGTGTGTGTGTGTGTGTGAACAGACTAGCTCAAAAACTATAAACCGTGCGAACCTGAAATTGGGTATTTAGTGTATGTATATGCCCGCGATGTGACAGCGAAAATTTCATCAAAATTGCTCAAAGGGAGGGGGTACTTTACTTAATAACTTTTTAAGTTTTTTTCGATTTTCTCAAAAACGGCTCTAAAGATTTTGATTAAACTGAGTATTTAATCTATTTATATGCCCGAGATATGACTTTAAAAATTTCATCAAAATTGATCAACCGGAGGGGGGACTTTACTTAGTATATTTTGTATCATTTTCATGTGTTTTTTTTTTATTTACTCAAAAACAGTTTTAACGATTTTGATCAAACTGGGTATTTGATGTATGTATATGCCAAAGATGCGATAGCCAACATTACATCAAGACTGATCAACCGGAGGGGGGACTTTACTTAATAAATTTTGTATCATTTTCCCGTGTTTTTTTTATTTACTCAAAAAAGGCTTTAACGATTTTGATCAAACTGGGTATTTGATGTCTGTATATGCCAAAGATGTGATAGCCAACATTTCATCAAAATTGGTCAGACGGAGCAGGCAATTTCAATTTTTTATTTAATTTCATATTGTCTTTTTTGTTTTTTTGTTTCCCATAAAGTATCTTTGTTTTTGTTTATATGGAGAAATTAACTGTCTCTCGTTACGCCTAAAAATAAGAAATGGCTAAATATGAGATAAGATAAAAATAAAGAAAACATAAAGAGTAGAAAAAAATAAAAATATTCAGTCAACTCATAAAACTCGTTGAGCCCACGCATGCGGAGTACGCCTTTAATGACAGACCATTGTTCATAATTAAAGCCGTTCTGTTTATTTGAGAAGTGGCAATTAACAAAACGCATTAATTTCTAATCTAAGTAAGTTGGTAAGTGAAAGTTGTGTGTTGCGCGCACGCACCAGATTTTTTTAATTTCAAGTCATCTTTTCCTATGATTCTGTTGCAGATGTATGGTCACTTGCTCCTTACCAATGACGTGTGCACGCACTTTTTTCATGGTTTTCGAGATAATTTTCAAAAAAAATAATGTTCTGGGGAGTGACAAAATGTAACATATGACATTAATATATTAATTTAAATCTTTTAAAAAAGAATTTTCTAAAAGTTAAAGTCTCAGTTCCTCTAAAGTCTGTTTCGTTCTTATATAGGTATAATGAGTTCAATCCCTACCATCAAAATAGTTAAAGAATCAACGGTAGGGACCATAAAAACAACTCATTTAGATGGGTAGATGAAGCGATTCTCTTGTTCTTATAAACTGTTCTAATATTCAGGTACTTTTTTCGGTCTCCTCCTGGCTGCCTCCTTTCTATTAGCTTTTGTTTCTTCCTAAGTCAATTTTTTTTTTTCGATGCCATTTTTCTGCAATGAGCAGCTGCGTTATTTAAAAATTTTTTTGGTGGTTTAAGGGGGTAGTGGGGGAGTGTTAAGATATGTATACTACATCAAAAAATAACCTTCTGAACTGACAATGATTAGTAATCAACATAACCAATTTACAAATTTAATCACAAGTCTCTCCCTGTCCAACATTGTCACTCCTTAGCTAAAAATGCTATCAGGCTAGGGAGTGACAGGTCAGGGAGGGACAAATCAGTGGTTTATTATCAATTTTGGCAAAACTAGTACAAAACTTACTTAAAGGAGGTTATGGCTGTGAAGAGATTCAAAAAAAATCTATATAGGGTAAACCATAGTTATTGGCACCCTTAAGACTAAATATCAGTTGTGACATTAAAAAAAATACTTCTTATGAAGGGATCTAATTGAAACTTGCTATAACTCCTCTTTATTTATCCTTATAAAGACTCTAGAGGTTTTTTTGGGTCAAAAGTTCAATAGTTTTACAATATGGCAATATTTATAGTTAAAAGTGCCAAATCTAGTTATTGACACCCTATGGATTGTGAAATCTTCGCTATGGTTAGTTTGTTAAAGTCTTACTTCATAGGTGATTAAGAGGACCCTTCAAACATAAGACTCATGTATATCTTGTAATAAAATTAGGACTTGTTTACCTATTTCTTTAAGTTAAAGTTGGGGTGCCAATAACTGTACTGAGAGCCAATAACTGTATGGTTTACCCTATTGTTTATTAACATCATGTTGATAAGGTATAGGGAGTGACTCACCATAAAAATATTGTTTAGTTTTACACCTTCCTCCACGTCCTGAAAGCAACTGAAGTAAATTTAAGAAAAATAAAATGATTCGACATATAGTCGACGTCGGGTTCATAACAAAGTTACCCCATATGTTCTCAGCACAATATTTCTTTTTCTGAGGGACTGGTGGGTATATAAAAAACTAGCTAGGGAGTGACCTCACAACAGTGTGACAAAGGGAAAAGCTGTTGTGGTACTTTGCCTGTACCCTTTGGAGTCCTTCCTCAATTTTATTCTGCATCCTAAAAGTTTGCTGATAAGATTGGTGCCTGATTTTTTAGAATTATTGTGACGGAAAAGAGTTTAATTATTTTTCAAAGTACATGACCTGTACTTTGTAAGGGGCTATGGAGTGAGAAAAAGAGCATTGTTATTGTTATACTGTGTTTAGGCACTTGAAAATTAGTTAGCCCTGTTCATTACCAATGAGGTAATAAATAGCAAAAAAAGATTAAAAATCTTTTAGGCGGTTGTCAATTTATCACATTGTGACTCAAGTATCACCATAATTTTAGAATCACCCTCATCAATAACTAACCAAAGCTACTGATGCAGTAGCACTTCAAGGAATTGGGAAGGGGCTGTCCATCTGGAACCCAATAGCTTTTTAAATGATCATGTAGGTATAATTTAATGAGCCAACATGATTTATATGTTTTTAAATCTAAAAACCAATGTTTTTTGACTGAATAAAAAATGGTTTAACATAACATCCAATTATGAAAACCGATTGAAGAATACAAAACTGAATAAAATTGTGATTAATAATATTATTTTGGGCTACGCCAAAATCGAAAAATAAAGCAATTATAATATGACAAATTTAGGACAGGAGAACAAAGGAATCTGTACAAGCAAGCAGGTTTTTATAAAAACCTGCTTGCCTATATAGATTATTTTATATATAAAAAAATTAACCAAATTAAAAATGATTAAAACATACAAAGAATGTTACGAGTAAAATTAAACAACTTCTATATAAAATTTGAAACATTGCATCACCCACACACCCACCATAAATATTAACAGTACTTTAAAATCAAACCAAATCAACCCTTTTGAGATGCTTGAGCAATGATAAACTGAATAAAATGAAATAATTATTAAAATTTCTCCGAAATTAACTTCCAAACAAAGGGCCTTCGACCATTCAATGAAATAACACAAGGGTGCCAACTGATAATTCATTAATATGTAAAAATCAGCAAATAAGAAAAAGGTACTAATGTTGCTTTCATGACTATAGCAACTCTTATTAAAGGAGATTAGCTACCAACTAATCTAAATATCATTAATTTCATTGATGGCTACCATAATATTTACATTTACATCCAAACATTTGCAAGCGCTTAATTGAAAAAACAGCTGTAAAAAAAGGATAAAATAAAAAAACTATATGGTTCTTTTTTGGTTGAAAATTTCTTTTAACAAGATATCCACATTGAAAATTCAATAGAAATTAATTATTTCAATGTTAATCTAAAACTGAGTGACCAATAAATTCATCAATACTGTTTTATTGATTTATCTAAGAAGATCGATAAATGGTTCTCGTATTTTAAACCATCAAATATATTTATTTTTTTAAATCCTGTTTTAGATATTATTTAATAAAACTAGAACTGTTTAATACGTCTAATATAGTGTAAATATTTATTCTATGGGTTTTGTGGTTATTGGCAGCCTGGGAAAACACCGGCAGTCTTCTCTTGACCCAGTGTACTTCGAGTTGGTACCTTCTCTTTTAAAAACCGTGTAATTTATGTTTAAATTATTAAGTTGTAGTGTTATTCTATAATGTTAATTTCTAAATTAAGTGCCGGAACTTAATATTTATTAGCAAAATAAACTATTTTTATCCACCTACAGACTGGAATGCCATCAACCTCTTGAATTGATGTTTTAATACATTGCAGTATGGCGGCACCCATACTTAGATGGAAAAAAGTGACGGATTCAGCTGGCCCCCAGCCTAGGCCTAGACATGGACATAGAGCTGTCGCGATCAAGGAACTTATTGTGGTTTTCGGGGGAGGAAATGAAGGCATTGTTGATGAGCTGCATGTATTTAATACTGCTACTAATAATTGGTTTATACCAGCGCTCAAGGGTGACATACCGCCAGGGTGTGCTGCTTTTGGTATGGTTGTGGATAATACCCGAATTTTGATTTATGGTGGTATGATGGAATATGGAAACTATTCGAATAAGTTGTATGAATTGCAAGCAAGCAGATGGGAGTGGAAGAATCTTAGACCCAGGTCTCCACATAACTGTCCACCACCTTGCCCAAGATTGGGACACAGTTTCACTCTGATTGGTAACAAGGTATATTTATTTGGAGGTTTGGCTAATGATAGTGATGACAGCACTCTTGACCCTATAAATCCAGCTTCAACATTGACATACCTCAATGATCTCTACATTTTAGAACTCTGTCCAAATTATTCCACCTTATGGATTAAACCTTGTGTGTTTGGAACTTCTCCACCTCCTAGAGAATCTCATTCTGCTGTGGCACATACAAATTCAGAAGGAAAGTCTAGATTAATTATATATGGAGGGATGTCAGGTTGCCGATTAGGTGATCTTTGGATTCTTGACATAGCAACCATGTCCTGGAGTGAATGCATAGTTGGTGGTATACAACCTTTACCAAGATCATTACACACTAGTACTGTTATGGGTGATAAAATGTATGTTTTTGGTGGATGGGTACCTATGGTGATGGAAAATAATAAATTTGGAACACATGAAAAAGAATGGAAGTGCACTAATCAGTTGGCTTGTTTAAATTTGAAAAAAATGGTTTGGGAGAATCTTAGTCAAGATCCTTCAGAAGAAAATATTCCCAAAGCTAGGGCTGGTCATTGTGCAGTTAAAGTCAATGAAAGAATTTATATTTGGTCAGGCCGGGATGGTTACCGTAAAGCTTGGAACAATCAGGTATGTTGTAAAGATATGTGGTATTTAGAAGTTGAGAAACCTAGTTCAATGAGTAAAGTGCAGCTTGTTAGAGCAGCAACCGATGACTTAGAAGTTTGTTGGAATCCTTTACATTGTGTTGAATATTATTTGTTGCAAATTCAGAAGTATGATGTGCCTCCATCATCTCATTCAGTGTCTGCTATTCCATCCAAACTATTTTTACCTAAACAACCTGCATTAGAGAGCACTAATTTAATACCTAAAACAACAGAACCTGCTACTAACCCTCATTTCATGCCACCTCCCCGCAATTTTTTCAAACCTCTTATAAGACAAGTGGTTAAGACTAACGACCCCTCAGTGACTTTTTCAGGAAATGTCCAAATACCTGAACCAGCACCTCCTAGTGCTACTTTTAATTCCAATACAATAATACCTGTAATGACAAATTCATCAAATCAGGGACAGTTAGTTAAAAGCTGTTTAAGTAGTACCGGTATGTTGAAGACCCCATCCTTGCAAAAGATTGTATTGCAACAACCTGTGGCCACAGGGCAGTCGAAAATTGTCACATTTGTCAAAACCAATAAAAAAGTTTCAATGCCGATCAATATTGTACAAAATAAAAGTGGAATTGATATCATGTCTAGTGCAGGTACTAGTATCAATCAAGATTCTATTGTCAAAGTAGTCAGTAGCACAGCAAGTCCAGTGGTAAACACTAAAGTAGTCAGTGCAGTTAAACTCTTACATTCCAACATGGTAACTGTGAATAAAAATTCTAAAGGAGCCAAACAACAAACTATTATAATTAACAAACCTGGAATCAAAATGCCTTCTGGTCAGCAGTTAATTGTAGTGACAACAGGTTCAGCAGTTAGGCCTGTAACTACTTTAACTGGAGCTCGTGGTTCTATAGAAAAAGACAACACTGTTAGAATGCTAATGATGAATCAAAATTTCTCTAATTCTAGTATAGGAAAACCTATAACCATTTCAGTTCCTTGTTCTGGAGGTACCAAAACTCTTACCATAACTGGGAAAACTTCATTAGGTTCAGCGTCTCATATTCTTCAACAATCTACTGATTTGGGAGCTCATAATTTAAAACTACAAACAACAGAGAAAACTGCAACAATAGATTCTAGTGTCGAGAACCTAAGTAATGATCTAGGTAATTGGCCAACGCATGGTATTAAAAGTAACATAGGGTTTTTGGCTTCAAAACCTGAAAGTGATAATAATGCATCTTTTAATAATGTAACAAATAGTGTTAGTTTAGCTACCATTTCTGACTCTGCAACTGAAATTGGCTCGGTTAAAACCGAGAGTAGTATTTCAGATCTAATGAAAGTCCATCAATTCAAAAAATCTGATGAGGACGTTGATTTACTTAATACTGAGTTAGGATCCAGCATAAATTACGAATCTGATGCTGCAACTTCTCAAAGTGCAATGAATTCATATGCAATTGACACTGCATCAAGTACTGTTTCCTCTCAATCAGGAATGTTCGGGACTACCTTTAATCCTAAACAAGTAGACCTTGGCATTATTGATAATTCAAGTGATTCAAAAAATATAGACAAAGATTATTTGAAAGATGATCCTATATTTTCATTACATAAAGAGAAAAATATTCTAGTAACTTCAGAAGCTCCTGCGACTAGAAAAGCAGCTGATGGGCTTATCACTTTGGCTACTGCTGCACTTACTAGTAACATTTTTTCTCAGTCTCCAGCTTGTCCTGAAGAAACCCCTGCTTCATCGAATTTAGGAAATGAGCGTAATACTCTGAAATATGAAAGTTTATTACCTAAATCCGTTAAAACTGAAGTACGGCACAATTTGAAAACAATGAAACCATCAAGTGCTGACAATAAGACAGACAGGCTTGCTGGTTTACCCGCTGCCCCATCATCTGTCAAAATATCAAAATGTGCCGAAGGTGCTCATATTAGTTGGTCTCCCCCTTCAAGTGAAGGGGCGCCTATCATATCTTATTCAGTTTCTTTAGCTGTTCGGCATTCAGCTTCGGCATCAGCACCTGATTCCATGGGATTTGTAAGGGTTTATTTAGGACCAAATACTCAAGCCATCATTCCAAATTTAGCACTTCAAGAAGCTAAAATTGACACCTCTTCAAAACCAGCAATCATTTTTAGAATAGCTGCTCGGAACAAAGTCGGATTTGGGCCTGCCACGCAAGTGAGGTGGTTGCAAGAAAGTACTCCCAGAGTATTGGAGCCATTTTCTAGTCTTTTACCATTTTCAAAAAGACTAAGGATTATGGAAAATTGAACATTTATACCTTTTTTTACTTTAGAATCTTTTGAGGTAGCTTATCTTGTCTAAACCAGGAAGGTCCTATCCTAGACTATTGTTTCATTTGTCAATTGAATCTTTATGTTTTTAATGATAGATTATAATTTGTCAAAAAAGTATTGTACATACTCAGAAAATCTGTAATTGTATTTTTAATTTATAATTTTGAAAAGTCATGGAAACATAATTATAATTCATGTAAAATATTTTAATGATGCATAATTTTTAAGATTAAAATATTTTATTTTATTCTGTTGCTATTTATTACATAATTGTTTTTCATTTAAAACTAATGATACAAATTCGGGAAGTATGATTCATTTTACTTCTCTCTCTGTAATTAAAGTTAGTAAAATGAATTGTTTATCTTCTTTTTGCCAATTAATAAATCCTGTGCTAATAAAAAATAATTTGTGCTTAATTTACAATTAGAAAATATTTATTTTGTAAAAATAGTTTATTTGAGTATGATTATTTACCGACATTTACATTTATTTTTCAATCTGCACCTGTTAGTTACAATTACCAACTATCAGCAGATGAGCTGGCATATTAATCAAATCAAAAACTTTATTATCTCCATTATTACTACTTTTTTATAACTTAAATAATCCGTTATTTAAGTTTAAAAAAAATATTTCTGTTTTAACATTGTTATCTTCATTATTATAAAAGTTTTTAAATTTAAATAATCTATTAATTTTTTTTTTTTTTTTTTTTTTTTTTTTTGTGGCTTTGTGCACTGCGACCTCCTGGGTCTATTGTGCGCCTTACCTGTCTGGGTTCTAAATTGCTATGTTTAGAGCCTCAGTGAATTTTAGCAAACTTGTTGGGTTGACCAGTTCATTGGTACTTGGGTCAGGTAGATTTACCTCTCCAAAGATGCTGAATCTTAGCCTAACAAGTCGTTCGCACCAGCTTATAATGTGATAAGCTGTCTCATCCTCTTTGCCACAGAATCTACAGATTGGTGAGTCTGCGAGTTTGAGCCTGTACATATGTTTGTTGAGTTTACAGTGTCCTGTATAGATCGCTGTAATTTTTTTAAGTGCTTTCCTGTCCAAGTTCAGTAGACTGTCACTTCTTTTGGCGGAGTAGCCTTTTAGGAAGAATTTGGAGTGATACTGTGTTTTGTCATTCCAATTCCGTTTTTTAATTGCACCATAGATTTCCCCTATCCTTCTTTTGGCATAGCTTAGACTTATGCCAATTACCGGTTCTGGGGTTATGGGTCTTTTGGCTGAGCCTTTCCTTGCTAGGTCATCAGCTTTTTCATTGCCCTGGATTCCAGAATGTCCAGGCACCCATTCCACTCTAACTTTATTGCTTTTAGCTAATTTGTTGAGCGCAATATTACAGGCTTTCACAATCTTTGAATTGACTGCATGGTTTTTAATTGCTCCGATAGCTGCTTGGCTGTCAGTGAAAATGGTTATATTTCTGTTTGTTATTTTTTCTATTAATTAAGTTTAAAAAAAAAAATATTTCTGTTTATATATAAACAGAAATTTAAATAATTTTGTTTTGACTTAAATGTTTTGATTCAATTTGTTGTAACTTTATAAACAGAAATTGAAATCAATTTGTTTTAACTTAAATATTTTTTAGTCAAGTAATTTTGTGATACTTTATATACACCTCACATTTTCAATTTTTGATTCTACGTTTTGACATTTATGCCATTATCGCCCTTAAACCCCTAATACTACTAATATGCCATTATCAAGACAATGTCTGTGACATTAAAAAATTATTTTCAAATAAATGGGCTGAATGCCCTTGTCAGACAAAAATTAAAAGATACATATAGTACTCAAAAACCAATGTTATTGTATTAAGCATAATTTGACTATCATTCTTTAATATAGCAAGACTGGTTTTTGACTGCTATAAGTTTTAATTTTTGTTTGACAAGGGCATTCAGCCCACTTAATTGAAAATAATTTTTTATGGTCACAGATATTGTTATCTTGGCATAAATGCCGAACCATAGAACAAACAAATAAAAAAATTAGGGCTTGAATAAAGGATCACAAAAACGCTTGACTAAAATCTGTCTAGCCTCAAATAAATAAAAAATCATCATTTAATTTTTTTTTTTTAATTTCTTTTAGTCTCCACATCTAAGTTTTTGTAGTTATTATAGATAATTTCGAAAGCATGTTGTTAACTGATGTACTTTTCTATAATGAAGCCTAGTTTCTAGGTTGTTGAATTAATGTTACATTAAGTTGGGTCTTAATATCTATAATGTTTGTCATCTAAACAGTGCTTTATAGCAATGCTGAGTTGCATAGCAGGTTACATGTTATACTTATGGATTATTATGAGAATGTACCCATATATAACTGTAACTTTAATATCTTAAAATACTAGTTACATCAATGTATATTACCTGAATCATTAGGCATTAGGTTTATGACCAGCTTTGTAAGTCTCTGGAAATTACAGTTTTGACAATCATCATAACTACTTCTGTTACCTCACGAATAGCTGATCAGTATTAAAGCCTATTTTTAAAAAGCAAAATGTACTACAGTCACTTACTTGTTTATATTGTATTACCATTTGCAGGAAATAGCATATCGTGAAGTGAGTGATGCTTTTGTTGAAAATAAAACACTTACTGTTGAATCTCTTAACAACCTTAAGTACCTGGAACGATTCATTAAAGAGGTGTTGAGATTGTACCCATCAGTACCCTTGATTGGTAGAGAAATATGTAAGGACATCAAGCTTCCAAGTGAGTATAAGCTATGTCAAAATGTGCTTTTTATCAAAATAAGCTTTATTGTAAAATAATTTTTTTTGTTTCCTTGGTTTTTAATGAAATAAAATACACCATCCTCTGACTTCATTACCTCTGTTCTTTGAAAGTTTGGCACTTAAGGAGGTTTTGGACCACATTACTTGATTCCCATCATTCGCATAGCAAACTCTCACTGTCTTTGGTTACAAGCCAGTGCTCCTGATATTGTTGTTAACTATTCAGATTTAGTTAATCCAATCTTAAATTGTGGCTGACCACCAATTTTAAATTATTTTTAAATAATTTATTTTTTGAAGAGAAAAGATTTGGCTCCGCCGGGAGTCGAACCCGGGTCTCCTGCGTTACATGCGAGGATGCTAACCGCTACACCACAGAGCTCGGCTCAAGGCAGAGCAAATCCTTCCTCTTCACTGATACCTACTCCCCCTATCTCACAAGTTTTGCGAGTAGTAGCGGGAGGTGGACAAATTTTGTCCAATTTATGATACTTATTGACATAAGTCAATTTTTTAAATTATTTTAATTAATCCAATCTTAAATTGTGGCTGACCACCAATTTTAAATAATTTATTTTTTGAAGAGAAAAGATTTGGCTCCGCCGGGAGTCGAACCCGGGGATTTGCTTTGCCTTGAGCCGAGCTCTGTGGTGTAGCAGTTAGCAAATGTGAGAGGCCAGGACCTATCTGTGGTAATTACTGTAAAGGTACTTCCTGTTCCCCTATCACACTATTTGAAATCTAGTTTATTGATTTTCTTAACACAGCCCCAGTGCAGTCCCTGGAACCATACATACTCATGTATGTATGTAACTCATACATACATACTTGGTCCATGGAATTTTCTTATTAGTGATGATTTACTATTTTTACTTTCACTTACCTATACATGAAATATATAGTAAGTGGAAGTATTGCGATCGTGAAAAATTTCGACTTCCGGTTTTCAACGGAAATACACGTTTTGGGGTCCCCTGAGTCCAAATGACCAAGTCCCGCGAAATGGTCTGTGTGTGTGTGTGTGTGTATGTGTGTGAACAGACTAGCTCAAAAACTACGTCGTGCGAATCCGAAATTGGGTATTTAGTGTATGTATATGCCCGTGATGTGACAGCAAAAATTTCATCAAAATTGCTCAAGGGGAGGGGATACTTTATTTAATAACTTTTTAAGTTTTTTTCGATTTTCTCAAAAACGGCTCTAACGATTTTGATTAAACTGAGTATTTGATCTATTTATATGCCCGAGATATGACTGTATAAATTATATCAAAATTGATCAACCGGAGGGGGGACTTTACTTGATAAATTTTGTATAATTTTCACGTTTTTTTTTATTTACTCAAAAAAGGCTTTAACGATTTTGATCAAACTGGGTATTTGATGTATGTATATGCCAAAGATTTGATAGCCAACATTTCATCAAAATTGGTTTAACGGAGGGGGCACTTTATTTCATAACTTTTTAACCAATTTTTACATTTTTTTCGATTATCTCAAAAACGGCTTTAACGATTTTCATCAAATTCGTGATGTTTAATGAAAATTAGGTGTTCTTTAATATCAGGTAAGCTTTATCATTATTAAAATGTTCTGAGGGGGCTTAAATGGGGAAGGGGCCTTTTTTGTTTTCCTATAAAGTACCTTTGTATTTGTTTATATGGAGAAATTATCTGTCTTTTGTTTTGCCTAAAAATAAGAAATGGCTAAATATGAGATATGATAAAAATCAAGGAAACATAGAGGAGAAAAAAAGAAAAATATTCAGTCAACTCATAAAACTCGTTGAGCGCAAGCGGAGTACGCCTTTAATGACAGACCATTGTTCATAATTAAAGCCGTTCTGTTCATTTGAGAAGTGGCAATTAACAAAACGCATTAATTTCTAATCTAAGTAAGTTTGTAAGTGAAAGTTGTGTGTTGCGCGCACGCACCAGATTTTTTTTTTCTTGAAAATGTTATTAAAAAAAAGAAAGACGATTCCTGGTAAGTTATGTGGTGTTATCAAGGTAGGGGAAGGCTTCTATAAACACATTTTTTTACTTTTATACTCTAAGTTACTGACAACCTAATAGTTATTGCCTCAGATATAAGACCTGATCTTTATCAGTTGAATTTTTTTTATTATCTATTGGATTTGTAACAGTAATGTTAATATGGTCACCACAATGTTAAAGTAATGAATAGCAACAGAAAATTTTCTAAAATCCCTTTGGGCTGAATATGATAATAGCATGATGTAATTTTAACTTTACCTCTGAAGATTCCTTTTCTATGTTTCATTTTATTATTGATAAAGCTATATTTATTAGTTATATGTTTTCTTGATTTTATATTGCCATTAAATACCTAGATTTAAAAAGTTTAAATAAATCAAAGAATTATCATATTCCCAATTTTTCTTTAAAAGCTAAGAGTCTGTTCATTGATATTTTGGATGTTTGGTACATGTTTTTGCAAAGTTCAATTAAAAAATTTTCTAATCTGTATACAGCCGGGTTCCGATTAACCGAGGTGCCAGGTCTGGGGGGGGGGGGGGGTTTGTGTATGTATATGAGTTCATTTAAACAAACTACAATAAAAGATTTTTTTTTTAAAATATAGATTTTCATAATTTCTGTTATTATGCATTATTATTATTAAATATTTATTAGGTTTTTAAGCATATGTAGTTTTTATTTAAAAATAACCTACAGTTTCAGTTGGTATTGGTATGGGTTCCGATTAACCGAGGTAACCTTGGTCCCCATCGACTCGGTTCATCGGAACCCTACTGTTCTAGAAAAAGACTGGTTTACGCAATCGGCAAGATCATTACAAGGACAAAAAAAATTACTTTATTACATATTGCGATTATTACTATTACTAATCAGTCTGGGTGATCCTCCATGGAGACATAAGATAATAAACTCTTTACTTGTTTATTTAGCATGCATTCATTGAATGAGATCAATGTCTTTCAAGACCTTTTTCATTTGCTACATAGCTCATGAGAGATTCAGACTTGTTGAAATGAGGAATCATCAAAGTTTCAGCATATCAGTCATGATTACATTTTATTTTTACTTAAAAATTATGCCCTACTTGTGAAAGATGTATCATTTTAACATTTTAATAGTTGATATAACTGTTCTACCTGATAGGTGGCTACTTGATCCCTGCTGGAAGTATAGCAGTTGTTGTTATTGGAGGTATTCATCGAAAT
The DNA here is from genome assembly GCA_911387785.2 of Aelia acuminata. Taxonomy (NCBI): domain Eukaryota; kingdom Metazoa; phylum Arthropoda; class Insecta; order Hemiptera; family Pentatomidae; genus Aelia; species Aelia acuminata. The sequence continues at coordinate 90,911,422 of OU426983.1, read as the reverse complement.
AAGAAATATTACAACAATCCAGACGATTTTGATCCTGACAGATTTCTGCCTGAAAACATGGTAAACAGGCACCCTTATTCCTATGTACCATTTAGTGCTGGATCTCGAAACTGCATAGGTTAGTAATTGTTTAATAATAGTAATTTGTAGTCAATGTTACATATAATAAAAATAAGTAATATCTATTAATTTTCCTTTATACTGAAGAAGTTTAGAGGGAACTATAGATCATAGTTCCCTCTAAACTTCTGAGAGCTTCACTATTATTTTGTTTTAATTTCTGGACTTTTTATTTATTTTATATATATTGACTTTTTATTTCATGTTTTGCTTTATATCTTACAATAATATATCATTCATGTTTTGGCAAAAGGGCTTAAGTCATAAAAAAAATTGTTTTTGTATCTTCTTCTTAAAATTCATAATTGACTATAATTTATTCGATATTCATAATTTATTACAGTCTCTGATGAAAGAATATAGTTTCATTTATTATTCTGGAATAAAGGAATACAATTAGAAAGAATTTATAATGATTTTCAATAGCTTGGTAAATCATTGTTTAAGCTTCACATTTGATGACCCCCTTTGATCGATGACCCCCACATTTGATGAACCCCTTTTGACCAAACACCAGTGATATTTGGCCATTACTATTTTTCATGTATTCATCGATTCTATACACTATCATCCCTAAAAACTTTATTCTTTCTTTTTTTATAATATAATTCCAGTAACTCATGATAAAAAAATCTCGGCAGGTCAGAAATTCGCAATGCTAGAAATGAAGGCTTCACTGAGCCATATACTTCTCAACTTTGAAATTGGAACGACTGAAGAATCCAAATATGGAATGCTGCTGACATTGCAATCTTCAAATGGGCATAATGTGTGGCTTAAACCAAGACGAACAGATTGAAAATTTATAATTTTAGTTTGTATTTTTAATATGATTGTTTATTTTGTATAAAATCAAGCTGTATTAAGGGATGGCCCATTCCAGGTGGAAATGGAAATGGAATGGGGAACTAATTCCACCTAAAGCACTTTTGCTCTATTGGAATATGTTCCTGAACATTTGCGCAGAATGTGAATGTGAAATCTTATTGCTGATATTTTAGGTTTCATTCCAATCTAAAATCTGATTCTAGCATCCCTTCGCTCTAATTATTATTTTTTTAGGTATTATAGGGACATTAAAGGATATTATATTTAGTTTGTAAGCCTTAAATAAATTTAATTTTAAATTGATAACAAAATAAATATGAAAGAGGAATTGGCCTTTTATATTCCAATTGATTTGGTTTGTGTATACATTCGAGATGAGTTAATTATACTATACTATAATTATATGTATGAATTTTATTTAACAAAACCTCAATATATCTCAAAATTATGTTGAAAAAATCCTAATAATCTATAATTGTAATTTTAATGCTGATTTAAAACCCTAAATAGTAAAATAGCAAATAATTGAATAATTAAAATTTAGTGTTTTTTTAATTGAAAATTTTACATTTACCAGTTTTGCCTTCTTTCATAAGATATACCTTTTTTCCTTCCTATATAATTTATAATCTAAATATTTTTTATATTATAATTTATATAGGATTAAAAACAATAATTTGTAATATATTGTAAATCTTATTCTAAAACTTATTTATTAATTTTCAAAGTATTAAATTTCAAAGTTATAACATGGGGGACCCAGAGTAATGTGTTACACTATAAGGTAGGAACAAAGATGGAATAGTGCAAAAAATCATCGGTGATAATTTCATATCGCAAGTTGGAATGACAATAAACTGAACAGAATATGGAATGAATTCCATTCGAGGAATAAAATAGCTCATTCTAGCACTGTATTCTGTTTGAAGTATTTACTGGAATGGTCCATCCCTAGTTTTATAATTGATGTTTGATTGTTTCATTTTGTAATTCATTTGTGATAAAAATGTTATTATAATAATTAAAAAATTTCATTATTGTTATTACAAAACAAATATAAGATTTCTTATTACATAAAAGAAAGCTATAGTTCAAGCATTAGTATTTACCTATCCTCAACTTTTATGTATTTTCTCAAATTTAGCCATATTTTCTAATCATTTTTCTCTGTTGAGCCTATCACATTTCGTTTTTTGGACTAATGTAAACACAAGATATGACTAATGATGGTGGAAGATATATTGACCGCACCCCCAAACATTTCCTCTTCATGAGAAATGACTATTATATATGGATGAATTCTCAGCTTCTTTAGTTTAGATATCGTTAAGATAAAGCTTAAATAATATAACTCCAAAAAGGGTATTGGCCAATTGATGTTGCACCAACAATTTATAAAATAACAGCATATTTGCATTCATTGAGTACAAATGCATGCAAGAATTGAATTGAAAGAATGAATGCATTCTTTAGCTCTTTAATGTGTTAAAATCTTGTCGTAGCCCAGCATATCTATACTAATTTTTAAAATAGTTTTATTTCTTATTCACAATTCAATTTAGCATAATTCAAACAAAGCGAAGGAGTGCCACAAGGTACAGATTCTTAAGCCTATGGCAATCAATTGGATTGGAAATCAAATAGGAACTTAGAAAGGAGGGATTTGGAAGAGGAAATCAATAGCGCATATCAAATATTGGAAGGGAGACATTTAGGGGAATATGGCTTACATTATGAAGGATTTTATGAAAGTAGTGGTGAAAAAAAAGGCATGATGGAGATGATCTCTTTGATAAAAATAATGTCAAAGATAAAAGAGTTCTAGGCTCCTCCTGAGTTACAAATAATCAATTGTTCAGATTACATGCATTTTATAGGTTTGTTTCAACAAGGACAAGGTGGTGCAATGCTGGACTAGGATAATCTTCCTTTATTTTTTTTTTCATAATTACTTTAATATGAATATTTATCTTCCTTTAATTTAATCCATAATGCATGATCTAATTAAATCAGAATCGCTACTGACCCGGATTTTCGGGTTGGGTAAATCATTCTTTATACTAAAGAAAATATATAGTTTTTTTTTTTTAAGGAGATAAATAATCTAGAGTACTAAGCAGATATTTTTTCACAGAAGCTTTAATTTTTTCATCAATTATTTCACCTATCACCGCCCTGTACTAAATAGTCTAGGAAAAATAATAAATATAGACAAAAAAAAATCATGTAGTTTTAATATTTTCAAGAATGTGTATTGGAGGGTCCCTGTACTCCAGGCAAATTTAGGAAACCTGTTACTCGAAAATGGATGCTCCAAATGAAAAATTTTACACATAAATTTATTTAAACAGTTACTTCTGAGTATAGTGAGCTCATAATTTTAAAATTAGCTTACTCTTGTGTAGATAAATGAATTAAAACGTGTAATTGTTGCACTTATTGGCCTAAATTTATGGACTTGTTTTCGATTTCTTGCATATAATTCGCCTCTTTCTTTTTAAATTCTTTAAATCGCCTCCCCACCATTCGGGCCCTGATGGTTGGTTTTTCATTGCGAGTACAAGAAGCCCTCTCAAAAAGATTCCTGAAAAAGTTGGAACTACATGATTTCGTTTTTGTCACTGTCAGTCTTAGTTTGACTGGACCAAGAAGTGAACTTTTTATATTTATAGGCCCCTTTATTAATACTTTTATTATATAGGCCCCAAGGTTAGCTCTCTGGTTAAGAGCGGAGCCACGGACAGTAGCGGATCCAGAAATTTTCTGAGGGGGACGCACTTTTTTTTTACATTTCATGAGTAATGAAGGCCCTAATTTAAAATACGTATTAGTACATAATGACGTTGTAAGTTACTGTAAATGTTTAAATACAATTAATTTTCAATTAATGGATTTGAAAAATGACTAAATATTTATATAGCTAGCTATAAATTTTAATATAGCTAATTAATATTGATCCGCTACTGGCCACGGAGGTGCAGAAACGCGGGTTCGATTCCAAGCCATGGCCAATCGTTTCTATTCAAATGAAATTATTTAAACTTTTTATATCAATCATTATTTTATGTTAAATTTTTGGAAATAAAGATCGTAATGAGATCATATTTACTTCTGTGACTAAATGAAGACCAAACTAACCGAAAAGTATTCATTAAAATTTTGGAGGAGCTAGACCGTCCGGGGCGGATATATTTTTGAAGCCTATCAACACCGCGAAGAGTTGCTTCCTAAACGAGAGTGAGGTGGGGGGGCCAACCCTTGGCACACTGATAACCAGCACAGGGGAATGAGGTGAATTCCCTAATTGGACGCCCCTCTCTCTAGCTACGCTACTGAATAGATATTCTTCAGTTATTTAAGGAAAATATAAATTATTTCTATAAATTTGAAACCTCCAAAACCGGCCGTCCGGAAAAGCGACCTTTTGCCCCTCACTAGATCCAAACCTGGGGTTATGTTATACAATAATGATATTGGCGATTTTAATTATTTCCACTGTTAGGTGATCTCTTCCACTATCCAAGTAGATGATTGTGATAATCCGAATCTTTGACCTATCCAGTTGTGGTCTCGGCAAGAAGGGATAGTTGGAGATTGAAAAATTAAAGTTTTACTACCCCCATTTTAACCAATGCATCAAGATGGTCCTAAAATTTTCTATACAGTGTATAGCTCTACAATTACGTATTTTGAATTCATGTCCTGAAATAAACGATTGATTAAATTAAAACAAATTATCATTTGTTTAAATATAATTTTTAAATAATTTTATAGGATGAGAAAAGATTGGCCACGGCCGGGTATCGTACCCGGGTCTCTGCATCACCGTTGCAGCGCTCTTATTCTTTGAGCTGGGCAAGCGCCCACAGTCAGCTCAGTAGTTAAGATGCTGGGATATGTAGGTGATGCAGACCCGGATTCGATTCCCGGCCAATATTTTCTCTTCCAATAAAATTATTTCAAAAAAATTATCTTAAGGATCTCCATGTAATTTTTTTTCTATTTAAATTTCTTTGTTGAAATTTACAACTGTATAATATCAATAAAATAAGGAAATATGATGTAAGTAAATTAATGACATGAAAAGACGTGTGGATAGACTACACATTGGTAGCACTCCATGAAAAATAAATTTTCGAAAATTAAATTTTGTTCTTCTAATTTTAAGAAGTTGTTTATATAATTAAAATAAAATTGAAGCTCTTGAACAGCAAATCAAAACAAGTATATCGGTCAATCCCCACCCCCTCTTCTGATGATAGTGGTGGCGTTTAAAATCGATTAGTTGGCCAGGTTTACCTGCCTGCAGTACTCGGGATTCCCTTGAATTGGAGTGAGTTCAGATGATTACTAGATTTAGCTTTTACCTTTGATTGTATCAAAATGTTTGATTATTAAAGGAACAGACATCTTTTGTTTAATGGATGAGATGATAGTATAATATGAGGACCTACGTAATTATAACTATTTAAGGAGTATTACAGTATTATCCAGTTTTCTGCTGTATTATATTTTTTTGAGTAATTTACCTTAACTTTACAAATTTGTTCCGTAGACTGTTATTCTGTTTTTATTAGTTTCTACTTTTAATTGTTCCATTGAAGTTTTCAATTTCTAAGATTAGAGTTTATATTTTACTCAATTATCACAAATCGTAAAACTTTCATAATTGTTGAAATCTGTTATTGCCTAATGCATTATCTAAATGTATAAGATTGCTTTAAAAGTTTTGATCGGGCCATTGTGAAAATCACTTGTTTATATAACTTGATCTTAAATGTTTACATAATGGTATATTAAATCTTATTAATTTTTACTGTTTTAAGAAGTTAAAAGCAATATTCTATAATTAAGAGGATGTATTTTTTTAACTGTGCTTCTTTAATATCAGAAATTGTAATAATTCATATCAGTTAAAAATTGACTTCTTTTACATTATTCAGGCCGAGGTATATTAAATTACACCATATTTATTAATTTACTTCAGTTAACTTATCCATTATTCTGATTTTGATTTTAGCTAGTATATTGCTTTACTTTATTATGATTATATATCTTGTCCATATATGTTTATTCTTTTTAAGCTCAGCTTTATTTTATGGCACTCACTTTTAATTACCTGATTTTAATTTTAATTCTTGTTAGACCTTAAAAAGATAGTCAATTGAGCCCAACACAAAAATATAGCTTTTATCTTTTGAAGGCACAATATTTGTTCCTTTATCTGCTATATCCAGGCCCAGGCTTTGAACATGCTTTAGATAGAATACCTAAACAGCGGGAGTATGCCTAAAGCTGACTTAAAAGACAGATCTCTGGACCTTTTGTAGCTAGATATTGAAAAGGGACCCAATTTTGGGGTTTATTTCTCTCTGAATACTAAGCTGAACTGAAAAGGATGTGATTGGAGTTTACTTATAACCTGTCAAGTAGACTAGGCCAAGAAGTAACATAGCAATAACATTACCAAATTTTTTCTCACTGCTTAGTTGGAACATTCTCTTCTTCCTGTGATATAAATATCAAAATGAATTTATTTTTTATGTTTGAATATGACTCATAATGACATCCTGTTTTCTTTTGTATTATTAAGCAAAATATCTGAATATAACTCAGGAAATTTAATATAAGTAATTAAAACACTGCTACTGACAAATTTGAATTTCTTCATAACCATCGGTCAATTAATAATTGCTGTAATTATTTTGCATATTATCTTTATCCGAGTTCATATTCCTACATTACAAAAACAAAACTAAAAAAAGCCACTTAATTCCATTTCTTTCCTATGAAATTGCCTTCTGTGCGTTATAGGCAAAATTTGTTAGGGATCTGATGTTATTTGTAAATAACCAATATTTCAAATGCTGTTCTATGTTTGGGTAAACATGTAATTTGTAGTTTAAGTTATGTTGGAATTGAGCCACCATCTTCGAGTAGTGATTTGATAGTTTAGTAATTTAAAAGATGATAAAGATTAGTAAATCTTGTTAGTTCTCGTTTGTAAAATTGACCTGTTAATTTCTGATTTAAAAAAATAGATATTGCAAGACTTCCTTTTACTGGGGTTTCTAAACTTGTTTGTACCATCCTCTCCCTTGATGAAATAAAATTCTCCCATGCATGGGTGACTTGTTGCGATTGAGATATTTGGGGTGGCGGGTTGGCTGAGTGGGTAAACGCATTAAAAAATACGCGTTGCCCATGGTAACGCTTGATTGGGAACCTAAAGATAGCAAGTTCAAAACTCGGAGCCAGAGGACATTTAATAATATTCGGCGTTAATACCCCACCCTCTCCCCTGGCCCCGGGAAATCCCGTATAGCCTACAAGGCGAGGAAGGGGAGGAACACAGAAAAAATTTATATATATTTTTTAAACTACCTATTCCTTTTCAAGCAATCAATGATTTATGTTTCTGTGGCTTTATTTATTTTTTGAAATCATTATTTATGTAATTATTGGAAATTTACTTGTTTTATATCTTAACTTACTAAACTAAAGTTAGGTATTTGACATACATATATGTGTGTAATGTTACGGCAAAAGTTTTTTAATGTTGAGTACACAGAGGGAGCACTTTATTCCTTAAATTTTATCATCTTTTTTTAATTTTTACTATTTTCTCAAAATGGCTCAAAAGATTTTGATTGAAATCATCATGTTCATAAAAATCAAGTATTCATTAAAGTCATATAGGTTTTATCATTATAGTCATGTTTTGATAGGGCTTAAATGGGGAAGAAAGATTTTTTCCTATGAAGTACTTTTCATTTTGTTCTTATGGAGTAATTTGTAGTCTCTCATTACGCATAGTAATAAGAAATGAGCAAATGTAAAATAATTTTTTATGATCTTAATAAATATTCAGGAAAAAATAAAGGAAAATGTCAATTTCCGAAGATATTGGTAGTAATATGCTTGGATAATATATATCCGAAAGCTGAGAATTTTTTATAGAATATTTATTTTAAATAATTTATTTTTTGAAGAGAATAGATTGGGCTCCGCCGGGAGTACTAACCACTGCACCACAGAGCTCGCTTCCTGGATGATTATGAATCAGCAGAAAATCTGTGCCAACGATAAAAATGTTGTAAAACTCATAAAGCTCATAAAACTTTGTTAAGCAATTAACATAAGGCATTGTTACCCATTATTCTATTTTTATGTACCACTTAAATCGCTGATGTGATTTTATAAATTTTAATAGTAGGTGATGAAAAAATAAATCTTAGACAACCTATACCCTAAAAACTTAATTAATAAAATCTGGCATACAACTCTTAACCTGAATACGAGTAATTCTCAACAAATAAACATACCGAACCAAGCTGAGGGGGACCTGATACACCAATGTAACATTATTAAACCTAACTTAAACCCAACCCAAAAAACAATAGATAAATTCTTCCAACCTCTCAATAATAAAAATTATAACCCAGATATTACTGATATAACAAAGGAAGCACCACCAATTAAAGAAAATAGTAAACCCTACATCAGACATAGCTTTCTAACATACATTAATAAATTATCACAACTTATCAAAAAAACACTAATAGAATACGACATAACAGACAACTTAATATCCTTCAAACCCATCAATAAAATCAAAAATATCACAACCAAAACAAAAGATAGAATTCCATGTAATGACTGCAATAAATCATATACAGGCAATACTTCAACTAATCTAAAAACAAGAATTTATAACCATAAAAATAACATCAAAGAATCCTCCAAAACCAATACAGCCCTTTCACTACACTCAAAAAACTATAAACCCAAAATTAACTTCGATAATGCTCAGATTCTACATAGGGAAAGCAATACAATTAAAAGAAACATTATTGAATCAATTTATATCAAAAAGAATGAAATAGAACTGGTTAACTATAAAAAGGACTCTGAAATAGTAAGCAAACACTATTATGCAGTAATAAATAGGATATAGCAGCACCAGGATTAAAAAGATAGCAGACCCCCCACAGGTCAAACATCCATTGTAATAATGACAAATTCTATTAGAATATTAATTTTTTAATATCCAAAACGAGAAGGTTGGTGAGCATTGTTGCCATTTTATTATTATTTTATTTTTGTTATATTGTTATTTATTGATTCTTGTGTATTTATTTAAGTAACCTTTTAAAATTGACACTTGACATACCTTTATGTCATGTTCATATCTATTTTAACTATATGTATTTTTAATGGTACTTTAATTTTTATTGTTTATATACTGTATAAGAAAAAACTAAAATCAATTGTACACTATGCAGGTGATGAGTATGGACACGACAGTCCGAAACGTCCACCAAATTAAAGGAATGTAAGAAAATATATATTATTGAGACTGTAATGGGATACCATTGTTTCATTATTACAAATAAATCAAAGCAGTCTGACAAGATAATATAAATCTTAATCTTTTATAGATTATGTACACGCTTGTATAGATTATTTAGTAACTTTATTGAATAAGGAAAAATAACTAAAAAAAAAATAATAATAAAAAAAATGAACGATATGTAGTGCCCACCTAACAAAGAACATCTTTAGTACTTCCCTACACAATTTATCTTCATTGCTGAATTGAATATTGTACTGATTTAATTATATTAGCCACTAGATCCTACCATATTACAAAAGTTCAAATTTTGCAAAAAATTTATGTTTACATAGAACTCTAAAAATGAAGCAATTACGCCACTGGTTCTATTATATTTGTTAATAGTTAAAATTAAAACAGAAAAGATGTGTTAAAATTATTGAGGATCACCATGATTGAATCCTTAATTAAATGTATCATTAAATTGGCCAATTTTAACACCATCAAGAAATTATTACATGTCACCCCTGAATGCAGCAAATATATTAGCTATCACATAAAATACACCTTTTCATTCAAAGCCATATGATACAATTTTATTCTGGTTCAAGGCAGAATGTAGTATAGACTTAAACAATTCATGTGTGTAAAGTATTCATATATGTGTAGTATAGACACCCAATCATCTTTTGTTCTTATTTACAAGTTTAATGTTTAAAACATATGTTTTAAATTATTTTTCTAACATGGCTCAACTTTTACTGTATGAATAAAAGGGTTCCATGATTGAAAGGAAACAAAATATAATTATTTTATCTTGATTAACTTGAAATTTAGTTGATCCTTTTTTATTTACTTTTTATAATAGGCCCTTACCACAAAAATAATAAATCACCTTATTTTATTATGTACCAGCTTGTTGATGACCAATTTTATACATTCCATTTTTTTTTTTTTTTAACAATATCTACTTAATGATTTAGTGATTTTATGATGGCAAGAAGAGCATTTAACCAAAAAGGTTGGCTATCATGGTAGGCGATTTAATTTACAGTTGGTAGTTGTGATACCTACTATTATTTTTATTAGTTCATCAACCATTCAATTTTAAATACTAATCTCTTTGTATGTTCGAAAAATTTTATGATGAATAGCTGTGATTAATTATAACTATAATTGTTAAAAACCATCTTATTTAGGTATGTTTGGTTATAATTCAATAATTTGACTTAGAAATGAGATATGTCTTTTTCAACACTCCAATTTTTTTTTTTTAACTTTAACTTTGATTCACACTTGTTAACTGTAGAGGCATGAGGGGAGCTATGGCACCTTTTCCATGCTTAACTATTCCAGCTGTAAGCACGTTTCTGACTTAATCACAATCAATGCATTTCATTCCTTCTTGTATAGTATTCTCAAACTTATTTTTCACCTTTTTTTTTTTAAGGTGGTGTTAATGTGGTCATGTTTTACTTTTTTATTTTCCTTGGACCCCTCCATAAAGTAATGGCCTCTGTCTTTGAACCAGTGTGTTCCATTGTCTCTTTTGTAATTACATAACACATCTTTGGATAAGACAATTATTCATCTGTTCAAAATACCGACCTCACTGTCTTGACAATTTTTATTGTTTAATTCTACTTTAAAACCTTACTTTAATCTTTTTCACTTGATGCTTCAAAAATAATAGTGTCGTAATTGTTCATACCTCCAACTGCCTAGAAACTTGAGTATTCTTGACTTGCAATAATCTAAAGCAAAGGAATAAGGGGATGAGATATTAGAGCGGGAGTTTGCAAATATCAAAAGCGTTAGTTTTTTTTTCTCTTTTATTGGCAATCAGATTGTTGTTTTTATCTAATAGATCTTCTCTCAGCCCTCAGTTAAGGACCACCAAAACAGACATTGGTGATTTAATAATTCAATGCTTAATGTTGTAAGGAAAATCGACCTCATTGATTTTTACCTTAAGTATTCTAGCCTTAAAATATATATTTTCATTTTACTGTTTTTTTTAAATTATTAATTTGTTACTTTTCAGCAACATGGAGAGAGGTGTAAGACCGCGTGCCAATGAGAAGCACCTGCGAGGTGTTCATCAAGAAGAATCATGGGATCCAGCACCTGAAGAACAGTTAACGGAAGAACCAACTGAAGATGTTGGACAGCAACCTGTCACCCATGAAGAAATAGGTGGTTACAACTGGCAAGCATCGAAATCCTCTTTGAAAGAAAGATTTTCTTATCTTTTTAATAATGAAATCCTGAGTGATGTTCATTTTCTCGTGGGCAAGGATCCTGGCGTACAACGTATACCTGCTCATAAACTGATTCTTACAGCAGGAAGTGCTGTATTTGATGCTATGTTTAATGGTACATTAGCTACCCGCGCTCCAGAGGTGGAGTTACCCGATGTAGAACCTACTGCTTTTTTAGCTCTCCTCAGGTATTCCCTTATTATCAAATATTTACAATCTTAGGTTATATCTTAACTTGTATGGATATATATTAATAGACAAAAATTTATTCTTCAGGTTTCTCTACTCAGATGAAGTACAGATTGGACCTGAGTCTGTCATGACCACATTATACACAGCAAAAAAATATGCAGTTCCTGCTCTCGAGCGTCACTGTGTCGAGTTTTTGAAGGTTTAATCTATGTTGCAATATTTCTGTGCATAATCATCTAGTTTATTGCTTAATCATTGAGGATATTATATTGTTACATTGTTTATAGTCCAACCTGAGTGCTGACAATGCTTTCATGCTGTTGACTCAAGCTCGTCTCTTTGATGAACCCCAATTGGCTTCTCTTTGTCTTGACACAATTGATAAGACTACTTCAGAGGCACTTTCAGCTGATGGTTTTACAGATGTTGACTTGGAAACTTTGTGTGCTGTATTGGAGAGAGACACACTGCACATTAGGGAAACTACTTTGTTTCAAGCTGTTATGAGGTCATTATTCACAAATAATATTCTGATATATTTAATTGATGTTTGAATTCAAGTATTGCTTGCGGTGAAACCTCTTATAATGCTTATACCTCCCTAATGGAGACCCTTCCATGAGAACATACTGAGAAGGAATGGTTCCCCTTTCACTCATTCATATAATCTGGTGAATTTTTTTACTTTAATGTCATTTCTTTTTTCATAAATGAATAAAGTTAAAAAAGAAAATTATTAGATGTAAGAATGAACTAAGTTGTGTTTCTGAAAACTTTGTAAACTGAACAACTATGACAGTTAGGAATGGCATGGTTTGAGAATCATTATGTTCATATTGAATAATCTCCTTCATATTATATTATTTAAGTGTTTCATTTTTCAACTCGCAGTAGGTTTATTGAAGTACTTTAATAATCTTCTGAAGGCAAGTAAAAAAAAATCTGGTGCGATGGGCGCAACACACAACTTTCACTTACCAACTTAGTTAGATTAGAAATGGACATGTTTTGATAAATATGTAAACGCCATTTATGAAATTCACACATTTTTCCACATCTGTTTACTTATATTTGTTTGTACTTTCCCTCTAAAGTACACTAAATTTTTTATTGTTAGATAAAAGTTTTTACTTGTGATAATTCAGCAATGCAAGCATAATACTCCATTGCGTCTAACTTTATTATTCATTATTTAGTTGTTGAAAACTTCATTTAGTTACCAAGGAAAAAAATAATTTTCATTAAATGAACCGAACAATTATAAAGCATTGGTCTGTCATTAAAGGCTTATTGCGCTTCATGTGCTCAACGTGTTTTGTGAGTTGTTGGAATATCTTTTTTTTTCTACTGTATGTGTTTACTCAATTTTTTTTCATATTTAGCCATTTCTTATTTTTAGGCATTAACGAAAGACAGTTAATTTCTCCATGTAAACCAAAACAAAGAATTCCCCTAATTAAAGCCCCTTCGGAACATTTTTATGCTGATAAAACTTACCTGTTATTAAAGAATACTGGATTCTCATTAAACATGATGAGTGAATCAAAATCGTTAAAGCTGTTTTTGAAAAAATCGAAAAGAAAAAAAACGTAAAAATGAGAACATTTATTAAATAAAAATGCCCCCTCTGTTTAACTAATTTTGATGTAATTTTTGATGTCACATCATGGGAATTTATGTACACCTAATGCCCAATTTCAGGTTCGTATGGTGTATAGTTTTATAGTTAGCCTTTTCACAAACACACAGGCCATTTCGCGGGACTTGGTTATAGGACTCAAGTGACCATAAAACGTGCATTTCCGTTAAAAACCTTAAGGCAAAATTTTTCACCTTCATAACACTTTCCCTTACAATGTATTTCATATGTAGGTAAGTGAAAGTAAAAAAAATAAAAATCCAACAAATGCTTTTTAAAAAGTTAATAAGGTAAGTGTTGGTCCTAAAAACTTTCCTTTCTATAAAAACTTTTTTTTCTATAAGAATTTTTTTTTTGTTTCCCCTCATACTTCATGGGAAACCTTGATAATTAAGTTAAAACAGGGCTGTACTGAAGTCAATATTGGTGATATTATTTCTCACAGGCCGAAACGTTAACATTAATTTCATTATTAGAATAATCCTTAAATAGAGTCTCATATTAATTACAAATTTATATTTAGTCACTCCAATATGAGCTGAAATTTCACCAATTATAATATAAATTTTCCCTTAATTTATTCCATATTTTTCCTTTTTAACATAAGTGATTATAGTTTATTGACTATTATATTTTAATGAGTTTGACGTTTCGAAGACAGGTGGTGCGAGAACCGGTGCAGCCGCGAGCAGGTGGCCGCCGTGCCTGAGAACATGCGTTCTCTCCTAGGCAAGGGGCTGTCGCTCATCAGGTTCCCCCTGATGACCGTCGAGGAGTTTGCTCAAGGCCCCGCTCAATCAGGACTCCTTACAGATCGGGAGCTTGTTTCACTCTTCCTTTACTTTACTGTCAACCCCAAACCTCCAATCCCTTTCAGGTAAATATAAACACTTCATCTATTGTTCTCTTTACCACTGATTTACATGGTCACTGAGATTCATACTAGTTGTTTACAAGGAAAGATGATTGACATTGCATTTTCATTGTATGTATTAATAATATGAGGGAGTTGTGGTATAGGCATCGAACCTTTAGGTTTGTTAAGCCTTCATTATTATTATTATTATTATTATTATTATTATATTAATAATATTCCTTTACTTTCTATTTCTAATTTATAAATGAATGAAATAAACAATAATTGATATGTTTTAAAAAACTGTTTCAACTGCATTCTTATTTTCTTTCAGAGATACTCCGCGTTGCTCACTCACAGGTAAAGAACAGGCTGTACACAGGTTTCAACAGGTTGAAAGCAGATGGGGATATAGCGGTGCTAGTGATCGCATAAAGTAAGTGATTGTTTTAGTTTGTTTAGTACAGTTTATATATACATTTATATAGTATATATACATATAGTATAGTGGTAGCATAAGTGTATTCAGTTTTTTAAGGTATATCAGCGATAATTCCACCATAAATAGAGAAAAATCTTTTTCAGATGTTGGCTGCCTGGGGATGGAAGTAGGTGGCTCCATTGTCCACGATCTTTTGCAACTATTTGTAGATGATTCACTTTTTATCTACCTTAAAGCTATTCATTTGAGAAATTTGTCCCTTTCTGACTGGTTTAGATGACAGTTGCAGACTGATATTCAATTGCTCAGGTTTGCCTGTGTTAGTATATGTGTTTCACCCAAACATCCTGGTGGGATAGGTAGCAAAGCTGTTTGGAATGGACCTTTGAATGGTTCTGTAACCATTCCCAGTATCTCCCCAATCGCTTGTACCTGTAGCGACCAGTCTTGTTCCATAGAGCCTTGATATCACTGGAATTAACCTTTCCGTTGAGTATTATTGTTGAATGAGAGAATGAGAAAAGGAGAACTGGAGATATTTTACACTAACGCTAAAAAAAACGAACTTATGGATCCACTTAATATACTTTTTATTTCTTTCCCTGTATACATTAAAAGAATGTGTGATATTTGGTAAACATTTTTATTCTTATGAGAAATATGTCATCACTTAGAAAGTTTATTAATTAAAATAAATGATGAAACTTCTTACTATTTAATGACTATGTTGAAGTAACAGTTTACACTATGTATAATTAGCTTGCTCTAGGTGAAAATATCCATCCAGTTTGCCTCAGAAGAGCAGATCCTTGCTTTCTAGTTCTCTAATTTTTTTTTAAAAGATTGGAGTATGAATGCCGATCTTGGATAAGAAATTCAGCCCATTTGTGGCAATATTAATTTTAATAACCAACAAAATGTGGTAATTATCAAAAATATCTTAACAAGTTGGCTAGGGATTTCATGAACATTTCCCTTTGTAGTTAATTGTTGGCTGTAGTCTGCCTCAATATCTGTAAAACCGGTTTGGTACCGTCTCAATCAGCTAAGCTGCCATCGAACTGTTGATAATTTATGCATATTTTTATTTCTTTTAATAAAACTGTAGTATGAATTTTAAGGAGAATAGGAGGATTTTCCAAAAAAAATTTCTAAGAAATATCATTTCTTATGTCACCTCACTCCTGAGAGCTGGTAAAGGGATAATATGTATAGTTTATTATATATTATGGACACACATAATTTTTTGTTAACGTTTAATTGCACGTTTTAAACATGTGCTATTATTACAGATTTTGTGTAGACAAGCGCATCTTCATTGTTGGATTTGGGCTGTACGGCTCCATACATGGGGCTCGGGAATATGATGCTAAAATTCAAGTGCTCCTTCCTCCATCTGGTAAAGTATGTGGCTCTAACTCTGCAAGATTAACTTGTGATGGTTCTGACTACACCTTCAGGGTTATGTTCAAAGAACCAATCGAGATAAGAGCGCATACCAATTACCTTGCATCAGCCACAATTAAGGTATAATTGTTAAACTTATATTGCTTAGTTCCATAATTTTGAATTACTCTCTTCATTCTATTTTTATCATTTGACTAATAAGTGATAGAATTTTTTACCAAAACCTTTTGGGTTAAAATTTTTGTTTAAGATTATTATCCTTTTTTTTTTTTTTTTTTTTTTTAACTTACTACCCTTGTTACATTATACTTTTATTTATTGGTCGATGTTTTTGGTATTTTCACTTGTCCTCATGAGCATGTGCTAATAAATGATAAAGATAATATCACATAAAGATAATAAGTTGTAGATGTGGGATCTATCTTCAGGTGTTCTTTGGAGTTACCGACATACAAGCTATCGGAAACTAAATTAATAGATTTATTAAACTTTAAATTAAAAATGTTGTATGGAATGTCTGAATAATTTCTATAAAAATAGATGCATTTAGAAAAACTCATATAATTTTTAACGATCATTAAACTGCAAGTATTTAAATAAAGATACCAGACGCATAGGTACTGATACTATCATTTGTAGATCGTTATTGAATTATATTTCCTTTAAGTTTTAATAAAACATATTGGAACATTTATGTGGGTTAACAATTTTTATTCAAAGAAACAGTTTTCAATGACACACGAATTATAAATACACAAATATTAGAATAGGATACTAAAATTATCACTTTGTAACCCAAATAATCATATAGCTTGAGCTTTTCAACCAAGACTAACTATCCAGTCACTCGCTCCTTATATAGAGTTGTAAGGAGAATGGTTCTAGAACCTCGTGGAATGGCATAGATGGTACTGGAATGTTGTAGTCACAAACACGTGCTATGACAGTTTGTTCCAACTGTTGGTTCGATCCAACAAAAGGTTTGGGACTTTTAAACCATATGTTTTTCTTTTGTTTTTGTTTAACATTACACTAATTTTTAAAATATGGAATAATATAAATTTATTTTGTTTTTTATCTAGGGTCCTGATTCACATTACGGAACCCAAGGGTTGAAGACTGTGACAGTCGACACAAAATCAGGACCGGTCACTTTCCAGTTCATGTATGCAGCGGGTAACAACAATGGAACCAATGTTGAAGATGGGCAGATCCCAGAGATCTTGTTTTATACTTAATTTTTTAGCTAGCATCTCTGTTATTCTGGTTTTGAAAAACCATTATTAGGTCTTATAATGTCCTCTGGATTTTTGTGCCCCATTTGTATTAACCTGTACAAATATATCAAACATGCCCTCTCTTCCAATGTGTTCTATTATCTAATAATCTATATCTTTATGTAGTAGTCACTAATTCGTGAATGTTACCAAAGAATAAGAGTCTCGGAGATGTTTAGAAACTTGGGCTGTGATGTTGAAAGTGTGATTGCCATGATCTACCTAAACGAGTCATACTTTACTGTTTAAAAAGTGAGTGAGTTAATGTATTATATGTATAAGTATTTTTCATATATTTATTTATGTACTTAATTGTTCTCAATCTAAAAGTTATACCAGTACTCTGTACTGAAATTTATTTTATTTTCCAGTCAGATAAATTAATTGTTGATATATAATATTTAATGATGTTAATATAGTAGTTTATGAATTTATTGAAACAATATACTGTATGCAATTTTGTTTATCCATCTAATCTTAACAGGCAACCTATATAATTATCTTATTTTATCATTAAATATTTTAAAAAATGTTATTATTATCCCTTAATTAAGCAACCTTTCCCTTTTTTACTTTCTACTTTTAATTACCTATTTATGAAACATATAGTAATGGTAAGTATTGTGATCGTGAAAATTTTTGAATTTGTGTTTTCAAGGGAGATACATTTTGGCTAAAACAGCAATTACTAAGTTTTGCAAAATGGTCTGTTTGTTGATGAACAGACTAGCCCAAAAAAGATGAGTCTTAATAAACTGAACTTCGGTATTTGAGGTAGGTATATGCCTTTGATCTGAGGGCAATTTTTTCATCAAAATTGAGTACCTAAAATGAGACTAGATTCTAACAATTTTATGATTTTTTTTTTTAAATTGCTCTTAATCTTGTTTTAATTAGTCAGTATAAATTTATAGTAATCTAAGTACTAAACCATTTTATTAAACTTAAAAAGCATCGCTGATTGTTATTTTTTAAATGCCAGCCAATTAAACTCTTTATTTTTTATTATTTATTATGCAAGGATTATAGTCAATTTAGAGCAAGTATATATAACAGCTTAAATTGGTGAATACAGTGCGGACATTTAAGAGCAGTATAAGAATTAATATTTGAGGTCTAAGCCTGATACAATTTTGTATCTCAACAAATTTTTTTTACTTTCACTTACCTATATATGAAATATATAGTAAGTGGAAGTATTGCGATCGTGAAAATTTTCGACTTCCGGTTTTCAACGGAAATACACGTTTTGAGACCCCCTGAGTCGAAATAACCAAGTCCCGCGAAATGGTCTGTGTGTGTGTGTGTGTGTGTGTGTGTATGTGAACAGACTAGCTCAAAAACTATAAACCGTGGGAACCTGAAGTTGGGTATTTAGTGTAGGTATATGCCCGCGATGTGACAGCAAAAATTTCATCAAAATTGGTCTACGGGAGGGGGGACTTTACTTAATAAATTTTGTACCATTTTCACATGTTTTTTTTATTTACTCAAAAACGGTTTTAACGATTTTGATCAAACTGAGTATTTGATCGATTTATATGCCCGAAATATGACTGTAAAAATTTCATCAAAATTGATTAACCGGAGGGGGGACTTTACTTAATAAATTTTGTATCATTTTCACGTGTTTTTTTTATTTACTCAAAAACGGTTTTAACGATTTTGATCAAACTTGGTATTTAATGTATTTATATGCCCGAGATGTGACTGTAAAAATTTCATCAAAATTGGTCTACGGGAGGGGGGACTTTACTTAATAAATTTTGTACCATTTTCACATGTTTTTTTTATTTACTCAAAAACGGTTTTAACGATTTTGATCAAACTGAGTATTTGATCGATTTATATGCCCGAAATATGACTGTAAAAATTTCATCAAAATTGATTAACCGGAGGGGGGACTTTACTTAATAAATTTTGTATCATTTTCACGTGTTTTTTTTATTTACTCAAAAACGGTTTTAACGATTTTGATCAAACTTGGTATTTAATGTATTTATATGCCCGAGATGTGACTGTAAAAATTTCATCAAAATTGGTCTACGGGAGGGGGGACTTTACTTAATAAATTTTGTACCATTTTCACATGTTTTTTTTATTTACTCAAAAACGGTTTTAACGATTTTGATCAAACTGAGTATTTGATCGATTTATATGCCCGACATATGACTGTAAAAATTTCATCAAAATTGATTAACCGGAGGGGGGACTTTACTTAATAAATTTTATATCATTTTCACGGGTTTTTTTATTTACTCAAAAACGGCTTTAACGATTAACAAAAATAAGATATGAATGTAGAAAAATGTGTGACTTTGGGAAATGATAATTAGCAAAACACGTCAATTTCTAATCTAAATAAGTTGGTAAGTGAAAGTTGTGTGTTGCGCGCACGCACCAGATTTTTTTAATTACTTGATGGATACATGAAGCCCTATTTATGAATAAAATTGATTGTTATATAATTTGGTCTACATCTCTGACAAATAATTCTTAAAATATGATTACCTACTGAAATGGAAAGATTTTTATAAAACTTGTTTTATATGCTCATCTATATAATTTAATAAATCAAAGAGCTGAATTAATGCTTTGACTGCCACTACAATATTACTTTTTGTCATAGAATATACGCAACTTATGCTCATCAGTTATTTCAAATAACTTTTGGCATCCCGTAGCGGGATAGGCGACGTTTAACTTCATCGTGCCGAGGAGAACGTACACCTCACAAGTAGCTCACATAAAGGAAGTGGGAGGGTAGGTGAGCTACTCGTGAGGTGTACGTTCTCCTCGGGACGATGAAGTTAAACGTCGCTATCCCGCTACAGGATGCCAAAAGTTATTTGAAATAACTGATGAGCATAAGTTGCGTATGTTCTCTGACAAACGTATGGGAGCTGAAGTTGAAGCCGATTCTCTCGGTGATGAATGGAAAGGTTACTTTTTGTGTTTGATTCCCGAATACAAATTAGATAATAATTTTTTACTTGATATAATATAATATGGCTAATGACGAAAGAATGAACGGTTGGGTGTATGGTTATAAAGTGAACAGCACAAGATTCGCAGGAAGTTTTATAATATTTGCCATCATTTTGCCCTAATTTTTAGGTCTATATTACTCTTCATATAGCCCCCATGAAGACCTTAAACTTTGTTGAAATTTTGGCAAATATAATAAAATGTCCTGCATATTAAGTGTTGCTCCTTTTGTAACCACACCCCAACTGATTTCTCTATTAGTATATGGTTAATTTAAGATGGCTTTTACACCTCAACAAGCACCATGGCAATCTAGTTAGCATACTTCACCTAAGTGTTAGTGCCATTAATCACTTGGGTTATGCCATGCATGCAGTTTTATTAAGAATAGCATTTTTAGAGGTTTCAAAAGACCACGAGTATCACGAAACAATAATAATTTAAACTTTCTTGTTGGAAGTTGGCTTTCTTTTATTTTTATTTCATTTATCCAAGCAATATAATTAGAGAAAAGGAGAATATTTTGTATTTAAATAATACATGGACTATTAATTGTTATGAAGTTAATAGGGCTTAAATCAATGATATGATTCTTCATTTGTAAAACTATACATTTTTGAAAGAATTAACTATTTAATTGTAAATTCCTTTGCAATGAAGTATCGCATGTTGTTTCAAAAATAGGAGGTGATTGCTCAATGGACAGATTATGTTTTACCTTTATACGTTCATAAAACTTGTTTCTACTATTTTGGATAATGTAGATCAAAACACCTGTAATAAAATTATTATTAGTTTTTTCAGATATCAAATAATCTAATCTAAATCCCATCTTATAAATAAGATAGATACTGACTAAATTTACCCATTATTATTACTGAAGAAAAATTCTTTAATTAATCATTTTATTACCTTTGATAGACCAAAATGCAATGTAGAACCATGCTTGTTTTGGAATTCCTCCTAACAAAATAATGCTTAACAAGTAACTGAGTATCACTTTAAACTCCAATTTTTGTGGATCATCTACAATTTTAACATGACTGATTATCCAATGTTGAATTATTAAAAATATCACCAAACCTGTTGAAATTAAAATCTGTTTAGTTAAGAATATAATTTGTTGAAGTTCATGAAAATAGAATTAACTTCTAAAAATGACTAATATTATTTTTCTTAGAAACCTTATTTAGGGGCAACTGGAAATTGAACACAATAATTACTAACACTCACAAGTAAAAAAAAAAATAACCAGCTTAGAAATTAAATATTTTATGAGATAGGTCAAAAAGTATAAACATGAGCGAAAAGAATATGAACAAATGTAATACACATATGCATTCATAAGCATTTCAGTCTGGGTAGTTATTATTCTCTATGCTATTTTCCTATTGATTTAATTTTTAATAGTACCTAAAGAAGTGATTACAGCCATCAAGATTTGCAAGTAATGAATTGAATAAGTCAAAAACAATCCTAGAATTGTAATCATAGCTACCAAGCCTCGATAAATGAACAACATCCTTTTAAGTCTACTTTCTATCGAACCTGTATTGCCACTCATTATCTGAAATGAAAATTTTTCTTTTGTCAATTATTAATGGTGATGGATACTTCTAAGATAACATGTTTATAAATTTTTTTTACTTTGATCTTAGCTTTGTATTCTGCGACTATGAGACTAATATCGGAACAACTGCTTTCTGAGTCACTTAGTCCACTACTGGAACTGTTGTCTTTAGAATCATCAACTCCTCCATCCTCTGTTAGAGTAGAATCATCTAAAATATACATTTATCAGTTTTGCTGCTACTGCGAGATGATATCAACTTAAATGCTCACTCACCAAGCGATTCATCACTCATTTGTATGTTCAGTAATATTAATAAATTTTCAATAGTTGATGATAATACTATGCTTGATCCTGATATCATAATCAAGGTGGACATTGAACACAAATAAACCATTAGAGCACATGTCACTCCTGAAATTAAAAAATAAAATAATTGTTAAAAGGATGTCATCTTAACTGTGTGTCAATCTTTCATATGTATTTCACATGTATCTTTGACTACCTCACCTTTTAACTCCTATAATTTATTTTAGTTTATTTTTCAAACAATTTATTTGATTCTTCAAAAAGATTTAAGGACTCATTTGAAAAGTCCATAAGAAAAAGATTTATGATTAAAATTTAATTTATTTTTTTTTTATTAGCTTTATGAAAAAGTATGCGACTTATACTCAAAGAAAGAATTAATATATAAAATAATATTTTTTTAATATCAAATAAGTAGTTTAGTTTCAGTGCACACGAGCTGCAAAATAATAAGGATGCCACGCCAATGCAATCTTATCACTTTGACACCTGGGAAATTGAGAAGGAGATTTGGTATAATCTGGAATTTAAGGAGATCTAACTGATGCTGTTTTACATTTATTTTCTATTACCAACTACGTAGTAATAAAATGGCAGAGATTGATAAAAGGTAGAAAGGGGAGAAAACCACCGTCTACATGGATACCCATCAAGGTATACCGATGGGATCAATTATTTATCAGATAATTATCTGCTTCCTGATTACTTTGACACTAATGTGCCTGGGCCTGGGTATGGGTATGGGTATGGATTACATTTCAAAATTTAGAAAATAATTTCAATTGATTAATTTGATCACTAATCGCTCACTTCTTACAATGACTTCATAACTCAATATTTATAATTTTTTAAAAGGTTCCTTTTAAGTTAAAAATTCTATATTCATTATATCATACTGCACTGCAACTAATGGATTTTCTGCAGTTAATAGCATTATTTGCAAAATAACTGTTGGAAGCAGTTCAGTTAGAAAAAATGAATGCAGAATTTTAAACTTTGAACGGCTCTCATAAAAAATTATAAATTTTGAATTATAAAGTTATTGCAAAAAGGAAGCTAAATGTGTAATAAAGTGACTACTTGTCAATCGATTCAA
This sequence comes from Aelia acuminata, assembly GCA_911387785.2. Lineage (NCBI taxonomy): Eukaryota > Metazoa > Arthropoda > Insecta > Hemiptera > Pentatomidae > Aelia > Aelia acuminata. Next base: position 90,888,102 of record OU426983.1, on the reverse strand, counting down.
AAATTGAAAAAAGATTTAAGTAGCTATGATAAACAATTATTGTAAATATCAACTGTAAACCTCTGGCTGTTTACTTCATGCTTTTTCTTCTTCTTCTCCCTCTTCCGCTCATTTGCATCTCAGCGTGGGGGTGTCTTCAGCCAACGGGCCAGACATCTCAGTCCCGTGCCATGATCCTCATTTCGGCGTCCTGATGTCCTCTAAGTGGCTCAAGTAGGACTTCCGGGGTCTACTTGGGTTTCCTGCCCAATGGTTTCACCTCCATCGTTTTAATTGGGTAACTCGGCTTGGCAGTCTACCAGTCACGGCCGAACTTTCCGCTCCATAAAGAAGAACAGGAAGGCTCTCGGCGGAACCTAGCCGCCTGGGAGCGTGTCCTCCGGGTGGCAGATGGGCGATCCCTCTTAGGAGGGGTGGTCTGAATATACTGAACAAGGACCCGTGGACCAACAGGTACCCAGTGTTGGGGGGCATAGCCCGGCCACCCTTACTCCGGAGGGAACATAAATATTCTGAGGCCAGTTGTCCCGAGGATACGGGGCCTGTTTGGTTGGGTTAATCACTCACCAAGTAGTACAGTTGATTCAGAGAACTATTGTTGATAGCCTCGGATATGGTTTATTCAATGCATAGATTTGAAACTTTAATTTTTTAAAATTACCTTTAGTAAAAGATTTGTTTCTATCGATAATATGGATATGAAAAAAAAATTATTTTTTAAATAACCTCTGAAGTTTACCTAGTAGAATTGATATGTTGCTTCTTGCTCTGGTAATCGTTAGCATTTTTTTAAGGCAAGGCCTTCCGTAAATGTAATTTTGAGCCATTGTGAATAGATCAGGAAGGCAGAGGCCTATAGAGCTTATAGTCAGAGCCAATGTAATGGGTTCAGTCCAATTACCTAATATTTTCAGGCAACTGATGATGCTGCCACACTTACTGAAAATTGTATTAAAATAAAGCACTTAGTATTTTCTTATCAGTGAATTACAACTTTATAAAAGTTTTAAGCTTTTTAAAAATGTATTATGAGATATACAAAATTATTGTTGCCTAATTAGATCAATATATATTATATAAAAGAAATATAATTTACTCTTTTTCATTTACAGCTGTTAGAATTCCTATTACCGCCAGCAGAAGTAAAAACCAAGGTAAACTCATTCCACTGTGATACAGTCTATGCGACTGTATATTATTAAAAACTTGTAGAAAAAATACTATTCCAGACGGCATCTTCAAAAATTAAAATTTTGTAATAAATAAAAATTCATGTAAAAATAATTATTTTTTAATACTTGTTAGAAAAAAAAGTAGCACTCACTTCCTGAAGTCTGTTTAATTTTATTGATATAACTATTTCATCATCAATTGTTTTCAATTTATAGATTCCCAGAATGGTAAAAATGAAAACTAGGAATGCGAATGTAACGTATAAAGTTAGTTCCAAAGAATAAGAAGGCTAGAAATATATTTACATTATAATTAGCATACAATTAATTTTTAAATAAATCTACCAAAAATAATTATTTTCAATGTCCCAACTACAAATGTGATTATTTGAATCCAGTTCATATTTTAACATCACTGGATTAATCTATTATAAATACAAATTTGGTTGTCTTACAAATATTTGTTGACTTTACATCTAAGATTGAAATAAAAAAATTGGTATCAATCAGCATTTATATGAAAACATTGAATGAATGATAAAATCTTTTTTTATTATAAAACTCTTGGATAGACCAACCACCATTACTTGTACTGCTTGAATATGTATATTAAAATATTGCAGTCACTATACAATGCAGATGATAAAATATTAAAAGGTCATAAAAAAAAAAAAAAATGTTTATAAAATAGAGTTTCATAAATTATCAGTGTTACTTCATTGTTAAGCAGTGTTAAATTGCTAAAAGGATGTTGGGCAGTTAATTTTTATATGATATAAAATTAGGTATTAACGTTGATTTTTAATATTAAATTAAAATATTATAATAAAATATATTATACATACTTGAAGTCCTAAGGCTATGAGAACTGCTAAAAATAACGGAATGGTTACAGGCATAAGCCATGGTATCGATGGGAATAAGTGGTAAGTAGCTTCCTCATTGCTGTTGTAGTGAGTTAGTTGCAGGCCCAAGCCACTGCAGGAAAACGCAAGCCCCGAAGTTAGGCACAGTAACTTTAGCCAGCTAGTGATTATCGATGAATCACCTCCATTAACATAATAAAATACATATTGTATTAACTATTGATGCAAAGTACTCAAAAGATATTTTTGTAATGTCTTCTAAGTGCAAAACATTCCAGAACAACTTTTTTCTTACAAATATTGTGATATATTGATTACATTAAACATTATAGAAACTAAAAATAAAAATGTAAACATGATATTGGATGATATCTCCTTATTTTATATAATGTAATAATTGCTCACTCAATAAGAGCCGGTCCTTATTTTCTGATTAGGTACAGGGCACAATATGCTCAGAGCTATCCTGTTCAGAAAGCTTCACATAGGCTCCAGTCCACTCGGTGAGTGTGGAGGGAGTGAAGAAACTTGTGAGTAAATACTACTGAAATGCAATATTACTTTCACTTACCTATATACGTAATATATAGTAAGGGAAAGTATTGCAATCGTGAAAAATTTCGACTTCCGGTTTTCAACGGAAATACACATTTTGGGGTCTACTGAGTCAAAATAACCAAGTCCCGCAAGTCTGTGTGAACCGACTAGCTCAAAAACTATGAACCATACGAACCTGAAATTGGGTATTTAATGTATTTGTATGCCCACGATGTGGCGGTCAAAATTTCATCAAAATTGATCAAATAGAGGGGGCACTTTATTTAATAAATTTTGTCTCATCTTCATTTTTTTTTTTTTATTTACTCAATAACGGCTTTAACAATTTTGATCAAACTGGGTATTTGATTTAAGTATATGCCCGCGATACCACAGCCGAAATGTCATCAAAATTGGTCAAACAAAGGGGGCTTTATTATACTAAATACGTTTTGTTGATGGCAAAGAGTTGTCAACGTGTTTTGAAACATACATATTTAATGGAAATTATATGTTTCCATGCTAACTAAATGAAATCTTCAGCAATTAAATAGAGATTATAAAATCAGACACGATGGAGTATTATGCTTGCCGAATCATCACAAGTAAAAACTTTTGTTTAACAATAAAAAAAAATAGTGTATTTTAGAGAGCAATTCAAACAAAAAAGAGTAAATTAAATTGGAAAAAAGTGTGATTAAGAGGAATTACATATTTATCAAAACATATAAATTTCTAATCTAAGTACCTATGTTGGTAACTGAAAGTTGTGCGCATCCACCAGAATTTTTCTAAACTGAATTAAGATATGTTATTGTACCATTTATCAGAAGAATCCTGATTTTAGCTAATGAGGTTTCTGACAGAATTTAAGAAACAGCTATTAGAATCATAGGAAACCCATCAAGAGTAATATTTTAGTTAGATTTATTTTTTTCAGACCAATTCTTATTTTCTAAATTATTTTTTTATATTAAAAAAAAAATATTTGGACAATTCACAAATCTGTATTTACTTATAATTTTATTAATTTTGAATTCACAGTCTATTCAATAGTTTGATGGATACCTATAAGAATAGCTTTAAAATCATTTCAAAGAATAAAGAAAAGTGGTTTTTGAATTTCAATAAGTAGGTACTTAGAAATCATAATTGCGTTGTAATTGAATTATGAGTAAAACTATAGGAAGAAATCTTTCAGTTCAAACCAAAGCTAATTAAATATAAGAAAGGATAGAAGAAATAAGGCTTCTCTGATATCTATACTTCTTTAGTAGCAAAGTGTTTTGAGATGTGTCACATATCAGTCCATGTACTGAACACAATTATGTAAGTGTTTTCCTTTTATTAAATATTCATGAAACTTACCTTTCTTTGTGGTGAAAATGATCTTAGAAAATAAGTATGCTGCAATGATATTCAATAACAAATAATTATGTTCATGGTGATCTAGAAAAACAGGAAACAATATACAGCAACAGATACAAACAGGTATTAAATCATCCTTTTGATAAAACATTATTTTATTGGCACACAGTTACTTCAAACTAATACATGGCTTGAAAATGAATATAGGGCTTCATATATATGAATAAGGCTTCTATTGTTTCCTAAAACTGAATAATTCTGAGCATAAGCGTTTTTAATCAATAGATCTGTTTTTTAATAATTTTTTAAAGAATTCAGCTGATTTTTTCATTCGCCTTTTTCTTTCTGGGTCTTTGAAATCAACATGTACCAAACCAAATTGAGCTCTGAAAAAATTATTCAAAATATTTAAGTGATAATTTAAAAATAAGTACATATAATCAATTATTATTCTTGAAGTTATTAACTATGACTTACGTATAGCCATTCAGCCATTCAAAATTGTCTAGAAGACTCCAAGCAGTATATCCTATCACCCTACATTTATCTTCATTGATACTTTTAAGCAACTCTTTCAAATACTCCTGTGTACATAATAAATTTGATTAATTTGTGAACAAATACAGTAAAAACTATCTTTCTATGTATAAAACTACAAAATGTCTTTCAGAATAGTCGATACCAAATTTAGGGAAAGGTTTTATTAATATATCTGAGTAAAAAGTACAATAATAATGTACAAATAATTCCATTTCTCAAAGGATCTGATAAACAGAGCTAATGAAAAAAAAAAAAACAACTGTTTTTTATTGGCTATTAATTTTGTTTAAAGTTTATTTAGCTCATACCATCATAAAAGTTTTATTATAAAAATAAATTTCCTTGAATTTGAAAATAAATATATCATACCTCAATCTTGATTCATAAGAAATAAAACTTCTTATTTCATAATCATTGATCAGGCTATTGAATTTTCTACTAACTTTTTAATAAACCAGTGCAATGGATAAAAAAAAAATGTTTTCCTGCCCCTAAGAATATATTTTGTTCACTTTTATCCATATAATTTTACCGCTTGACCACTGAATAATATCCTATGGGAATTAAATGCTTGGACCAAAAAAAGTACTTCGTGATATTTGATTTCCCAAAATAAAGTGGCTGCAGCGTAAAGAGTGTTAAGTTCAAAATAAAAAATATTTTTTTATTTGTTAGCACATGATTTTCAAATTTATAACACGTTGTAGGCAACACTTTGATCTATAAATTGAAACATTCAAGAGGTTGAACCGTGAGAAGCATTAAATAAAGTAATAAATGTCTTTAATGGAGCCATGAACACCTCGACGTTGGGTCTATTGTGCGCCCAATTTAATGCCTGAATCTTAAAAGTTATTTTAAGGATATCAGTAAATTTTATAGAGCTTGTTCGGTCCACCAGATCGTTTTAAATTGATCACACCGACAGAAATATGATCAGCTATCTCTCTCTCATTTCAACAGAATCTGCACAAACGTGATTCAGCTATCTTGAATTTGAACATATAACGTCTGAGTTAACATTCGTATATTACTGTCACTTTTTTTTAAGTGCATTCTGGTCAAGGTTTAGTAACTTGATATTTCTTTTAACTGAGTAGCCATCTAAGGAATGGTTGCCACCAGGTAATTCCTCAGGTGTTAGCGGTGACAAAGTTACACCAGCTGACCCTGCTTTCTTTGGGTCTTTTGGTTTTCCTCCGCCTCCCTTAGCCTCCCTGGGGATAGTACTCATGGTTTTTGTGTCTTGGCAACCAAGTCAGGTCTTATAGTGTGGAACGAATCTCGTACAACATATATATGTAAAACTTCCCAGGAAGATAGCCAAGGTGACCCAGAATCTGGACCACTTTGGCAACACCCGCCTCTGTCGTTAGCACTATGAGAAGGTGACACTAGGCGTTGATAGGGATCGGAACAGAGAAGAGCACCAAATTGCGAGTACAGCACTTTTGTTCAGTGCTTTCCAATATAGCGAGAAAGACCACCGCTCTCATCTTAATAATTCAGCTCTCCCTTTACCCCATCCATTCCCCCCCCCTCCCTATAAATGTCTTAAACATATACAAAATCATATGCAAACAAATAAAAAATTATTCTTTAATTTTGACAACACTCTTTACGCAGCAGACACCAATATATAATACAAAACTTAATCAGACTTACTCTGAAGTAGAAAATTCTATCATCATCATTGAGAGATTGTTCACTAATACTTCCATAACCACTCTCTGTAATAAATATATTAGGATTATCATACTGATTTCTAATCCAATTCAGCACCAATCGCAATCCCTCTGGGACTACCTGCAAACACAAATATTTTTTAGGACTAGAAAATTTTTTGTGATATATTTTTGTCACTAAATAAGAATAAAAAATAGTATTAATGGAAGTTCCATCTTCTTGTGATTATAAAATAAATCTGTATAAGTAATTCAAAATTAACAGCAAGTTTTGAAGAAATGAACTCAGTGGACTCGGAAATTCCTGGACTCATAGTCAATCCAGCATGATTGCTGACTAGTTCATCATACTTTGTAACTGTGTAAAATGGTTTCAATCAAATGAAGCTTTTAATTTGAACAGAAAGCTGGTAACAAGAAGGACCTTTAAAGTTTTTTTTTCAAGACTGAATTATAATTTAACTGTTAAATAATTTCTCTCAGTTAAAAAAATAATAATAATAGCCTCAGTAATTTGCATAGTAGACTAAAAAGCAGAAATGTATACTTTAAGCCATGTTATGTTTGAAGAAGGCCAGTTTTTATTATGATTTTCCATAACACCACTATCTCTTTCATGAGATGGAGTTTTCCCTTCTTCACCATTGGAAACTTCATGTGAAGTGTAATGTTGATAGGAGAAAAAGTCAGCAGTTCCTAAAAATAATAAACACATTTAAAAATATATTATCTTGATTATACGATGTTATATAGATAATCTTATAGGATAAAGTGACCTAATATGAGACACTTTCTTAATGGAAGACGCCCTAATAAAATAAAAAAATAGGAGAAATTTCTCTGATAAATAAATCTCTCTCGTCTGATAAAGGTTGATACAGTACGGCAGAGGACGATATCTTTTTCGAATTATATTAACTTGAAGCCTCCCCAAATTGAGGGGTCAATGGTCTAAATTTCCGGAGGGGGGGGGGGGTCATAGATAAAACCATTGGCAGTTACAGACTTTGCGGGGCCCTGAAAGGTAAGATATAGCGGGGCTTTGGGCCAGTAGCAGATCCAGAGGAGGAACCCTGGAGTGCCCGAGAGGCGAGGACACTCATAATATATTACTATTTCTATATAAAATGGGCTATATTTAGTCATTTTTCAAGTCCACTAATTGAAAATGAATTGTATTTTAACATTTAAAGTAATTTACAACGTGTGTACATTATGTACGAACATGTATTTTAAATTAGGGCCTTCATTACTCATGGAATGTTAAAAAAAAAAGTGCGTCCCCCTCAGAAAATTTCTGGATCCACCACTGCCTTGGGCGATAGGACATGACGGCGCCTCTTTACTGAGGGGGGGGGGTCTGGGGGTTTGGAATACCACTAGGGTAGGAAATTTTTTCAAATTTCTCAATTTCTATATTTATTAATATACTTATTTACAGTGTCACTGTGGTTGGGTGGAGGGATGGCCCAGTGGACATACACGTTAGGAAAAAGCGTTGCCCATGGCAACATAGGACTGGGAACCGGAAGATAGCAAGTTCAAAAACCCGAAGCAAGGGAAATTTTAATAATACTTGGCTCAATCCCCCACCCTTTTCCTTGGCCCGGAGATGCCTGTATAGCCTAAAAGGCGAGGAACAAAAAAAGTGTCATTGTGCTTAAAGACTATAGAATTTCGGTAAGAACAGATCATGGATGCAGGCCCCCAGGACGGTTAGCCCTTACCTGGAACCGCCACTGATTAATACTACTATGTTAAATAAGTCGAATTTAAACTGAATGTACAGATACTAATGAATAAAAGAGGTCGTTTTTGGTCTAGAAGGCATGTATTGGTTTCCCATAAAAATAATGACTTAAGTTCTTTTTGGCAAACATCTGTTACTAAGAACATAAATTTCTAAATATTTTAATTTATTTATAGCTAGAAAAGTCGATCACATGCCGATTGAAATGGATTTTAATTTAATTTTATTATTTTTGTAAAAATGATCCTTTGTCGTGGAGGACAATGCAGGGTAAGAAAATAGTTGGCTAATATTATGAGATGCTATATCGTCAAGGAAGTGATAATCAGAGATAGCTTTGGCGAATTTTCGGGGTGGCAGACTAGGTGCGTGCCTTTATTGGAAACGTTAGATGGGCGGTAAAAGTTGAGTGAATCTATTTTTAGAATCAAAAGACTTCGTCCCTAAAACACTGAAAAAAATAACAGCCGAATTTATGGATCACAGAAGAACTAAGGTTAGTTAAATAAGAAACGAAAACTTTATTTGTCAAATATGGCTCACTGGTACGATAAGTGAAATACAATGTTTGTAGGATCGTCAAGATTAGGTATGCAATGTAGATAAAAAATTAATATTGTTAATCACAATTTGAACGCTTTTCATAACGACATTTTGAGTTTTTTTCTAATTTTTTAAGCCGTGCTGTTGTATTAATAAGATCGATCACTTGTTACTTGATACTAAGTCATTATAAAAAAAAAAAAGAAGACTAAATTGATGTGAAATTTTTTTTTTTTTTTTTTTTTTTTTTTTATTAACATAAAAGAATACATTCCAAACCTCTAATGAGAGCAACTTCTTCACTAGTGAACAATGGCAACCTTGACTTGCTCCTTCCTTCTGCCTTACTGTTCATATCCACTCTCTTTCTCATGACTTCAGGGTAATCGCCATCTTTGGAGAATATTGGGTGAGCGAACCATCCAATCTGGAAATAGAGGGAAATTTCAACGATTTGAAGGCTAGATTTGAAGTTTAGACGACCCTAAGAAAGATTCGTCCACCTTCCCTCATTTCATTGGAGGGATTTTCCACAAGAAAATAAACTAATAACCATGTCGTTGAATCAAGTATATGAATTTATTATAGGGCGAGAATTACCCAGGTGGTCGAAAAATAAATAAATAAGTACATGAATTATTTTATATCCACCATTTCAACCACTTGTAATAAATGGTATGTACTACAGAGTTGCGCAAAACTTTGAAAACCGGTAAAAATGTTTGAAAATGTAGAAATTTAGATGAAATTCGTCCAAAAATTTAAGTTATTGTTCTCCAATGAAAACTAAGCTATGTACCGAATTTTAGCTCCTCATAGTAAAGGGGCCGTTGGATGTCAAAACAATAAACTACAAGAAACGCCTTCTATGGATTCTAAAACAGTTATTAAATGCATCCTAAATCTCTCATATGACTTGCATTAGTTTATTTTTCAGGGAAAATGCTACTGAAAATAACTACCGTAGATTTTTCATTGGCTATAAACTTCTAGAATCACAAAGAAATCTTCAGTTTTTGTTGCATGCTGCATCAAAATTAATCAACCTTTGAAAACAATTTTATAATGAATAGAATATTTCATGTCACTTATATATCCTAGGTTTACAATCAACAGACATTGTTGACTACCGAAAATTGCATATCACGCTCCGCAGCTTCCTTGTCCTCTTCTGAATCAGATGACGGAAACGAATACAATCCAGATATTCCAATCGAAACCATACCTGCCAACAGTGCATATATTAGTGACAAGTAAAATAATTTAAAAATAATTAATGACGATAATAACCAGAACCTTTTTGACGTGTTCGAAACATTTGGTCGTAGAGGCGGTAAGCCTTGGCATGGGCTAAGAGCATATGATGCCCGGCTAGGTAGTTGCCGACTCCGTGCAAGTTAAGCATCGGGGCGAAACTGACATCCCCGTAGCCTCTGCTAATTTCCAAAGGCTCGTTGATGGTCGTCCAATACTTCACCTAGAATATGCATGTAGCCATTGCATAAACAAAATATTAACCCTTCTACCTAAATAGTAGATATACTGTATATCTGTGTAGATATACTATATATCATACCTGATCTCCATAATTTTCGAATAAAAGTTTAGCGTAATCTACAAAATGATCAACTATAAGAGGATTTAACCAGCCGCCCATATCCTGTAGCTTTTGGGGGAGATCCCAATGGTACATGGTAATCTAGGGAATGCAGACAACCAAATGATTTGAGAGATTTTATTTGTACATTATTTAAACAATAAAAGTATTACGATTGGTTGGATCCCATTCGCCAGAAGTTCATCAATGAAACTTTTATAATGATTTATTCCTTCTAGGTTTATGTCATGCCCTTCTCCACTGGGAAGGATTCGTGCCCAACTTATTGAGAATCGATAGAAATCGAACTAAAACAAAATGATACCAATAATTAATTTAAACTTGGAATTAAATCTTTACATATTAACATTTAAAGAAAAAAACAATCTTACTCCAATGTCTTTAATTATTTTTATGTCGTCTCGGTACATAAAGTAGGAATTACAGCTGATATCCCCATTAGTTTTGTCGTCAACAACCTCAGGAAGCGTGTGAAGAAGTCTGTCCCAAATATTTTCTCCTTTTCCTTGATATACAACATCATTAAACACTTTCATTAGACACAATGGTTACCAATTACGATTATATATAAATTATAAATTGATTTACAGACAATGTTATGCATGCAATTGTGAATTTGGCCGTTGAGTTCATTTATAAAACATAGTAGTTTGTTGGGCAGGATAGGTGAACTGGGTGGGAGAAAACTAATATATGACCAACTTTACAATTGTTAAAATAAAATGCATTTTCCATATCGAAGCTATCGAGTTTCAGGAACTTTTTTTAATGATAAAAAATAACGATTACCTAAAATTATAAGTATACCTTAAATTTTCAACTTTCCATAAAATTAAAAAACCAGACTCTCTTAGTCTGAAGTTTAATTTCTTATGGTCACATGTTTTATTCGCTTCCCAGTTCTGGCATAAGAGGAGCTATTCTAAAGGCAAAAAGACAACAAATTATACCTAGTTGCCATGTTTAACAATACGAGTATACTGGCATCCTTACCCTCACAGTGGGATAAACAATGGAAGGCAACCCCCCCCCCCTCCGAGCATTATTTATATTAAGCAGCTTAATCTAAATTATTTTAGCAAATGATGAGATACGGAACATTGTTACAGGTCCACGATCCCTATAAAGTTGTACTCCCAACCGTTAAAAGAAGCTGCTGTTGTGAACTCCATACAGGCTCGATCACCTTGTCATTAGCTCAGATATTATTATCGACTTTGTGTCTTTCAGCACACATATATGCACTCACCAAGTACCAAGAGTATTACACGAGTGGGAAGGAATGTAAAGAAGAAATATATGAAACTTATTGTTACGTTGTCAGAGAAGTATGGATGAACATAATGGCCGTTATTTTATTTGTAATAGTCATAGGATCAGATATATTAGTACTCATATCTGTGAAGCGAACGAAGAGAAGAATTCTGAAACTGTCTATATCTATGCAACTCGTAGCTCTGTTGATTTTATCACCAATAATTTACGTATTCAATCTTATAGAACTAACTTTGAGAAAAAATAAAATCTTTATAATCCAAGAGACTGCGATCGATTTAATAACGTCGGTTTTACACATTTACATAATAATTGTATTAAACAGTATTTATGAAATCATGTTGAAAAATGAAAGAAGGAAAAGTGACAGAAAGAAACATGAAAAAAAGCAAAATGAAGAAGATAAAAAGCGAACTGATGCCACTTAAGAAAAAATATCGTAATTCATTGTCTGTTAAGAAATTAGTAAGAGCTTTGAACTGCCATTTTAATTTTTCAGTTTAATAAGTTCAGTAACAATTTCTTTCGAGTAAGCAAGTAAGGTAGATTACGAAAGATCTCTGGAAAATACGAGGTCACAGTGGTTATAGTATTCTGGCTTCACATTATTATACTAAGAATCGATAGCAAATATTCAAGAAACAAGCAAAAAATTATCCAAAAAAAAAATATCAAATCAACAAAATGTACGGTCATTAATGTAACACTACAACCAAATGTATTAAAAAAAATTACTAGGCGAACCGTCACAAATATGAAGAGTGCTTATGACAACAAACAAATGTACTGAGTTTATTGATTGAGATCGAAGTGCTACAAAATATAAAAATATGTAGCAGATGGTTGAGGAGGATTTGACAATTTTAGGCACTTAATAAACTTATTAACTGAAATTTGAAGTTTTATTGCGCACGTGAAGCAATTAATCGTATAGTCTGATTAATATCAGTTATTGAAGAAAATTCTCGTAGCGTCTAAGTATTCGTTTTAGAAGATCAAAATGCCGTTGGAGGGAGTCAACTGTGATGCAATGGCTAGCATAACAGTTTACAATACCAAAAGTCGCGGGTTTGATTCCAAAAGGTATCTTTAGTTTTGTTTAAAGGGAGTAAAAAGTTCTTTGAATAAAATGTAAAATTGAGGGCCCGAGCCTATGCGATGCCAGGTACTCGTTAAAGATCTCTTTCTTAATTATACTTGGATAGGCACATGGACTCCCACTGTAGCATCGTCCGATTAGCTTTAGTAGCATAAAGGGGATTAAATAAAATGACAAACAATGCCGTCCTAATGTCAAATGCCCCCGAGACTTATCGGGAACATGTCAGGAAATGGGTTAAGAAACAAATAGATTGGAGTAAGGATGAACTCTTAATAAGAGAAGTAGATTTAAAATTATACTGATAAAAATTAACCAATATAAATATTAATTCATATCTAATATTAGGCATATCACTGATCTAGTTATATAATTTTAAAATTAAAAAAAAAATAATTCTCATACTATTTGTCAATATCTTCTGATTTAATAAAACAATGGCTGCTCAAAAAAAAGTTAGGCATTGGTTTTGCGTTTTGTTTTAGCATAAGGCAATTAAGTTTGATGTATTGTAAGGATCATACGAGCGAAATATGAATTGCCTGGGTATGTTTTAGGAGGGGGGAAATGTAGCATAGAGGATTTAATGCAATACAATTGCATTGCTTTAATGGACCATTTATAAAGGTGTTCTATGACTCAGTTCCTATATAAACTTCAATATAGTTGTGCCTTAATGTGTACCTTCTTATAAAAATAGTTGAAAATTGCAATATTAATAATTATAATAACCTGTTGTGACTTTAGATTAAATAAAAAAAGTAACAGTCCCTATTCGATTCATTTAATTTTCATAAACATCATAGGAATTTAAAACAGAAAAAAATATTACAAATCAACACTGCTTCATTGATAGTATTTAAATATAAAACATATAACTTAAACAAATTTGACAAAACAGGCTGCTGATTACCGCTCTGATAACCGAAATAACCGCCCCCACTACCTCATTTTCCATCTGCAACACCGGGTCTTTGGAAACACGGCCAGTTCGATGTCAGCTTGTGAAAGTGTTCTGTTTTTCATGCATTTCAAACCTTTCTGTGGGTTTTCCTTTCAGAATAAGTTGTGCTTGTGTAATTATAAGATTAAAATTTGCGATAATTTAAACGGCATTAGGTGGAATGAGGTTAGTTCAGCTAATTCAGTTTATTTGTTAGAAGATCCTGGATGGATGGAAACTCCACTGCCCATCGTAGTTTTGATATAAAATGTAAATAAAATTAAGAAGACTCCACAAGAGATTGCTCACGTAATACAAGTAAGTTTTCACTACTCCGTTCACACTAAATTATTAATGTTTATTTGTTTTGAGGAATTAAGGGATCTTGAGGGTTCACAAAAAGTTCTTAAAAAGATAGGCAGGGATTTGAAAGACCAAAAGGTATTAATGGGTAACATCATTAATATTGTGACACACATACGAAAAAAAATAAATCGCGAAACAGCATTTTAAGGGCGCATAGATGGATAAAATTCCGGGTCAACAGGTTTCTCATTCTTCCTTCCGGCTGATGTTAATATCAAAAGGTTTTTTTAGTAAGGTTAGGAGATTATATCTTTATTCTTGTTATTTCACTGGATGTAAATGGGAAACAAGTATATCAAAGTGTCAGTTTAATAATAATAAAAAAATCATTGGTTCTATTTTAAAAATTATGCCTGATGGATAGCAGAGCTTATATTTGATTCCTTATGAATCAAAATATAATTTTTTTTTTTTTATGTTTTAGAAGTAATAACATTGGTACCAATGATTTATTGCATGTTTTATTATATGATGAAATAAGGTTGTGATTATTTAATAGAATGAATACAGGTATAGACAATAATGAGCAATTATTTCAAAACTTTCACGATGAAAAAAAAATTTTTTTGCATTATAAAATTTTTGATAAAAAAAAATAATATATTTTTATATAAAAAAATATATAAAATATATATAAGTCCTTTCCAAGGAAAGGTTGAACTTGGAGTTAGTCATTCTGTCAAATGAAATTTTCAATTTTTTTTTTTCAAATTTTTGTCTCTCATGCCTTTCAAGAAACCGACACAGATTACTTCATATTTCAATCAGAAATCTATTATGGTACTAAAGTTTTTAAACTAAAATATAACTGTTGAAGATTATCTTGTACCACAAATTTTTTACCTCAGTAAACTGCATTAAATAATTTAAGCATCAAATAGAGCTACCGATATTTGAGCATCTCCGGCAGCTTCCCCCTCGAACATTCCACCTACCGGAAGCTCCGATTCTAATAAATCTCCTTAACATCAGTTAACATATTATATTAAATCAATACCAAGATAATGATCACAGAATTGATTTTATAGGCTCGCGGGCAAAGCCGCGATGGGGAATGCTAGTACAAACATAAACTCCATGGCGTCTGATTTTATAAATTTCTGTTTATGTTATTATGAAAACTTTATTTAGTTGATTAGCAAACAAATAATTTCTGTTAAAAATGTATGTTCCAAAAACACCTTAAAGCACGTTGACAACTATCGCATGCGCAGTACGTCTTTTTATCTATGGCCTGATAGTACATGGGAACCTAATATAAAAGTAGAAATTACGAATTATTATATTTTACGAACTTATAAGCTGAATATTATTATCTCTGAATTTCTCAGCTTGCCAACGATATATTATACAAATACATTACTGCACTCAGAAACGTAAATTAAAATTTTAATCTTGAGTAAACATTTTTTTTATCTTGTATATGTTTATCGATTATTTTCATATTTATCCATTTCTTATTACTAGGCATAATAAGAGACAGTCAATTTCTCCAAATAAACAAAATCAAAGGAATTTTATAGTATATATATATATATATATATATATATATATATATATTTTTTTTTTTTTTTTTTTTACTGCACATTTTGGAATTTTTACTCAGTTTCCATTAAATTAAATTTAATATTGAATACACGTCGTGTGTTGATCGATTAGCTTTCTTATGTGAAAGTTAATTTGTTCAGGAATCCATTTGGTTTTGTTTATTTTCATATTGAATTAATTTCAGGTATATAAAATAATGACTTTTCTGATGGAAAAATTAGTTATTTAAACGTAATTCCGTGTAATTTAATAAGAATAGCAGAAACAAATAACCATTACAAACCGAATGAATTAACGATAAACTTTGAATGAGCCGTAGACCTGACTGTCTGTGCTGAACAAATTTTTACTTTCACTTACCTATATATGAAATATATAGTAAGTGGAAGTATTGCGATCGTGAAAAAATTCGACTTCCGGTTTTCAACGGAAATACACGTTTTGGGGTCCCCTGAGTCGAAATGACCAAGTCCCGCGAAATGGTCTGTGTGTGTGTGTGTGTCTGTGTGTGTGTGTGTGTGTGTGTGTGTGTGTGAACAGACTAGCTCAAAAACTATAAACCGTGCGAGCCTGAAATTGGGTATTTAGTGTAGGTATATGCCCGCGATGTGACAGCATAAATTTCATCAAAATTACTTAAAGGGAGGGGGTACTTTACTTAATAACGTTTGAGGTTTTTTTCGATTTTCTCAAAAACGGCTCTAACGATTTTGATTAAACTGAGTATTTCATCTATTTATATGCCCGAGATATGACTGTAAAAATTTCATCAAAATTGATTAACCGGAGGGGGGACTTTACTTAATAAATTTTGTAACATTTTCACGTGTTTTTTTTATTTACTCTAAATCGGCTTTAACGATTTTGATCAAACTGGGTATTTGATGGGTTTATATGCCCGAGATATGACTGTAAAAATTTCATCAAAATTGATTAACCGGAGGGGGGACTTTACTTAGTAAATTTTGTAACATTTTCACGTGTTTTTTTGATTTTCTCAAAAACGGCTCTAACGATTTTGATTAAACTTAGTATTTGATCTATTTATATGCCCGAGATATGTCTAAAAATTTCATCAAAATTGATCAACCGCAGGGGGCACTTTACTTAATAAATTTTGTATCACTTTTACGTGTTTTTTTTATTTACTCAAAAACGGCTTTCACGATTGTGACCAAACTGGGTATTTGATGTATGTATATGCCAAATATGTGATAGCCAACATTTCATCAAATTTGATCAACCGAAGGGGGGACTTTACTTAATAAATTTTGTATAATTTTCACGTGTTTTTTTATTTACTCAAAAACGGCTTCTACGATTTTGAACAGACTGGGTATTTGATGTATGTATATGCCAAAGATGTGATAGCCAACATTTCATCAAAATTGGTCCAACGGAGCAGGCACTTTATTTCATAACTTTTTTCCAATTTTTACCTTTTTTTCGATTATCTCAAAAACGGCTTTAACGATTAATAAAAATAAGATATGAATGTAAAAAATGTGTGACTTTGGGTTATGATATTTAACAAAACACGTCAATTTCTTATCTAAGTAAGTTGGTAAGTGAAAGTTGTGTGTTGCGCGCACGCACCAGATTTTTTTCATTCTTAACCCGTCCGTCATGCACAAATATGCTACTTACACATTGCGAGAGTGAGAAAATTCCAGCCTTTAAATCTTCAATATCACGAAGGTTGTTCGAGGGTGGTGTTCGAAGGTAAAGTTCGTACGGTGTAAAGGCACCTTAAGATAAAAAACGAAACCCTCCTTCATGGAGGGGAATATAGAATATAATGTGTATATGTGTGTGTGTGTGTGTGTGTGTGTGTGTTTGTGTTTGTGTTGGTGTTTGTGTGTGTGCGTGCGTGCGTGCGTGCGTGCGTGCGTGTGTGTGTGTGTGTATCGTAAAGAGGAACGAAATCGTTGGTATAAAGTGCCCTATCCGTTCCCTCAATTTTTACTCTGCTGTTACATGCCTTTTTTTTTCTCTCTTTTCTTTTTTATCCTTATTATTTTATTTTCTCATTTTTGGTTATTTTAGTTCTAATGAAATTGTTATTATGATTTTAAATTATTTACAACCCAAACTTGGGCAATGTGCCTGTTGGTGGAATTTTATATAAAAATAAATACCTACCTCAAATACCTAATAAGTTTCGTAAGACGATTTGTGGTTTTTGTGCAAGTCTCTACAGACTGGCCATCTTGCTGCAAGGCGAATAGAGAGATTATTATATTATAATGATAATATAATTTTAACAATAAAAGGGTGTAAATAAAATATTTTAAAGGTTACTGAAAAAACAACCGGTTAAACCAGTTTTTTAAACAACATAAACGGCTTTGTTGTTAATAACAGGCCGTTTTTTCACATCCCTCCTAAGCGCCCCATTTCCTATCAATAAAATTTCCGATTCGTACCTATTAGATATCTTGAAATGAAAAAAGATGAATTGAAAACAGATTTTTAAAAATTATGAATACTATAATCAAGGTGGACAGAAAAATGAAATAAAATATTCCATATTATCTTTTAATTGCCAGGAGAGTTATTTTTTTAAAAAAAAATGTTAGTTACCTATATCTTCTGATATATGTTATATAAACAGTTAAATAAATAATATAAACTGACGAAAACAAAACATTAGAAATAAAGTATTAAAGGTTTATTATGATTGTCACGGTTCAGTTTACCCTCATTAGCATCATAAAACCTGCTAGTAAACAGCAGACTCCTCTGCATAAAAGAAGCCATGTTGAAGGCTATAGGTAAGTTTTATATTATTGTATCCTGATGCTATATATTTTTAAATTGCATTTATTAATATTTAAATCCTTATCAAAACATAATACATCCACTAAATTTTGTCAAAGAAAAAAAAATGATATGCACAGATTTGGTGACAAAATACCCAGGTAGCATTCTAATTCGATTTTTTTTCAAATATTTTTTTATTTATAAAAAAAAAAACAATAAAAAAAACGAATAGCTTGAAATCACGTCAATACGGGATCGAAAAATATAAATAAATAAATAGAAGGAGCTTAAAAAGAAATTGTAATCATTATCGTTCTAATACAAAAAAAAAAAAAAATAATAATATACTGACACCGCCTCTGCCAGAAAAACTAGATTCGTAACGAATTAGAGACGGACCATTCTCCTCTAATTATTTAATTTAAGAGAATTTACTGACCACTACCTAATTGTAAAGCCAAACACAATAACAGTTATCAACTGTTATTTTATTTCCCTGCTAACCTTTAATTTTAGGGACCCGTCCATTTTAATTTTAAAATCCATATTTGAGCTCAATTAAATGCTGGCTTGAGTTGTATACACTAAAGTATACACTGCTTGATTGCTGTATCTGCTTTCTCCAATTGCTAAAATGTTTTCAGGGTTCTTAATCGTCACTATCACGGTCTTGAATAGAGATATTATAGGAAATTGGAAGAAATTTCGCGGAAAAAAAAATATTGAAAAGCGCGATTTTGCACTGACCTAAGTAATGTTATTTTGTACCTACGTTGTTTTCGATTTTCTCAAAAATAGCTTTAACGATTTCGATTAAACTCGTCTTGTTTAATGAGAATCAATTATTCTTTAATATCAGGTAAGCTGTATCATTATTAAAATGTTCTGAGGGGGCTTAAATGGGGAAAGGGCCTTTTTTGTTTTCCTATAAAGAACCTTTGTTTTTGTTTATATGGAGAAATTATGCCTCTCGTTACGCCTAAAAATAATAAATAACCAAACATGAAATATGAAAAAAATCAAGTAAACATATATAGGAGAAAAAAAAAAAAAATCCGTCAACTCATATAACACGTTGAACGCAGTACGCCTTTAATGACAGACCATTGTTTATAATTAATGATTTTCTGTTCGTTTAATGGAAATTGCTTGTTTCATGTTAACTATATGAAGTTTTCAAAAACTACATAGAGAATTATAAAATCAGAGGACTTGGAGTATTAAGCTTGCATCGCCGAATTATCACAAGTAAAAACTTTTATTTGATAATAAAAAAAAAATATTGTACTTTAAAGAGCGAATACAGTTGCCCTCCCGTGCCCCTCCCTGCGGACGCCCATGGTTACATCCACAAATGTTCTGTGGGCCCAACTTTCGCTCCTCCATTCATTTCTATGTATCACAAATTGTCACCTCACCTCACGTCAGGGCAGGGCCTAAGAATTTGTGCCTAATATAGCAAAAAGTGTGTAATATAAGTGCTAAAATAAAAATACCAATAAATAGCAGATAACAGGTGACAACGTCATACAAACAAAATCTAGTCCAAAAGCTTCGAAATACCTTTATTTATTTTTTGATCCTCCCCTTCCTCACCGATTAGACTATATGGGGTTTACCGGGCAGTAGTGAGTACTCCCCCTATAGTCCGGGCCAAGGGGGGGGGGGGTCACAGGGATCATGGACCCCTTTCCAAATATTTTGTATTTTATATTATATATATATATATATATATATATATATATATATATATATATTATATTATTTTTAAGCAAATAATACAACTAGCTGGTTACTATGCCCTAAACATAACTCTTTTGGTTGTTTAGAACTCAGTCCTTCTTAATTTATTAGATATTCATCCTCAGAATCACGTTAAAGCGACTAGTGTGGTTTGAATATAATGAATAATGACGGAGACATATTTTAAGAAGACATGGCAAGTCTTCTTTCTTGGCCTCATTAAGATTCAAGGTTTCGAAAGAAACGTTAAAATGATATTTTGGTTGGGGAAAAGCTCATTTTTGAGGAAATTCTAAAAATACACATACATGTATAAATTATTCCCGAGACAGTTTATAGTTTCCTCCTTTACAAAAGTATAATCAAAGGTCCATAAAAGAGGTAGAGGTAAATTAAATTTACTTTATATTTAAGGTACAAGTTCGTTAATTAATTAAGTAATTGTCCAAACTCCGTTAATTAATTAATTTCCATGCTAAAATAAAACACTATTTTATTTTAAGCATTAGCGGATCCAAGTGGGTGGGGGCGTGGGGGCTGCAGCCCCTGCCTTTGAAAATTTTTTTGTCATTTAAAGATAGAATTTGACTTTCCTTAATGTAAGGAAGCAAGTTAAAGAACAAATAATGTGCAGAACAAGTAGAATTTTAGTTGTGGGAAAGGAAAATAAAGGTAAAAAAGCTGATTGGCAGATCCAAATGGAGGGCCGTGGGGCTGCAGCCCCCCTTTACGATCCGCCCATGATTTTAAGAGCTTTTTGTTTAATACCTTATTATCATTATTACTACAAAGAATGAATTCCTCCACTTCTAGTTTAAAAAACTACATTGGGCATAAATAAAAAGGCAACGATAGAAAAAATAAAATAGTACATGCATATTAATATAAACCAACTAATATAAGCGTGTGTTTGACTTTTTCGGCAATTTAGCGATAAATGGATTCATTGCGTAACAGTTTTGGCCTTGACTAGGAGCGAATTTGAATTAGGTATCAGAAATTATGATGGTAGCTGAATTAGATTGATCGTCTTTTTAAGGCTAACTTTCAAGCTAGAAGTTAATAACTGATTTAAATTAGTTGCTTTTTAGAGTGATACCTCCTACGTCCCAAGCTCCTTCAATTTGGTAAGATGAAGTAGCTACGCCGATTAAAAATCCTACAGGAAATTGATTCATGGCAGTCACTGAAGCAATGCACACCCTACTACATATTCCCCTCCACTCATTCTGTAACCAAAGCTTTTATCTTTTGGCGCAAAATTGCAATTATTATAGCGCTTTTATCAAGATTGTCAACTAATTCAAATAAGCGAATCTAGTATTAATAGACGTTTACAAAAAGTGAAATGTCACCTCTTTTTTTGTTGTTAATTATTTGATTTTCTGTCTTAGTACTACAGATTGATCAACAATTTAACACGGCTTTATCAGCAGAAAAATAATTTTTTTTTTTAAATTTTGGAAACATTTGAAAATTTTGTGTTCCATATTTAGTTCAAATTCGGACCATACACTTAACCCACCCAATTCAATGTAAATAGATTGGAGGTTTCATTTAGGTTTCTTAGTTTAATTACAAATCCTTATCTGGTTATAATTTCAATTATGTTTTTAAAGTGGTTTTAGTTGGTGTAAAGCATTTAAAGTTAGATCATGTAAATTAAATTTTAAATAGATTTTTGTTATCAAAGATGGGGTCTGTAGATTTATTACCTTTAGTTCAAAGTGGTTTTACAGGTGAAACTGTTCTTGCTGTATCCTTTCTCTAGTAAAACCTCTATTTTTTTCTGTTTTATTTAAAGTAAATCAATTATTATTATTATTTTTTACAATTTGTTGATTAATAAGAGCAGTACTTACTCAGTTTTCCATTCCTTAATATGGTGCTAGTGCTTAGAAGTAAGCAAAATGCAAGGATGGGTTCGGACTACCAGATATCTGGCTATAATTTCAAAAAGTGGCTCAAGTGCATTCTTCGTCCTTACATCAACAAGAGTACCCCCCATATCTCCTGCTGATGTTTCAGTTGAAGGCATTGTTCCAATTGATAGCAATTTCAAATTTGAGCTAGGTAATGTTTTTATAATTTCTTTATTTGGATTTATTATAATTTATGGTGGATTGAGTGTTGGCTACTTATGCTAAACATACCATATTCAAATCCTGGATTTTTCCTTTCATCCTGATAATCTGTATAGAAAAAGTCTGCTGAACCCTCAGAAGACTTTTTCTGGGTCCACCTATTTCCATACTATAAAAATTTCTTTTAAGATTGTTCTAAGTTAGATGCCAAGGCACCTGACTTGACAACTGATTAATTTACTACTTTCACTTACCAAATATTAAATATTTAGAAAAGGAAAGTATTACAATCTTGAGTATTTTTTTAAAATGCAATCTTGTTGGAGTTAGTATCCTTGTTCTGTCACCATGATTTCATTCTGGTTAGAAAAAAATTATTTCTGCTTATCGTGACAAAATTATAGTTATTTAATTTTCAAAATTAATTTTATTTAATTTACAAATTACTGCTTATTTAATCAATTTTTCAGGATAAACCTTAGGCTCCTGGGTTATATAAACGAAATTCGATCGATAAAAGAAAAAGTGACAGGATAACCGAGTGTGTTAGAGCGTGACCCGCTTTAACATCCTCAAGCCTGCTAGTGGTGGTTCAAGTCCGCCCTAGGCGGCTTGACTTTTATTTCTGTGGCAGATCCACCAAATAAATCTTGACCTTCCCACCATGGATAGCATAGTTAGGTTATACCTGAAGAGTAAATTGTTAATTTTTTTTATGTTTTAGATACTGAAACACAGCATGAGGATGGACATGATCTATATTTGAGTGTGACTTCAAACAAATCCAAATTACTTTTTGAAATGATGCCTAGTTCAAAATCCAATGCATTTGTTGGTGAGCTGTACAAAGCTGTTGACAGTAAGTTGGACAAAATTTAATAGTAGATGTGTTTAATTAATTTAAAATTTTAGATTATTAAGTGTTGCCTTCGGGATTAGTAAACAAGTGATGTCTTAGTTTGTGTAAGCAACTCCTAATCCTGAAACGTTATAATTTTAAAAAGTAATAATTATTTTTAATATTAATACAATTTTTGAATGCCCCAACATTGAATTGTAGGAATTTAGACTTCTTTCGCAACTCACCAGACAGACAGACATGGGCAGTTAAATTTTCATCACCTAGTGACAAATTTATGGTTCAGAACAGACACTTGATGTGTGTAGAATATTAATAATAACCATGCTGTTGTATATTGATTCAAATTTATAACTTTAATATTTTCCTTTTAAAATATGGTTGTTGTGTTTTGCTTGGTTTCACAAAACTTCACTTTTTTGTTTGACATTGATTAAAATTCTGGAAATGTTTTACACTCTAAATTATTGACATTCAATCATTTATCATTAGTTGCATAGTTGTTGAAATATAGAGAATGATATGTTTTATATAAATATTCCTCCTAGAACGTTAAAGTATCCTTCTGATTTAAAGAAGTATTTTCATAAATGAAAAGATACTGGGGAATATCAGTATATACAGGAAGGACTTAGAGATAAGAGGAATGTCCTTTTGGGTTAATGTTTAGTTGATATTATCTTCTTCTGTGTAATTGATATTAAATTTCTTATTTTGAAATGAAATTGTAGATCCAAATTCCTTATAAGCACCTCAACTTAAGTAAAAGTAATTAATTATCATTTATTGATTACTAAATTAGCTATGATAATATAAGATTTCTTAATATATCATCTGGAGCTTTTTTTAAATTAATTTGCTCCGCCATTCCTCCCTTCTCCTTCAAAGATGCTTAAGGATTATAAAAACTGATTAAAACTGAAAGGGTTTATTTATTTGATTATTTTTTAGATTATTTACAAGATCATGTTTTAGGGAAATTGGGTTTATTTGTTTGTTAATGAGTTATTTTCGAGTAGTTTACTTTCTAAATTTATTCTCATGTATTATAAAATTATTATTATTAAAATTACTGGAAAGGCTATATATTGTCGGATGAAAGGTAAACTAACGAATCTACCAAACCTCAGCTCATGAGAGCCAAAAAAACAGTTTATTACCTTTGTTATCATTTGGAGCTTGCCTTTGTGATTTTAGATATTATTTTAAATGATTTTGGTAAGGAATACATTGGCAACAGTCGTAATATATGTGAGGTTTTTGGACCGCCTCAAAGATTAGCTGTTATATAAAAAATATACTTTGTCGCAAAAATTAAATCATTTTTAACTAGAAAGGAATAAAGATTGAATTGTGAAAGTTTGACAGTTTTTAAAAAATGCAGTCTATGTTCTAAATATCTCAAAAACCAGATTTTTTCAGATTTATTCGATTATCTTACATCTGAAAATATACTTTTGTGGTTGTGGATTATTTATACTGTAATATACTGTTCAATTTTATAATTTTATTTTATCATTTTCAGATGTAGTAAAGAAATCAGGACCACTAGAATACAACTGGCTCAATAGGTACCCTCCTGTAATAAGGCATGACTGTAGCGACAATGGTTTAAAAGAAGAAGTTCATGATTCGGTGAGTTGTTTGAGTCATTGAAAACTTTTTAATTTCGCATTGTTAAGACCTATCATAAGCTTGCTTGAATTTATATGTGTATATTTTTTTTTTTTTTTTATTAACTATTTAATTTTTATGGGAATCATGCAACAAAATATGAAATAACTTTTTAACAATTTTAACGATATGCTGTCAAAATTAAAGGTCTTTCTATCTACTTATATAACAATTAGTAAAGACATGTTTGTGTACCAATAGTATAGCATACTTTTATATGTGAATGATTCAAATTTTATAATTTTATTTGATTGTAAAATCCTGCAAATTTGCAATTTGTGACTTAAAATTATGTTTTGAAGTCCTGAATTAGTTAGTTTTTGCTCATAATAAGGTGAAACCTAATTTTGTTTCTAAAATTCTTCTAACTTAGTTTGTAAAATTAAGTTTAAACATTAAAGAATAACATTCACCTTTTATTTTTTTTACCCATAAAATCTGCTTTAAATATGCGGAGATATCACTGCTTAAACTTTAATCAGGTTATTCTATTTTTTATCAGGCTATATCATCTAAGCAGTGCTCCCCCACAAATATGTTTAGAAGCACACACTTCTTCACCCCTTCTTTCCCAGAGGAAATATAAATTCTTTTTTACTTTCACTTACCTATATATGAAATATATAGTAAGTGGAAGTATTGCGATCGTGAAAAATTTCGACTTCCGGTTTTCAACGGAAATACACGTTTTGGGGTCCCCTCAGTCGAAATGACCAAGTCCCGCGAAATGGTCTGTGTGTGTGTGTGCGTGCGTGCGTGCGTGCGTGCGTGCGTGTGTGTGTGTGTGAACAGACTAGCTCAAAAACTATAAACCGTGCGAATCTGAAATTGGGTATTTAGTGTATGTATATGCCCGCAATGTGACAGCAAAAATTTCATCAAAATTGCTCAGAGGGAGGGGGTACTTTATTTAATAACTTTTAAAGTTTTTTTTCGATTTTATCAAAAACGGCTCTAACGATTTTGATTAAACTGAGTATTTGATCTATATATATGCCCGAGATATGACAGTAAAAATTTCATCAAAATTGATCAACTGGAGGGGGGACTTTACTGAATAAATTTTGTATCATTTTAACGTGTTTTTTTATTTACTCAAAAAAGGTTTTCACGATTTTGATCAAATTGGGTATTTGATGTATGTATATGCCGAAGATGTGATAGCCAACATTTCATCAAAATTGATCAACCGGAGGGGGGACTTTACTTAATAAATTTTGTATAATTTTCACGTGTTTTTTTTATTTACTCAAAAAAGGTTTTCACGATTTTGATCAAACTGGGTATTTGATGTATGTATATGCCGAAGATGTGATAGCCAACATTTCATCAAAATTGACCAACCGGAGGGGGGACTTTACTTAATAAATTTTGTACAATTTTCACGTGTTTTTTTTATTTACTCAAAAAAGGTTTTTACGATTTTGATCAAACTGGGTATTTTATGTATGTATATGCCAAAGGTGTGATAGCCAACATTTCATCATAATTGGTCAAACGGAGAGGGCACTTTATTTCATAATTTTTTTCCAATTTTTAACTTTTTTTCGATGATCTCAAGCTTTAATGATCTTTATCAAATTCGTCATGTTTGATGAAAATTAGGTTTTCTTTAATATCAGGTAAGCTTTATCATTATTAAAATGTTCTGAGGGGGCTTTTTTTGGGAGGCCTTTTTTTTTGTTTGTTTCCTATAAAGTACGTTTGTTTTTGTCTATATGGAGAAATTAACTGTCTCTCGTTACGCCTAAAAATAAGAAATGGCTAAATATGAGATATTATAAAAATAAAGAAAACATAAAGAGGAGAAAAAAAGAAAAATATTCAGTCAACTCATAAAACTCGTTGAGCCTACGCAAGCGGAGTACGCCTTTAATGACAGACCATTGTTCATAATTAAAGCCGTTCTGTTCATTTGAGAAGTGGAAATTAACAAAACGCATTAATTTCTAATCTAAGTAAGTTGGTAAGTGAAAGTTGTGTGTTGCGCGCACGCACCAGATTTTTTAACAATGAGAGTATGAAAAATCAAAACTATACACCCCCACGCATGTAATTTTAGAAGTCTCTAAATTGTCTTTTTCAAAATTCCATTTGTTTACCATGGAAACAGATAGTTTCCATTAAATAATATCGTGGTAGGATTATTCCTTTTTTTTTTTTTTTTTTTTTTTTTTTGTACAATTACCTTCTACCGCATTTTAAAGAAATATTAATCTTTTTAAAATTCTTAGCTTGCGAATGATTTTTTATAATTCACATTACTACTCTTTTTTTCAGGAAATTCATTTTGAGCTTGGGAAACCATTATTCTTTTTTCTTTCTTTGTTTAATTATCAAATCCTTTCATTTCTTTTATTTAGCCCTTTCTTATTAATAGCAATAGTGAGTTAATTACTCCAAGTAAAACAAAATTTACAAGATTATAACAAGATACCTTAGAGGAAGAAATTTCATAAGTTATGCATTTTAGTCCTGTTAGACTATTTCAGTAATAATAAGATCTGCATTATGTTAAAGAAGACTTAATTTTATATTGATACGAGGAGTTTAATAATTATCATTTATAAAATTTTTGAGAAAACTCTATGGCCCCAAATTTTGCATGGCACTAAGTTGCGCATTAGGCTTAAAAATTTAATTTGATATCACCTGAAGTTTGGCAATAATAAGTTCTTTCTTATATTCTCTTGATGCATTCTTATTCATGTGCTTTCTCTTGCTAAGTGTTTTTCCTTTTCATCTTCCAAACCAGAACAAGGATATTTGTGATTTAGTTGTTGAATTGTTGATTTAATTACCAATTTTCTGCCTTTAGTGCTTGTGTGGAAACATCATAGAATAGTATTTGATTTGTTAAAAAATGAAAATTATGTAATGACCAAGTTTTTAAAAAAATTCTATCTGATACAATGAAATTTTTTTATGTTATTATAGGTAGTAGACAGCCCAGACAGCCTTTCCCTCCCACGAGAGAGCATTGCCGAAGGGTCAACACCTATACCTGCTCGGGAAAGTGTCATTCGATATATGATGTCAAGTAAAGAAGACCAGTACATGTATAAGCAGTCATTTAGGTATTTATAACGATAAAATTCTAGAAAATTAAAAGCTAATCATCATTTTATTATGTTATTGGTTATTTTAGCAATATCCTAATTGAATCTCATTATATAATTTGATAAAAGAACAGAAGTTTTTTTCATTTTTATTCATGGAATGAAGTTTGTCCTTGCATTTGCCATTGCATTGATTAGCAAGAAAATGACAAGAAAATAGAAGAGAGAGAAACATACCGTAAAATCATTGTTAATGACACCGATGATAATGTACGGTTTGGTACAGCAAACACAATAGTCGGTACCATGAAATATCATATCGAAAAAAGCAATTGTATTGCTTACAATGAACATCGGTTAAGGTGAAAAAGTCGCTTACAGCAAACACACCTATTGGAACAGAGTAATAGTTAAAACATCAGTTAAAGCCTACATTTCAAGTTTAGTGTTCTACAAAATGAAAACAAACTATAGAAGGAGAACATACTATTGATGATGCTAGCGAAGAATCAGAAGATTTTGGATAAATCTCTACTGGTATTGAAGCGTATGCCGTTTGTACTTTAAAACCATTTGTTCAGACTGGTGAAAGTTCATAAAGTTTCCAAGAATCCTTGTTTATTTCAACTTCAATCAAAGAAATGAAGATTAATATGTTGTCAAAGTAGGAGGAAGGGGGTAAATAACAAATAACAGATTATGATATGATGATGATATTTTTCTCTTTTTTTCTTCATAATTTTTCACAATACATATCGATATTGTGTCGTTAGATTTACATAAGATTTATTCTGTACATAAATTATTTAATATGTATCAAAATGTGTGTTCTAAGTTACATATTTTAACTGATGGAATTGACTGTGGTTACAGTTGTGAACACCGTTTACAGTGAACTGTTCATTATACCGCTTAAAGAGAACACAGAATATAACATTCAAAAACTACCAATCACATGAAGTTTGTTACAAACAATTTTGACGGCATTGACAATTTGTTGCATTGAAAAAAAGAAAAGTATTGTCTTCAAATAGGGCCCTAAGTTCATAACTAGACTATGTTCATAGCTAAAGTTTAACATTATAACTTATCATTTATTATTATAATAAATGAAAAAGTCTCAGTGTTTTGAAGCCATGAGAATTGCGAAGGACATTGATTTAAATAACAATTAATTCTGGAACCATAGGTTGTGAGGTTCTCTGAATCCTTTTTCTAAATTTAGCTACAGTATCAGTAGAATGATAAACCATTTTGCAGTTTGTGGGAGTAAAGTGGGTTTAAATATTTTTGTAAAAATTATAAAGTAGATATTTGTTTTTTGCATATCATAGCACTGCCAAGTTTTTATAGTAATCGAAAAATAAAAAAGTTTTGCTCAAAAGTTTTATCTTATCGGGCCATCAAAATATTTTATAATTTTTTTTCAAGAACCACTAAAGTTGTGATTACTTCAAGACATGTCCATCATTAGTGTAGTACATGACACAAACCCGACCTCCAAAAATAAATTAGAGAAAGAGACAAAAAATGTAAATAAGGACTATCTGTAGACGACACCTTCAATTATGATGAATAAAAAAATGTTATTTATAGGTTAAAGCTTTAATTGTTATCAAATTATTTTATTTACCTGTTGAATTCTTGGTTTGGAATATAGCTGTTTTGCCTTTCATTATTTAAAAAAAATCTTTTATTTAAAATTAATTATAGGAGGTTTTTAATATAACATTACGCACAATTTATAGGATATTCGTAGGCACTTGGAACGTAAATGGACAGTCACCAACTGCTGATCTCACAGAATGGCTCTCCTGTGATGTGGACCCTCCTGATATTTATGCTATTGGCTTTCAAGAACTTGACCTGTCCACTGAAGCTTTTCTTTTTAATGATACACCTCGAGAAAATGAATGGTAGTAAGTATCTTAAATGAACGTTTTGATCATACTTAAGAATAAGTATAAAGTTTTATAAAGTATGCCAAAATTAATCAGACCTTAAATTTCTTTTTCTTTTTTATATCACTTTGCCTATGTTCCATTTAATACAATTTGATTTTCACTCCAAATATTGAGGTTGTTTTGATTGTCATGCTGGGAATTTTTCCTACATTTTTTCTATGCACATATAAAATAAAAAACCTACACTAACAAAGTGTTTTTTAATTTATTATTATTTTTTATCCTATTATGTATGTGGAACATTTAGAGAGAAATATTCAAAGTAAATCTTTTATGTTCGACCAATCTTGTCATCTTGCTGATTATTTCTCTAATATGGGTCATTCTACCAATACATACAAATTTATGTCCCAATGAGATCATCTTATTTGTGTGAAAATGCTAATAATTCAATCGCATCCCGTGGTTAATAGAAAACCTCAGCTTGTTGTTCAAGCATTTTTATCTCAGTAACCATTTGTTTATAGGCCTAAATTTAAACTTAAAATGTCAATATCTATCTCCCTCACCTGTCCCACAGCTCAAGTTGCTGACTTTGATGGCGGAAAAAAGATGTATATTCTTTTATTTATAACCTAATTTTTTTTCCATACTTGTTAGAAGGTTTTAATTATTTCGTTTTAGGATATATTGCTATTTTCGAATTATAGAAAAAAAGTTATGATCCATAATCTACCTGTCCCATAGATGCAATCTATCTCCCTCACATTTTTTTAAATCGGGCCTCAATACTTTGGAAACCTTGATTTTATTGTAATTCATTGTTGGCAGCATTGTAACAGATTCCCGCCTCAACAGGGATAATCTTTTTCACTGAAGTTCTGCTCTAATTTCCTTGTGAGGGTGTTTTTATCGGTTAAAACAGCGAGTGTTGTTTCATCTCCTATCTCCCTCACCCACTGATATTTCCTTAAAGGTGAGTTTGATTCACGTTATATTACAGTTAATTTGTAGGTTTACAAGGGATTTCAATAACCTATAAATTTTGTTGATAAGAGACTGACATGGAATGGTCTACTTTAATTCAACCTCAAAAACCTATCTCCGTCACATCTATCTCCCTCACTCTTTTCAGGTTTGGCATGAGGGAGATAGACTTTGAGTTAGGGAAATAGGAACAAGGTGATGTTTGGGGAAATAGGATTTGATAACAAATCTTGGGGAAAAAAAAAAAAAAAAAAAAAAAAAAAAAGAAAAAAAAAAAAAAAAAAACTGAACTCTAAGGTTATTCAAATATTTAAGTGAAATTGATTTTCAGGTTTGTTTTGATCACATTTAAATAATATTTAGAGATTACAAAGACTTAATTAGTTGACACATATTGGGTTTGTTTGTTTAACGCCTCTTTATGCAATTAAGGTTAACCGGACGATGTTATAATGGGAGTCCTAAATTTTGCATATCCACGTATAATTAGGATATGGATCTTTAACGAGTACTTGACATCGCACAGGCTCGGGTCCTCTATTTTACGTCCTATCCGAGGGGCGCTTTTTGCTTACAACTGGCAAACGAAGGGATTAATCGAAAAAAATTATATGACCGAAAATGTTTTCCTTGAAAACCTGAAAAGATCGACATCATTTAGAAACCTCTACGACTATTTTTTTCCCTAAATCCGCGGTTTGGCGTTTATAACTTGCATTCGAAGGCGAAATGAGTGATTTGTATATTTTTCCGCTGTAGCGGTTAAGGAAAGCTTTAAAATAATGCCTTATTCATGAAATTTGATAAGTTATTAAGGAAGTTATGGCATACCGACAAAAAAAAAGGCCTTTAGAAATAATATATATATGTATATGAAGGCATTTTTTGTAAACCCCATTAGCAGCGTATCTTTTAACAATTCATGGAAAAAAATCTTAAGAAAATGTAATTTTTTCACATTGAAATTAGAACAATGAAATTTAAATGAAATGGGAGAATGACCCATATACTGAAAAGTGATTTGATTTTGAAAATCTTAATGATTTATCAATAAAACAAATGAATAAATAAAAGAACTTAACGAAATACACTGGTGGACAAAATTAACGCACCACTCAATATTTTTTAGTTAAAATTAGATTCATGATCTTCCATTTCAGTTTTGACTAACCATTGATATTTTGGAGGTAATAGTGTAAATATAAAAAATAAATGATGCTTTGTTTACTCTTATAAACCCTTTTTCACCTGCAGTAGCATTATTAAGCACAATGTAAAAACCGTTTTCACATCCATTCTTTCTCTTGCATTCATCCGCTCAACTTGTAAATGTTTTTAAATTTTCTTTAGTGGCCCCAGTTAGGCATGTAAGTGAATACAATTGTGATAAGGCTGTGATATTGATAGAAGAGGGATACAGCCAGCATTAAGTCGCTAGAAGGGTGGGGGTACATCACTCGTCAGTAACTAGGGTTCTTAAGCGTTTTAGGGAGACTGGGTGTCACACTTGAAGAAAAGGGCATGGCCGGTCTTGATATACGGCAGTAGAGATGATAGGTAAATCCGACACCTAGCTTTACAAAACCGGAGCGTTACCGGAAATGAGATAAGGAGTCTCATAAGGCAAGTCCGAAATGTTTCCATTTCTACCAGGGCTGTAAGAAGAAGGCTTAATGAAAATAACCATAGAGCTCGACATCCTGCCCGTGGACCTCTTCTTACGACAGCTCACAAAATGGCCCGGCTTCAGTTTGCACCTGAACAAGTAAACTGAACTTCAGATTACTGGAAGGAAGTTCTACAGATGAGGTGAGAGTAGGTCTTCTGATGGCTGTAACTACACATGGAGGCGCCAAGAAGAAAGATACGCGCCATACTGTATGGTTCCCGAGGTGGCATTTCATGGTAGTTCACGGATTTTCTCTAGGGGCATTTCCTTTGACTCTGGTAATGAATTGGTTTTTGTGCGGGGAAGGTCTTTAACATCACAGAGGTAATTACAAGACGTATTCGAGGAACATGTAGTGCCATTTGCACAGTATTTCGGTGATGGATTCTTGCCAAAAGATGATAATACCAGACCCCATAGAACTCGAATTGTTGATGACTACCTGAATTAGGTTGAGATTCAGCACTTGGTGTTACTACCCCGGAGTCCTGACTGGAATCCAATTGAACACGTCTGGGCCAAGTTAAGCGAAGATTACAACAACGGAACTCATGCCCTACCACACTTGAAGAACTGGAAAGAGATATTGTTGAAGAGTGGGACGATTTTCCTCAGGAATCAATAAAAATCTCATTGAATCAATGGAGAGGCATTTAAGAGATGTGATTGAAGGTGGAAATACCCGTTATTGATAAACAAGTTTCTAGATAAGTGTAAAAAAGTTTGTTTTCTTTTAATTTTTTTTTCCAAGTTGGTCACTTTTATTTTTAATATTTTTCTTAATCATTTCTGTACCTTATATTATCTATGTACAATAAAATTTTGTATTAAAACCGCTTTCTTTTTCGACCAAAAATACTTTTCAAGATCGAAATTTGCATAGATCGGAAATTTTCAATAAAATAAGGGTGGTGCGTTAATTTTGTCCATCAGTGTAGAATAGAAGAGCACTCCTCTCAGATTTTCACTCCAACTTGCCATTTCGAGGAATAAAATTTTAGTTAATACATTGGATCTATATATCCTTCATATCGTATTATGAGACAAATTATTTTTCTTTATCAGTATGTTCTATGGTTATGTATAAAATAAAAACTAACTTTATACAATTATATTATTAGTTTCTATTACTTTTCCAATCATTTGATTCATTGAATAAGTCTTAAAATTATGTAAACAATCATTCATCTTAAACCCCATGAGCAATTTAGCAACTTTTGATGATTCAGTAGCTATATCTTCTGGAGCTGTGGTCTATGCATTAATGTATGTGTCTATCGAATTATATTAGATAAGTCTATCTAATTTGTATTTTAAATTGATGTCTATGATTTATTTATAAATTTTTCATTTAATTTCAGCAATGCCGTTGTAAGTGGTCTGCATAATGGAGCTAAATACACTCGTGTAAAACTAGTCCGTCTTGTTGGAATGATGCTCATTGTTTTTGTTCAACAGAAACTTAGGCAATATGTTACTGGAGTAGCTTGTGATACTGTCGGTACTGGTATCATGGGAAAAATGGTAAGATCCAGGGATCGAATTAAACAGTTAACTCTTTTCATTTAAAAGTAAAAGTTTAACTTTATTAACATGTATTAATCGATAAAAGTATATTTTTAACTTTTACTTTTATTATCATATGGTCTTTCAAAACAGTTATTTCATAACTTTTATTTTCAAACCTAAATAATAAAAGTTTTTATTTAACATATTATTTAACAAACTTATTTAAGTAATAAACCACTTACTTAAATAAGTTTTAATAAAAAAAGTTTCATGTTTTTACATTATTTCTTTGTTATAATCATTTCTATCTATTATTTTGTTGTCAAAGGCGGTGATTTAAAAAAAAATGTCCAATTTGAATTTTCATGAGGGGAAGGGGTTCCCTAATATTAAAAAATCATACCTTCCGTATTCTTTAATGAGGGGGGTCTGTCTTTATATAATAGATAGTGTTGTCTCGAAAAAAGATCTATATCAAATTTCAGGGGGAAGGTGGTAAAATTTACATTTTTATTCCAAAATTCAATAGGGGAGGGGGAGGGCGGCTCGCCTTACCTGTAACTTAACATTTACCGATTTCATTCTCATGTTTTAAATTTTAAATTTCAGAGGTAGGTCGTGGCGCGGGAATTCCAGTAATGCATGATTTACCGATTAAATTGAAATGAGGGTGCATCCTTATGTTTTCGGATCCTTAGAATTCGAAACATTATAAGTTTGAAATTTTGGTTATGGGGGGGTCGCATTACCAGTAATTTAACATTCACCGATTTCATTGAAATGAGGGTACATCCTTATGTTTTCAGATACGAAGAATTCGTAAATATCAGTTTTTAATTTCGGTGGTGTGGGGGGGGGGCTCACATTACCAGTAATTTTATATTACCGATTTTATTGAAAAAGTGCGGTCCTATGTTTCTGGATACGTAGAATTCGAAAAGATTATAAATTTTAAATTTCAGTGGCACGGGGGGGGGGGGGGGCGCGGGCATTACCAGTAATGCATGATTTACCGATTCAATTGAAATGAGAGTGTATCCTTATATTTTCAGATTCTTAGAATTTGAAACATTATAAGTTTAAAGTTTTGGTTGTGGGGGGAATGTGAGGGGGGGCGGGCTAACATTAATTTAAATATTTACTGATTTCATTGAAATGAGGAGTATTAACATGTTTTCAAATACAGCCTCAAAAAGTGCGCCATACTGGCCATACTAGAAGAATAGCGATACTAGTATAGTTTTTTTTTTCTTTCAAACTGGTCTTAAATCAATTGAAATACCCATATTACCAAGTTTCATAGTTGAAGCATAAATAAATTACGAATAAGGAATTGTCCAAAATAGTTAATTCCCCCCTCCAAGGAATTCATGGCAGATATTTATTTCAAAAGCACCACCCAGGTAATATGATTAAATTCATTGTTATCAAACATATCTGAAAGTTATAGTTTTTAAATATTATTCAATCCCCCCCCCCCCAAGAAATTCATAGTGGACATTTCTTTCAAAAACACCCCCCAGGATATCATGATTAAATTCCTTAATGTCAAAGATATTAGAAAAGTATAATTGTTTGATATTTTTGAATTTGACTCAGGGTAACAAAGGAGGAGTAGGAGTGAGGCTAGATTTTCATAGCACATCGATATGCTTTGTTAACGCTCACTTGGCTGCTCATGTAGAGGAATATGAACGTCGGAACCAAGACTACAGGGACATCTATTCCAGGATGTGTTTCTCGTCTCATCATCCTCCCAAGACCATCAAAGATCACGAGTGAGTTATAACTAAAAGTCTGAGTAGTTGGTTTATTTCACTAGATTTTAGAATAAGAGTCCACGAAGGGTGGATTCAGTGAAAGAACTTAGAGCTAGAAATCATTATAAATTTGCAATAATCCTTATCTTAACTCAACCTCTGGATAGTTTGTGTCCCCAAGATCTTCTACGGACTATATTATCGTAAAAGATCCATTTTCATCTCCTGTTACCAAACTTATCAAAAATGGGTTTTTTAGTTGCTGTTTCCATAGTGAATCACAAACAGAAATGTGTGTTGCCAAGTTAACATCATAGCTGAGCTTGTATAAATGGTTTTCTACGCTTTTGTGCGACACATTTAGGGCCATAGCAGTTTCTTGGGGCACTGATAGAGTGGAATTTTTATCAGCAATGGCCTAAACTTTCCAATTAATCCACCTTAGGGATTAATTCAGAAAAGAAGTGTATCACACTGACATAAAATAAAAGGAAAAACCGAAAGGACTAATTTGCCAACCCAATACTACGTTATTTTTTTAAAACCTAAAATATAGAAATGCTGATAAACTGATAAGCGAAATTCTTTTTAAATTATAATTATGACTTGACTTATTTTTTGGCTTTGACACCATCAGTTTTAAAAACATAACCTATACATCATACAGTTCATTAGAATTCCTATCAGTCTCCTCCCTCCCATATCACTTCAATTTAAAATTTCATTATCAAAGCAACAGCTTTCTACAAACTGATCAGCGTTATGTTATATGTTAAGGGAATAATTATTTAAAATTTACAATGAGTTCCTTTAGAAAATGAAATAAATTGTTTATTTAAAAAAATGTTATATATAACATTCATTAAACTCAAATTAAATTTTTTTTTTTTTTTTGTAGCCATATTTATTGGTTGGGGGATCTGAACTACAGAATCACAGAAATCGACCCAAAATATGTTAAAGATTGCGTTGAACGAGATTCTTTTCAGAAAGTTCTTGAGTATGACCAACTTATCAAACAATGCCGTGCCCAAACGGTATTTGTTGGATTCAAAGAGGGGAACATCACATTTAAACCAACCTACAAGTACGATACTGGCACTGACAATTGGGATTCAAGGTAATAAATTATTGATATAATATAGTAGAATTATAAATTTGTAAATAATTTAAAATTATTGTATACTTTATTTTGTTTTGTTAAAGAATATGTCACTATATAATCAATTACACTTAATTTATTAGATTATTTAACTTAATTATTAGATTATTGTTTGAAAAATACGTAGTTTTTAATAAGTTTTAGCTCTTTGCAATATAATTTTCCTAACTTAGATAAGCCATCAAGCAATATTATACTAAAAAAAGTCTGCTGTATCGTAAGCAATAAGAGCCTTACAAATAATATGCTGAAATCACACTTGTAATGCTTAAATGCAGTTGCTTAAATTGTACCTAATACTAAAAACTGTTGAGTGATTTTGAGATAAGCTCAGTATTGGTAGTACGTAACATGTCAGCTTGCACAAGGATGCCTCATCTAGGGACTTGCACCACCGGTGGATCACACAAGACTGCCTCATCAAGTGTCACAGACCACCGGTGGTATGTATATGATTGTCTGATAAAAATAACACTGATTTTATGATTGATCACTCTGGAATCAATTTATTATTACTCACATGATATAAATGATTTTGGGATTGACTATTAGATTATCAAGGGTGCTGATTATAAAAATTATATTAATTTTAAGATTGGATACTGAAGTATGAATTTATTATGACTTATCTAATAATACCCTATATTGGGTTCCCCTGTTATATTATCGAAAGTGCTGATTATAAAAAGGATACACATTTTATTACCTTGTATTTATGGATCACCCACTCAGTATCAGCACTTTTTATAAGATAATGGTCAACCTCAATATTTTTATATCGGATAATTTGTAATAAACCGATATTTGATATGATCATCTAATCTTAAAATTGTTATAATTTTGTTTTTTTTATCTGCACCCTCGATAAACTTCATGTTTATATCGGATTATCTGTAATCAATTGATACTTGAATGGGTATTCTTAAAATTGATATCATTTGTATAGTCAGCACCATTATTAACTTAATAGTCTACCCCAAAATTGTTTATATCTGACAAGTTATAATAAATCAATACCTGAGGGAGTAACCTTAAAATCAATATCATTTTGATAATCAGTATTACTGATTTCCTAATAATTGACCTCAATATCAGGTAATTTATTAGCAACCAAATGTAACTGTTCGGTCGATAACAAATAATAACTGTTCGAGTAGTTCGCCTTTTACAAATTTTATGGATTTCATCCATAAACACTGTAAATTGAAGGGGGCTCAGGCTGTCTCCTTGTTTTACTCCTCTATCTATGGGGTAAGGAGCAGATTCTGTTCCATTAATCCTCACCACTCCTTTTGAATTCATGTAAACTGATTTTATGGCGGTAATGAGGTCTCGTGGCACATTTTTTGCTGCTAGGGCATTCCATATTTCTTGACGTGGGACCGAGTCGAAAGGTCCAGGAAGGCTAAATATGTGCTCTTATCTCTGTCCCATGATTTTTCTAATATATTTCTTATGACGGCGGAAACCTGCTTGCTCCTCTTCCAGCTGCTCCTCCACAATTCGTCGTAGCCTTTTCTCCAGAATGTGCATGTACATTTTGTATGCCACAGACAAGAGGCTGATTGGCACATTCTGTTTGACTCCCTTTTTTGTGGATAGGAATAATCGCATCAAATTCCCAATCTTTCGGGATTCTCTTGGTATCCCATACCCTCTGAAATAGCCCTTGCAACGCTTTAATGAGCTCTTGTCCACCATGTTTCAGGAACTCAGGGGCAATGTTGTCTCTGCCTGCTGCCTTGCCTTTCTTCATCTGTTCAAGAGCCAGTTCCACTTCTTCTTCATTAATTGATTCTTCGCTGACTTCGTAGATCGTCGGTTCCCTTTCTTCTCTTGCTGCATCTTCATTTGCGAAGAGATCTCGCTAGTGTCTACGCCATCTATCTAATATTTTACATTTATCTGTCAGCAATTCACCATTGTTATCTTTGACATTTCTCACTGGCTTTGCTCTTTTGCCCTTCAAGAATTTCACAGTACACCAAAACTTTTTGATATTTTCCCTGTGATTTTCATTTAGGCTCTTCCCAAATTCCTCCCAAGATATCTTTTTTTGCTTTAACTACAGCTTTGGCCTCATTTCCTGTTTTTCTATAGTCAGCAAAGTTCTCTGGTCTCTTATACCGTTGGTAGGACTTCCATGCTTGCTTCTTTCGGTTTATAGCTACCTTCACATTATCATTCCACCATTTGCTGCGTTTGCCTTTATTGCTGAATTTTTGTAGGCCACAGATCTCCTTGGCAGTTCTTAAGATGGAAGTTTTGAGAGTGCTCCATTGTTTCTCTGCAGGTCTCCTAAATCCAGAACTGTGAGGCTTTCTTCCAACTTGTTAGAATATAGTTTTCTCTTATCTAGATCATCCAAAGCTCGAACTTTTATTGCTTCATAAACTTCAGCTTGTGGGTTTTTAAGATCTTGGTATCTGCAACTAATAACAGATGATCTGTACTTATTTCTGCTCCTCTTATTACTTTCACATCTCTGAAATATTGTCAAATTCCTCGATCATAAATAAAGTAGTCGATGACACAATTTCCAACTGCGCTTGAGAAAGTAATTTTGTGTACCCTTTTATGTGGGTAGAAGGAATTGCCTATCAAGAGATCATTGTCGATGCAGAAATCAATTAATCTTTGGCCATTCTTGTTTTTAACAATTTCACCCACATAAGTCCCCATCGCACCGAATGATGTTCTGTGGTCCCATCCAATTCTCGCATTAAAATCTCAACAGAGAATTATTAACGTTCCTTTGTCTCTGCTTCTATCAATCGCTTGTTACGGGTCTGAGTAAAATAATTCTTTGTCCAATATCCCTGCATCTTCCATAAGAGCATATGCTTGGATGATTGTTAACTTTCCAATGGTTACCTGGAGGTCTGCAAGTATGATCCTACAGGAGACTGGCTCCCATTCTTCGACTCTGCTGTATGCTGAGGAAGACATGACTATCCCAACTCCTTCTATTGCACGAACACCCTTTGGTACCCCTGCATATATCAGAAAATATCCGTCATTCAGCTCTACCTCTCCACTTCCTTTCCTTTTCACCTCAGCCATTCCCAGAATATCTACCTTATATTTCTTCATTTCGTCAACAAGCTCAACTTCCTTTCTTGTCAGTGATTTTATGTTCCAGGTTCCAAACCTAAGGTCCTTTGCCGTGCCGTGTCATTTCCATTTAGACAGTCCATTTGTTCCGAGGCCTTGTATGGTTATTTGAATCCGTATTACTCTGTGTGGGTGATTGGCCCTGTAACCTCGGGACAACTGGCTGTTCTTTTAGTCACCTTTTACGATAGGCAGAGATTCCGTGAGTAATTTCTATCCCCTACCCACAGGGTTTGACTTTTTTTTAAACAAAAAAAATCCTAAAATTTGGAGATTTTTCAATCGCTTCCTCAGAATTCCCTTGTTGGAAACCTTAGAACCTGCATCACTAAATATCCATGTAAGACATTCTAAAATGTCATTAATTTTGGGATAAGTAGTCAGGCAGCTGTGCTTTCTAGTACAAAATTACTCCATTATTTATAAACTTGATTGGATACTAGTTGACGAAGAATGATTTAAATTCATAATTATTTGTAGAAGTGTTGAAATAGAGATTTTTAAAATTTAATTTAACACTTCTTTAATTATTTAAGAAATGCTATACTAAACGAATTTCTTTTTCAAAAATATTCAGTGAGAAAAATAGGGCACCAGCCTGGTGCGATAGGATCTTATGGAAAGGAGATTCAATCGAGCAGATAGAGTACAGGAGTCATCCTTTCTTGAAGATCAGCGATCACAAGCCTGTCAGCTCCTTGTTTGATGCCAAGGTCTGTTTATAACAACCTACAAAATTCAAAATACATTTCTTTTTTTTTTTGCTGGATAATGAAGTATTATTATAAAGTAAACTAGAAAAATCATACAATTTAGTCTGTAGTGTTGATACTAATTATATTGTGTATATTTATGCTGTACTAATCCCAGTTGTATTAGAGATGAAGTCAACTTTCGAATTCTGGTTAGTCAAATTTAGTTTATTCAAGGTTATGAACTTTGCGAGAACAAAATTTGCATTAAGACTTGTATTTATCTTAGAACTTTCAAGTCGTAAAACTGTTGATATACTTTCCGTTCAACTGTTTAAAACTGACTGATTGAAAATTAATATAAAGTAATTTGCTAAAGAAAGAATATCAAATATTTTGTTAACCCTTATGGAAATATTGTTGAAATTGGTCAGTTATTGTTTTCTATTATTTTGCATTTAACCCTTCAATGGCTCTGGACGATATATCTTGGAAAAAAAAAGACGGTCCCCACAAGCGGACGACTAAAAAAAAGCCGCTAGTCCCCAGTAGTGGTACACGGTATGTCTCGCAACTGGTTTCTCACTTATTTAATTAATGTCCCCAGCTTCACATGAGATAACTTGTCGTGACTGAGGCACATCCTAGCGGATCCTCGGAGACTTTATAAGTACATTTAGAGGCCGCTAGGCTACAGGGGAGTCTCTATTGCGGAAATATTCGTTCATCCATTATTCCTATAGAGTTCTAGACTTTCTGAGCGATAGTCCTCTGCTTTTATTTTTGGCGATATTTACTGTTTTATTTCATTAGTAGTAGTTTTTGGTGTTGGTTTTGTCATGCCGTGAAAGTTGTTCACTGAGCAGTAATAAAATTATTATAATCTTGTTCATTATTACCTGCATAAATCACGTAATCTTTCATTAAAATCGATAATCTAGCATTTTAATTTATTGAAATAATGATAAAGATATTATAGATTCATAAAAAGTAAATAAAACATTGACAAATAGTCGGAAAAGCAAATGAGGAGTTGAAGAAGTTGAGGCAGTCAGCGGCGGAGAGTGGCCTTCACGCCTTAGCTTGTGGAGGGTAAAAGCTGGCCGACCCGCCTAGCTTCTCAGAGCAACTTTCGTCCAGAGTCCTTAGCTGCAAAAGGGTTAAAAATACTTTTTTTAATTAAATAATAATAATTCAAATGTAGTAGAAAATAAATTTATTACTGTATTTATTGAATTATGGAGGTATGTATTACACCTAGTCATAATTTCATAATTTATTTTTGTAGTATTTTATTGGTTATTTTTTAAAGGTAAACCTTTTTTTTTAAAAGCTTTATGTCTTGAAAATTTGTAGTAGTCCTCTTAAATATGTTTAATAAATGGCCATAACACTCTGATACATTTAGTTTATTTCTAGAAATCATCTACTTGTTAAATATATTTAATTTGATTTACTTCATCTCACCAAAAGTTCAAACTAACTATTTTAATTTCAAATTGTCTATTGAATAATATAATTTTAAACTTCAAAATTTATTTACTGGTGAGAAATCTTTGTTACTTTTTTTACCTATAAGTTTTAATTTTTGTGC
The DNA here is from genome assembly GCA_911387785.2 of Aelia acuminata. Classification (NCBI taxonomy): domain Eukaryota; kingdom Metazoa; phylum Arthropoda; class Insecta; order Hemiptera; family Pentatomidae; genus Aelia; species Aelia acuminata. The sequence goes on along the minus strand of OU426983.1, from coordinate 90,846,219 downwards.
TTAGAATCATGTATCATAAAATTCCTTATTAAATGAACAAATTCTGACTTGCCAGGCTCTGGTAGATGCTTGGGATATTGTTGTAAAGTAATATGATTTTATGGTGAGAACAACTATGAATTATTCAACAGTTCTGATGACATTCTTCTGACTCATACTGCTGCCCCAGTGTTTGGTGAAAATTGCCTGTTGTGCTAATGTGTCTTATATCCTACCTATATGGTGTTCATACTTTTGTTTGATAGGTTAGGATCATTGATGCCGTCAAATACAGGAAGATACATGAAGAAGTGATGAAAAAATTGGACAAATTAGAAAATGAATTCTTACCACAGGTTACTGTAGAGACCACTGAGATCACTTTCAATACTGTTCAGTTCTTGGTGCCACAGTCGAAGAACCTTATTATCGCCAATACCGGTCAGGTAAGGTATTTGTTGTGACTTTATTTTTTTTTGAAGGAAATTATGTATATTTCCATATGAATAGTTGTTATTATTATTATTTTTAATCAAAGTTATAAAGTTAGTCATAACAAATTAATGCACATATTTTTTAATGTAGAATAGTAGCATCAATAAAATTATATCTTAATTTGCTTTCTCCAGGTTCCTGTTAAATTTGAATTTATAAAAAAACTTGATGACCCTTATTATTGCAAGGATTGGCTCAACATAGAGCCCTATCTCGGTGATGTAATACCAGGTACTAATTTTTGAGAATTTACCTCTATTTTGTAAAAACTTTCATTGTGTTGAATCATTGTAAGGAGCATTTTATTATTAATTTCTTTCTTTCTATCATCGTGAGGTGAGAAGTGTGAAGTTAAAGTAGAGGTCCGTGTCGATAAGAAATCTGCTTATAAACTAAACTCAGGCCAAGACCAACTCTACGACATATTGGTTCTCCATCTAGAAGGTGGAAAGGACATTTTCATTACAGTTTCTGGTAATTAAATATTTGTTAAAATTTTTAGACTTAGTTATCAAGACATTTTTATATTGGTAAATCAATTATTTCATTTCAGTTTAATCATGATACTTCAAACTTTGGCTTTATAGGATCTTAGCAAATAGTTTAAGATCAGATTTTTTTTTAAGTCTGAAGAAATTTATTTTACATGAGAAGTTTGGAGTGAAATTATCTTCAAATTAAAATTGAATGACCTCCTGTCCATATGTTAGCAAAAGTTTAACTTATCGTCACAGTGTCATATACTTTTTTTTTTTATTATTATTAAATGGTGATATATTTCTCTGGATCATTTTTGGATGCAGGAAGAAAAAACAGAGTCGAGTAAAGTGGGGAAACATATCAATATTTTAATAATATATATACATGCATTATAATACTAAAGTAAAATAAAATATTAAAAGTTACTGTTACTCTACTGTACAGGCCTGATATTTAAATGAGTGGGTGGCTGAGAGTCCACTGCAGGAGGACAGCAGGGTCTTAACATTAAAGGTCAGCATTGATACAGACTATATAGACGGTTTAGGAGGGGGTTTCTTAATGTTATGGTAAAGAGTTGGCCTACGAAGTCATCATATTATTTACCTTTTGCTATCTAATTTGAATCCGTTTCCATTGATCTCCATTCCATGATTGATCCATATACATCTTATAGAAATCTACTACATTAAGTTATACAACATTCTTTCTATATCAATTAATATAATGTTACATACTCACTAATTTATTCAGCCCCTTATTACTACACAATTAATTACAACAATCTAATAAAACCATAATTACTAATCAATAATATTTCTAGTCTTTTTTTTTTGTTATCCCTACCTGGCTATGTAAGGGGGGTTACTCTATAGGTGTAACCAAAAATACCTATTCTAACCATGGTAGGAAGGGCGAGATTTATTCCGTGGGGCCTCCACAAAATAAAAGTCGACCCTCCCAGGGCGGATTCAAACCGCCGCCGTTCGGCTCAAGCATGCAGCAGCAGGTTTTCCTCCAACACGCTCGGCTATCCCGGCCCGTTATGTCAAGTCTTATCATATAACATATAGTAATTATATAATAACATATAGCCCTTGTTAAGCACTAGATATAATGTGCAGCATTAAATAATAATTAACATACTCATCATAAAATATAATTGTAGTATAGTGCATCACAAAAGTATCTTACTCCTATTTCCTCAGAAGTTAGGAGCATTAAGGAAGAAAAACAATATTTATATTTTTAACCCTTTAGGAATACCAATCCCAGTGGCCTTAGTCCTAATTTATCTATGTGTTCATATTAGTGTTTGAAGACTACACTTATTTTTCGGATCTGTCCTGAGCTCTTCCCATTGCTTCCCATGACAACTTCTATTACCTTTTCTTGGCACTGGAGCTCATAGAAATTCATTTTCTACAGTCCTTCAAGTTCTCATGTCTTTTTACTACATGAATTATTCCTTCCAGTTTTAGCCTTCAGTCTGTTTTCTGACTTTCAGAAGTTTACTGGCTTACAAAAGAGAGGAAAACAAAAAAAATAAAAATAAAAAAAAGATAGACAAAATAAATTTGCCAAGATGTAACAAAAGTTTGCGTTCGGTGCCACACTTTGGTAATCATTAAACACAAAAAAATCCTAATACTGTAATATATTTTTAAATTATATTTTTTATTGTAAATATTTTGTAACACGTTGTTTATAGACTGAAAAGTGGGAACGTTTTCAGTACTTCATTCAGTTGTGTAACAAGAATAAACTTGACCCCACTTACTCATCGGACTTAGTACTTTCCAGGGATTCTTTTGAATTTTTTGATACAAATATTTTTTTACAGGATTATAGAAATAAAAATCGAGTTTCCGACTGAACAAGCAATATCTTATACAGGAATCAATGGAAAGGGTTCATAATAACGGCCGATAATAAACTGGAACTAAATTTTTTAATTTTGAATGCTTGAGTATTTTTAAGAAAACAACGGGGATATTGTATTCTTCTCAGGTAGGGGCAGTCAACATTTCTTTATTTAACATGTTCATGCCAGTGTGTACCACCGGTGGCTCGCATTGGGGACTTTAGTCAATCACAAAACTTTTCATGACAATGTATAATGAGGTAGGATTGTATTGTTTATTTTATTATTGTTGGACTGTCAATACTGCATAATTCCCTTGAATAACTACCATCCGATTGAGCGAAAATCATTAAGTTCAGCCGCCAATGGGTGAGGAGCATGAATTACAGTTCAGGCGTGAACGTGTTAGTCAGTAGTTAAGAAAATAGTGGTTACAGTCAATTTTATTCATTCAAGTTTACAAATCACCATTTGTTTTTGTTATTTTTTCAGATCGATTAGCATTTTGAGCAACCACTTTGCCTTCTCTCGGCTTACCTCTAAATAGCTTTCTTTGTTTTCATTTGTAAAAAAAAAAATTGTCTGACAAATTAAGTGTGATTCAAAAGAAAGACATGACTAATCATATTGCTTCTGCACAGGAAATTAGTGTAAATCCATTTTCAGAATAAAGAATTTTGTGGCAAATGTGTAAACACATCTACAACCCTGCTTCAGTGTTTTGAATCACACTTTATTTGTTATACAAATAAATTCTGCTCGATAGATTTTGAACGTTTTGAAGTCTACAGGTTTTTGGATTTCCGTTAAACTTTTAGTTAATTAATATTTTTTATTTCACTAGCTGGGCTTCTTTTAAGTACTTTTCCTATTTCATGCACAGATATTCCTTTGTCATGAAATTGAATTATGATTTCTCATTCAGTAAGGGAAATTTATTTCGGCCTTAAACTTATCTTAAATTTAGAAATATATTTTAATCGAATCAAAAACTTTAAACAAATCACAATTCCTTAAATTTTTATGAGTGTTTTTAAATAACACTATATAATAAACTTTTAAACTATTTTAGTAGAAGATAAAAAATTCGACCACGGCCGGGAATCGAACCCAGGTCCTCTGCATCTACGTCGCAGCGCTCTTACCACTGAGCTAAGAGCTAAGAGCGCTGCGACGTAGATGCAGAGGACCTGGGTTCGATTCCCGGCCGTGGTCGAATCTTTTATCTTCTACTAAAATAGTTTAAAAATTATAAATTAATTATCTAACGATAACTAATTACTACATAACAACATACAATCTATATAATAAACACTATATAATCAAAAATATATGTTTTTGATATAACTAGCTAAATAGCTAGATATTCAATAACATATATAACAATAATAAGTAAGGTAAATAATAAAAATTATCAAAAAAATGTAATATTTTCTCCACTTCAAACTGTCTTTGATTTTATGTTTGTATATTTCAAATATATAACTATTTTTGAGTATTGAAGAAATCGCTACTTCAGTTTAATACTTTAAAATTTTTTTATCATTTCTGTCTTTGAATAAAAAATAAATAAATAAATTTTACATCTGCTTATTTGGTTTTCACAAGTTTTGTTTTAATTTAACAATGGGCATAAGTTTTTTTAAATTCCCCCATAATCACTAATAGTTTTAATAAATACTTTAGGCTCTTACAGATTGAATAGTTAAATAAATTTAATTTTTATAAAGCCTTATTTATTAATTAATTGATTATTTTTAGGAAATTATGAAAGAAGTTGTTTTGGGACGTCTTTAGAAACATTAGCATCTATTAAAGAGCCCATCAGGGAAATATCACTTGGTTCTATTATTGACAAGGTTAGTTTGAAATCTGTCATCAATATACTTCACTGTCTATTCATTTTCAAATTAAATTCAAACTTAACAATAGGGCGCATTCATGCCTACCTATTTTCATGTGTTTATTTTAATTTTTTTGTTAATTAGTTTAAACATTTTATATGGCAGTTTAAGGTATTTGATGCATGCGCCATACAAAGTATTCTTCATGTATGATTTTGTTGTAATGTTATACTAATTATAGATTTTTATTTAATTGATTATTATGTTTTGATTATTTTTAATTTTTGAAAATGGAGACTATGGTTACATGTGGTCATAAATGAAACGAGGGAGAGATAAAAAAATCTTTAAAAATTATAGTATCATAAACCTTTATAATATAATAATAGTGTTGACTCTAACACTAAACTAGAAGTTGAACATTACAAAACTAATTTTGTTAATATATTTACATTTTTTTTTTTTAATGTATCCTTTATGGCATACAGGATACATACATTTATGTGATTCTTTAAAATAATAGCATCTCTTCATCTTTTCTGCATGCAATGACAACACTAAACATTTTGTTCAGTAATTACCCAGTGTTGAATATTTGTTGCAAATACTAAAAATTAATTATATACATTATGGAATAATCTATACAATTAAAAGGTCTCCGAATTAAAAAAGTATTTTAGATCTAATTAGTATCTATGATTTTATAGTCATATTTGATTATATTGTAGGAAAAGAAGAAAGACTCTTTCACCTCAGGTGAGGGTACTTATGCTGTACCTAAAGAAGTTTGGTTCTTGGTCGATCATCTCTATAGGCATGGAACTAAAGCCAAGCATCTGTTCGTCCAGCCTGGCCTGCATTCTGAGATATATGATATCAGGGACTGGCTTGACAATGGATCACAGGAATCATTGCGTATCCTTTTGTATATTGTCTTTCTGATTATTTCAAGCTTTAGCTTTTTCTTTAATCATGAATCCTGGCTGTCTTACCCTCTGCAGTAGGCTCTTCTAACCAATCAGTATAGTCAACATAAGACTAAACTTCATTCCATCGGCAGCTTCAGATCTGTATGATTTCTGTAACCTCCTTGATCAACAGTCAAATTTATCATGTTTAGTTTAGTATTACTGTTACTATCAAAAATGGGTTTTAGTTTAATATAATTATTCAATTTTCTGAGCTTACTTAAATTCAGATTATTAGTCCATAATCTCACTCATTTAATCTAAACTTCCTATGATTATGTGTGGAAATTTAAATTCTGTATGCAATCAATCCCATGCTCGTTTAATAATACCATTATTACTTTATAACTTGGAATTAATGTATTTGGTTTAATCTTCTTGAATTCTAAATTATCAACAAATCATTGCACAAAGACCTAAAAATACCATCCATAACCGATATAATTCAGAAAGATTACTAAACTTTTCATGATTCTATTGCTGGACATCCCAACCCAACTATTTAATAATTACTAACCGACACACTGCCACAGAATACAAGGAGACTGAGCAGGGAACTGTTACTGTAGAACTATATCATGCTAGGAGCGCCTTCATTGGGAGGTTTCTTCAATTAAGAATTAAAGATAATCCCATAGGAGAAGTTACCAAATGAAGATCCAATTAACAATATAAGCCTACAGGCATTTGTGAATTTTTCCAAATAAATATTGTCATTTTAAAAAAATTCTCTTGCAAGTGATGCAAAATTTGTTTTACATTATATATAAATTTACATATATATATCTCTGCGTTATCATATTTTTTCTTGACAAAGTGTACTTTCAATAGCGGGAAGCGTGTATTCAGTTGCAGAAGCTTTGCTTTTACTTTTGGAGTCCTGCCCAGAACCTGTCATACCTTATGAAATGCATCCCGCGTGTTTGAATTGTGCATCTAATTACATCCAATGCAAGCAGGTAATGAGCTCAAATTATTTGATATTATATAATTATCAAATATTTGAATGGGACATAAGATTTATATTTGAATAAGGTAATATATATATGTACACAAATATATAATAATACTAATAAGCTTAAGTTTTAGGAATTCTTTCCATAATTAATAATAATTTTTATGGAATAGAAATGATTGAACACCATTAAATAATTTTAATGGAAGAGAAAAGATTGTACCAGATTTTAAAACGAGAGACAGGGCCTGAAACAGAACAGAGACTGATTGATTGATTATTGATTATTTCCTGTTATCCCTCAGTGGGATATAGGGCCTTTATAAAGTTTTGCCACCTATCTTGATTTGGAGTCATCTCCTTGAGGGTGGTCCACGTATGATTTTTGCTCCTAGCCTCTTCCACCACATCTTCCTCAGCATTCCGACACGATGCTGTCCCTGAAGTTTCCATTCAAGAGCCTCCCGGGCAATGCTGTCTCTCCTCAAAGTGTGTCCAATCCATCTCCATCTCCAGTTCTAATTTCAGCTTCTACTTTCTTTTGCTTTGTTTTTCTTAACAACTCCTCATTGGAGACAATTCTTGGCCACCAAATTCACAAGATATACCTTAGGCACCTATTGCAGAACCTTTGTAAACAGGCTGAGATGGATCATGTCACTCTCCACATCTCTGAGCCATATAGGAGAACGGACTTAACGTTGAAATTGAAAAAGCAGGGCTTGTGTGCAAACTTATTTCCTTGGCACCCCATAGAGTGCAGAGCTGGGCAAAAACACCTTTAGCTTTTTAGAAAACACCTTAACTGCTTTCCACATTGTTATCAGCTCCTTTATCTTTCGCCACTACACTTCCAAGGTGTGGGAAATCCTCCATTTCTTCTAGTATTTGGCTTTGGATTGTTATTGGCTGCTCGTTTCTGGCATTTAATCTCATTGTTTCTGTTTTGTGACATTAATTGTCAGTCCATATTCTTGTGCCACCTTATCTAGGTTGTGCATCTTGCCTTGGATATCGGAGAATCCATGGGCCATTTCACATATGTAGTCTGCATACTTAAATCCTTCCGCTTTTGAAGATCCCACTGGATTCCTTGCCGCCTTATTGCTGCAGCTTCCCTCTTAACTTCATCCAGCATCAGTATAAACAATAGAGGTGACGGGAAGCAGCCCTCTCTTACTCCATTTGTGGTACAGAGGGAATCTCGTTAATCCAATCAGGCGTGTCCCGAAGGTGATCGTACCTAGCCAGTGGCCTACACCGACCACCCCCGCACCATGAAAGGCGAGAAGAGAGAGGACGGGGACAGAACCTGCTAACCAGCCTGACCCCAACAAACACTCATGACCTATACAGGTCGGCGCTCGTTGGTCTCAGTAACCACGACCACCACGTCCATACCAGGCACCCCTAGGGGTCCTGGCACCACCCAACGATGACGCCCGGAGAGCGTCATCCCCGTGGTACCATTTGGCATCACCGCCTTAACTCTCGAATGGATAGCGGGCCGGACAGCCTGTCCTACGGATTCTCCTACTCAGGGAATGATGGCGGGGGCTTACCACCATGGCCTAAGGAGGACTGGTCCCGTGCCAGCGCCTCTGTCGTTCGCGAGTTGTAACAACAACTCCCCAATGGGCACCACAAGGAGGTGACAGTAGGCGTTGCAGGGGATCGGGCAAGCGGGGAACACCAGACAGTGGGTGGGGCATTGTGGCCTGGTGGTCCCACATGAGGGAAGGGAGACTCCCGCACCCGTCTTCCGCCTCAGCCCCCCTTTACCCCTGCCATTTGCCCATTTGTGGTACTGAAAAACTCAGAGATTCCTCTCTCATACAGCACTGGAACTCTCTATACATAGCTTGGATGAGCTTCAGAATTCTTTCCAGGATCTGCCACCTTTCCAGAGTTGTCCAAATTCTACCTCTGTTGACGCTATCAAAAGCCCTCATGAAGTCAACAAACACCAGATAGAGCTCTTATACTCTCTAGACTGTTCCAGAATGATCCTCATAGTATTTATTAAATCCACGCTGGAACGATTTGGCCTAAAACAATGCTGAATTTTTCCTTGATAATCCTAGACAGGATCTTAATAGTCACGGGGAGGAGCATGATCCCACTCCAGTTGCTGCACTCTGTTAAATCTCCCTTTTTTGGCACTTTCACCATTATCCCTTTTACCCAGTCCTTTGGCAAAACTGCTTCCATCCATATCTTCTCAAATAGTGGTAGGAGTCTGATGCTATACTCCGATAATAATATGGAAGTGCAGAAAGGGGCCAGGAAGGACAGAAGAGAATGGGTCTCAAAGATGGCAGACAGAGCAGAGGTTGCGGCAAGAAGCAACAACCCAAATGATCTCTACCGGATAACAATTGCACTTGATGGTAAAAAGAGGAAAATAAAGAAACTGGTCAGGAGTAAGGTGGGTGATCTTCTGACTGCGGATAATGCTCAACTACACAGGTGGCGCCAATACTTCGACGAGCTATTAAACCAGCAGGATGAGGAGTGGTGCTTAGAAGGTACTCCAGAAGCAGCTCGGGAAAGAAGAAAGGAGGTAAGGAGAGCAATACATATTGATGATGAGCCTCCCTCTCTAATGGAGGTCAAAGAAGCCATAAAACTTAAAGAACGATAAGTCTCCTGGAATCAATAACATAAAGGCAGAACTATTATAGACATGGCCTGAGGGAATGGCAGACAGAACAGAGACTGGTAACAAAATTTAAAAAAGACTTCCTTGAATTTATTAAGAAAATACACTTTGACTTATCTGACGAGGGTAGGAAGTCAGTTTAAATTATTTGGCTTTGCATTGCTTGTTGCGCTTTTTATTTTAATTTAATTTTTGTTTGCATGTTTATTTAATCTTTTATTTTCTTTGTAACATTTCTTATATTTTGTTTTTGGTTTTTCTTATAATTTTGATATACTAAAATTTTAGTTTAACGTAAAACACAAACCATATAATTGAAAACAGTTACCAACTGTTTTATTACATATTCGTGATTGTTCTAGAATCTTCTACGCTATTCGGGAACCTTCTAGAATGTTCAGACTCGATCTAAATATAATGAGCAATGGACTAGAGTCTTAGTCTTGCACTGAAAATCGAATGATATGGTTACTTTTGTGTTACTGTGTCATTACAAGTGGACAGTTTTTGTAACACTGTAAATTATTTGAGTTTTTATTGATTGTAAATTATTATTTTTGTCCAATAAAAACTGTTTAAACCCACATTAGTGTTACAGTGCTATATGTTACTATTTAATACATGTAGTGTGCCTAATGAAATAGGCATGGAGCATGTAAGAATCATCCAATAAACTCTCCTTCTTTGGGGCTAAAATAGAAGGAAAATAGAAAAAAAATATATATTGTGACTTTAAACAAAAAAAAAAAAAATAATAATAAATAACTTATGGTTTAAAAGTCCAGGCCTTTGTTGAAACGTGTTTGCAAAGTATGTCTTTGGGGCTCGATTGTTCGAGCCCAATCTACACCGTTCCACGAGGGTCTTGACCATCTCCTTACGACTATATATAAGGAGCATCTGGCTGGAAAGTCTCAGTCTTGTGGTGAAGCTCAAGCCATATGATTATTTGAGTGTTAAAAATTTTATTCTTTGTAACCTGCTCTAATATTCGAGTTGTTATAATTTGTGTGGCATAGAAAATTGTTATTCTTCTTTGAATAAATATTGTTTTACCCACAGAAGTGTTACAATATAATAATATATATATATATACTACTACTATAATATATATAGTATATCTATATATACACATATGCATAAGAAACTAGGGGAGTACACCAACATTTTGATTTGTTCTTTGTTTATAAAATGCAGAATTAATAACTAAATGAAGTAATAAAAATATTGCATTAAAAAAAAAAGAAAATTATACAATAGAAAGATTAATATTGATCCCTTGAACAACTGTATGAGATCTTCCTAAAACTTATGTACTTATAAGTGTTATTTAGTTATTTCTCATTTATTTGTTGAATATTATTTTTTTTTATTGATTATATATTTTTTTTTTTATTTATGTATTTATTTATGTTTCCCATGTAGATTTGCACCTGCGCTGTGGCGCATCTAGGAAATTTGGTCACTGCTGCTTTTGACTCTGACTTTCTTGCATTATAATTTACTAAAGTAAGAGGTCTCTTGGCCACCTTCGTTTCAGTCGACGTCGAGGCTGACCAGGTAACAGGGAGGAGGAAAGAGAATGGATGGAGGGGTTAGGGTGATGTAGTGTTGAAGAGTGGAATGTTTGATATTTGTTGTGTATGAAAGATTTGACTGTCGGTATGTTCATGTCATTGTGCAGTGTATTATTCGAAATAAACCAAGGTGCATTTGTGATGCACCTGAGAATTTTGGATTGTGATGTTTGTATTTTGTTGATGTGGATGTCTTTCGTGGAACCCCAAAGTTCTGCTCCATATGTCCAAATAGGTCTTAAAATAGTCGTGTAAATTATTCGCTTGTTTCTTAAGGTGAGTGTTGATCTGTAGTCCAGGAGATGTGAAAGCTGCTTGAACCGTATCCGAATTCATTGGCTTTCTCTTCACCCGTTATTGCCCAGGTGTTGTCTGTACGTCGTAGAGGATATTGGATGTCTTTCGTCTTCAGTATTCGTCTTGTTGCTTTCCATATTGATCCATTGTGTTTGTTCATGGAGTCTATGTAGTCTCTGTAGTTATTATTTTTGACTGCTATTAGTTTGTCGTGGAGTGTTCGGGTAAGTTTATTAAGTTTTGTCTTGTATGATGGATATCTGGTCCTTTGCCATTGAGCCCTGATTCTACGTTTTTCTTTTATGAGATTACGTATTTTCTGGGGGAGGTAAGGATCAGATTTAGTGTATGGTTTTTTTGGTATGGTTGAATGCCAAACAGCGTTTTGTATGGTCTCTATTAAGTAGTTTACTGCGTTGTCAAGGTCGTCAGCCGTGGTAATAGAATTTGTCAATGTAATTTTGCTGTTTATGTAATTTTTAAAATTTTCCCAGTTGATGTAGCCATTGATTAATGTTGGTGCTTTTGGTTTTGTGAAAGGGTGGTTTGACAGTTCAAGGAAAACTGGGCTATGATCGGAAGAAAGGTCATAAAGAGAGGAAACGTTAGAGTGTGCGAGTGGCAGAGAGGTAGTGATAAAGAAGTCAAGAAGATTGGGAGATTTTGATAGTGAAGTAGGCCAATAGGTAGGTTGTGATGGGGAAAGAACAGACAGCTTGAGATCGTCGATACATTTTTGTAGCCTTTTTCCTCGAGTACTTGATAATCGAGAGCCCCATCTTGTGTTTGGTTTTCTCATTGCTGAGAAGAGATTTTTAACTCATTTATTGATACTTTTTTGTTGGGGGCAATATAAACTGAGGCTACCGAAAGCTGGAATTTTGGAAAGTTTAGAGAAATTTTGGTATATTGAATAGAATTTGTTGGTGCAGCTGTTAACAAATGATGATTTAACGATTTATCCACTATAATTGCCGTGCCTCCATGAGCTTTATTATCGGGGTGGTCTGTTCTATATATTTCGTAACCGTTAAGTTTAATTGTTTGTTTGTCCGTTAAGTGAGTTTCTGTTATCAGTGCGATGTTTATGTCCTGTTTTTTTTTAGAAAAATTTCCAGTTCGTTTTTATGTTGGAGCAGACCATTGGAATTACACAGGAGTATTCTAAGAGAAGCAGGTTTAGGTTTAGCCATTGATAGGATTAGAAATAAGGGATGAAACTAATTTTGTTAGCAATTCAAGAATGGGAGATAGAAGGAATTTCAGTTCAGATAGATTGCAGACTCAAAATCGTCTCTTAAAAATTAATCTTTAAAAAAAGTTAACGAAGTCCAAAAAGAAACAACATAAAAGAGTGGCAAAAAATGGTTCCACAACCCCTGAAAAATGTGATAAATGTTAATTATTATGAAGTAAGGAGTATTTTATATGAAATAATAATTATTGACTACCAAATGGTTGTGGAGCGTTACAAATGTTCAACAGATACCCCTGGAAGATAGGCCAAAAGCCCAAAATGTTGGGTCAATAAATAATAAAACATGGAGGAGATGCCTTCTTTATAAAAATCTAATACATAAAACTCTTCCTCACAAAAATGAAAATTACAAGTGGACAATTTTTTTTTTTAAACACTTAAAACTATATATTAAAACTTTGCTCATTGCAAAGCAATTGGCAGATTGCAAATTTAAAATTTTGTTATATTAATTTGCAGTTAATTAATAAATAAAATTATATTTATGGAATTATTTTTAGATAATACAAGGATTAACATATCATCGAAAAAATGTGTTCATTTACCTGTGTTCATTTTTGAGGGAACTTCTTTCACATTCTGATGATAATGGTCTTGATACTAAAACATTAGGTAAGTCGCAGATTTATGAATTGACTTTATGTTCATAAACATATAGACATTAAATTGAGATGATACAATATTGTATATTTAACAATAAACATGCATGTATTAAAAATAAATACTTTTTAAATAAATTATAAATACACTGTTCTTAATTAATTTAAAATAATGAATAATAAATTTTAAACAAATATTTTAATTTTTCAATTTTCTTTAGAAACAGAATTTTTTTTTATTAAATTTAATGACATGGCATATTGTTAATTGAAAATGACATTTTTTATTGTCGAAAAAAAAAGTAAAAAACTTATTAAGATGAATTTATTTATACCTTGAAAATGTATTTCTTCTAATTTTAAGGGTTTTATAACTATATATGAATATTTTTTTATAAGTTAGCTTTGGTTATTTGCTTCTGATTGATATTTTCTAGTTGGCATATGATATGACTTTAAACAATAATAAGAGTTGTGGCATTAATAATTGATATAAGTGATGTTATTTACCCTTAACAATATCTGAATTTTTAGTATTGAATAAAAATTTAATAATTTGAAATACTCTAAAAAAAGTCTTCCCATTGAACTCAAGGTTTTATGGCTTGAATCCCCAACAAACAAGTGAGATGTGTGGTAATTATGTTTTTGATTTTAGCTGCTCTATTTGGTGGTATATTCTTGCGTGACAAACCAGTACCAAGGGACATTTCCAGGCCACGTTCTTCTCAGCAGCAGTTGGACCGAAAGAAATCCATTTTCATATATCACTTCTTAGTCAACGATTATCCTGATTTGATGCCTCCTCTAGTTACATCATGAGATACTCTTAGTTATAATAGCACAGTTCAAAGTAATTCATGGAATATAGCTGTTGAAGAGTAGGAAGTTTTCCCTTTCCCTTAGTGATTTTTTGAGTTTTTCTGATACTTCAATACAGCTTTTATGCCTTATAAATGATCTCTAAAAGTTTATATATATAAGATAAGAATGGATGTTTGGCCTGAATTTGAATAGGACAACCAATTTTGTGAGCCTCACCAAATTATTCCTTTTGACTACGTCTAAACACTTTTATTTTTCTTCTTATTTATTAATTTTATTTTATGAAATATCTTGGTAATTATATTTGGTACCAAGGCTATTAAAAATTGTGAAATACGTTAATGGTTATTTAAATTAAAAATGAGATAACCCAACCGATAAATTTTTCTTTGATTTCTGTAGAACTTTTAAGAGTTAATAGTGATAGGGTTTGTTAGGTCGAATAGTGTATTATACTTCAGAGTACTGTATCCTAAATAGCAGTCTCTCCCTCCTACCTAAAAATGACTCCTGAATAGAAAGCAAGAATCAGGTTTAATAATGTACCAGAACTTCTGAAATGGCTATTCGGTCGTTATATAGATAATAGTGTATAATCATATATAGATCAGTAACAGTATCGTCTATCGATAGATGGTGAGTTTGGGAGGTCAGGAGTTAATAAGAAAAAAAATGGTTTCACACCCCACATTAAAATTTTTCCCCCTCCATACTCTTGTTGAATATTATATTATAGAACATTTTTTAAAAAATATCCTATATTTGTTTTTTTAATTATTTAACAAAAACTGTTTTACTTGCTTTTGCCTAGTTTAATTTGGCTTAAAAATATTTTCAATCCACTTGTTCCGTTAATGTTAGCTTATAGAGGTATAAATAAAATTTGAAGTGTTTTTCCTTCCTCCATGTGTAATTAATTTATGTTCAGAGTTGTACTTCCTGGAGTTTGGCTAAATTTTTTTTTTTTTTTTTTTTTTTTTTTTTTTTTTTTTTTTTTTTTTTTTTTAATAATTCCTCTTCAATCTCTTTTAACTCTTTGGGGCTGCATTGTTTTGTCTAGTTCCTGCAGTGCCCAGTGTGCTGCAGTTCTTTTTACATTATAGATTGGATCATCATGTTTCCATCCGAGCTATGGTCAGCATAAGAATAAATTTCTTTTGACATACACTACATATAAACATCAGAGAAAATATCCTCCCGCTCCACCTCCAAATATCCGCGCTGTGAATGGTTTGCCGCCGAACAGGTTATAGCACATTGATCTCTGCTACCACCAGACCAATATATCAGCCCTCAGCAGGGAAAGGGATAGCTAACTATGGTTCTGTTATTTTTTAATTTATATTATTAAGGGAGACTAGAATGTTACAAAATAGTGACCAATTTAATTTTACCTCTCGTTTTTATGCTCCAAAATTGAGTGAATTTTCCCCATGTTGAGACAAGTGCCTGATGCAAGAGGAAAGTAACAAAATGCATAGCATTAAGCCCCGTATGGAGTATACCTTATTACAACTAGTCTTGATATGTTTAGAATATAAGTGGTTGTTATTTATTTATATAAAAGGCATTAAGTTACAGTAATGTTTCACTAATTAGCATTTGGAACTAGTTATAGGTAGTACAGCTATAGTGAGTTCATATTAGTCAAGTTTACATTTGTTTTATTGTGTGATATCTACTTTGTAGACATTTTTTGCTCATTATTTGTATATTTTATTAAACTTAAACCCTCTTATTAATAAAAATGAAGTTTTGAGCTGCGGACCATGCGTTCTGATTTGTCAAGTTCTGAGTGCCAAATATTTGCCTCTAGTATTATGTAAAATTTTGGTATTTGTATTTGATTTGAGCAGGCTTTTTATTTGTTTTTTTTTTAGTAGAAATTTTGCTGAGTATCTATCTTTTGTAAGCATTGGTGTGTATTGACAAATGACCGATTAAAAATCACAATCAACAAATGAGTTGCTTTTCAGAAAGATTAATCGATATCTCAACTCAAAGTTTGCTCATATGATTACCAAATGTCTGGTCCTGCCTTAGAATACAAAGTTTTAAAAATAATATAGCAATACTTCATATGCTATGAATTTTAAGAAATTTATCCATCTAATCTGTACAAATCTTTTGCTTCTGTTGAAATCCATCAAAAATTGGACATGATTGGTTGTGTATTTTTCAGTTAAAACTGTTTAAGTTTAATATAAAGTTATTTTTTTTAATATAGAAGAGTATTTTATATTTAAAAACCAAGAGATTATACTTGTTAAGGCATTCCTTGTATTTATAACTCTTAGCACCTATTTTTACTTGCACCATAAAACTTCTAGGTAATAAACTCACTAATTAAACATATATTTGAAGAAGAAATGTGTAGTTACACCATTTAAATATAAATAAATAAAATAATCAATTCAATTAAAAAAAATATAATTCAATATTTATATCAATAATTCAATATTTTAAGATATTCGACCCTCTATTAGCCATATCTGAAAGATCCATAGGAACTGAAGTACTGCAAAAAAATTTGGTTTTTATGATTGATATACATTTGTGGCTTGGCCACTATAAAAAGATAATATAGGCATAGGTAAATTACTAGTGTATCATTTTGTAAGGTTTAAGTTGAAGTGAAAGAAATGCAGCTATCCAAAATATGTGGATGGATTTTATTTTGTATTTACGGGCTTATACATATTTTGTTCAAAATCAGTTCATACATATTTATTAAAAATGTGTACTCTAGTAAAAAAAATTAATAAACATTTGCATTGTATATGGGAACATATACTGTTCACATTGGTTTTTGTTTTTTTTGTCAGCTTAGCATGAAATGCAATTTTGTATGCAAATAGACGTAAGAGTTTCTTAAAATTGGTTCCTAAAAAGAAATCAACTGTTCTATTACAAAAAATTTACATCTATTAATTGATTTTTGGTATATGTGAGTTCAAAGTAGCATGTGGCCTATTTAAAAAAAAAAAAATGTTAAATACATGTACCTATGTTGTATAAAAACAAACGTATGTATTATATTAATTTATATTGTTGACACTATGGTAAAGTTGTGAATCAGTGAAAATTAAATTTTTCAGGAGAGCTAATAGTAATTTTAAATATTAAATACTTTAAATAAAACAACCGGTTACGCAAGTTTACATCGCGATTTATACATTAACACGACAAGATACAGATACAGCAAGTTTACCACAGCATACTATAGGCTCTAAATGTAAGATTTAACCAAAAAAACAATTTTCGCTAAAAAAAATCTGATTCGTGACTTTACCAGAGTGCCTACGATACGTTGGGGTTCAGTTATAAACTAAATATGACAAATATTCAGTACTAGCATGCTACATTTTATTAAGTTATTTATTTTATTTTTATTTAATAGAATTAGTGTAATAAGTTAATGTAGTTTTTGATGAAATGGTTGCTTTATCATTAATCAAATTTATTGCCTGAGTTAAGATTTCAAGAATGATACTCTACTATTAGCGTAAATATGTATTGTTATAGGGGTTAAACATAGCGCTCCAGTGATAATCAATTTTCTTATTTTTCTTACATATGATCCATCAAAAATAACTTTGAAAACTAGAAATATTTATTGAATTTAAAAGCTGTTTTTAGCAAGAATAATTTTTGTCCAAACATTGCTTTAAAAAACTAAACAGGATGGCTTAAGGTTGTTTTCATTTAATAAAAATGAAGACAAATTTTGGTACTGTTAAAGCTTTAATGTACAGGATGTATGCGTGTATATATTAAAAAAATATTTTTTTTTTAAATATCTCCACCCTGTATTAATCAGCAGTTGTTATAGAAATATTACTTCTTTTTTCCTTCTAATATTTCATCATATCATTGACAATGTTATCTTTTTCTGAAATTATTTTTTAATATATTTATAGAAAGTTTTTTTTTTTTTTAATGTTTCTTAGCTATGGCCTATGTATGTATTTCTTTAAGCTATATTTGTTGCTAGGTTAAGATTGTTACAAAGTATTGTGCAAATTTTTATTCTTTTATTGTAAATATTTCTCAAAAGCCAAAATTATTTAAAATAATTTTATATATATTTATATTAAACGTACTTATTTGTATATTTTTCAGTTGTATATAGCTCATTATTATATAAGGAACTTTAAATTCATTAATACTTCTCACATCTAAATTACGAGAATGAATGTCATAGAATAATAAATTGCTTTCTTGTTAATCTTTCAGTTTACTTTGTAATTTATCCCCTTAATCTGAACCTAATAATTTTCATTTATAGAAGTAATTCACCTCTCCTACTCCCAAAATGAGAAGTTTATCACAAACATAAAGAGTTTCACAAGTAAATTTTAATCTGTTATTCATTACTTTTGAGCCTTATTAAAACTATCTTTAAAATTATATAAGAATGATAATATTGATATATTAAAATTAAATATTTAAAATACAAATATGTGATAAAAGTTTAGCCAAAGTTTTCCAAATTACATTTAGTGCTAAATAAGTTTGCCCTCTAGCTCATATCAGAAAAATGGGTCTGTTGATATTTTTTTTATAATTTAAAAAAAATATATTTACTAGTGATTTTTAGTAAATAGTAATTAGTGATTTGTAGACAATATTTTTTCATTGTAATAAGATGCATCAGCATAGAAGGCAGCGGCTTTCAACAAATCACCACTCTTTTCTCTTTAAAAACAAAATATTATATTCTTTAATCCTACATAGCCTTTTATTTTGATAAAATTTTACACTCGTAAAAAAGGTCAAATAAGGTTAATTTAACTGCATTTAGTTATCTAGGGATGTCTTTTACTAATAAATTACGCAAACTCTGCTTACATGTTACATAAAAACTGAGTAAATTCTAGGAAAAACACTTGGAGTGGGATGGCCAAACAAGTGAACAAGGCATGCAAAAAGACCCTGAATCTGGGGGAAAAAAAACCCTATAGCCAAAAAGGCGAGTCAGGGAAAGAAAAAGAAAAAATCAGAATCCTTGTAATAAGATTGTGCTTCTTAGGAGAAACTCTCTTATTCAATTTTCCATTCCATGAATAATTTTAATA